>LPNX011138469.1:1193-58824 GCA_001517045.1 Pseudotsuga menziesii
AACAGTGATGATGTTTTTAATGAATACGATGACAGAAATGATGATGATCATCATCATCGTCGTCGTCGTCTTTGTCATTGTCATCATGATTATCACAATAGTCATCATCATTGGCATAATCATCATCTGTGTCATCATCATCACCATTGTATTTGACATCATCATCATGATTATTGACATTTTCATCAGTTATTCATCATTACCTTTGGCATAAGAAATAACATCTACCCAAAATATGTGATTAGTGGAAAAGGGTCATGGAGGACACACACGATTTATGCATGACAAATAACAACTTATTTTTTAAGATGATCAACATCATCATTATGATCATGTACTCATCATCATTGTCATTTTCATCATCACCATTCATTGCATTGCCATCATAATCATCGACAATGTCGTCATTGCCATTATCCTCCTCCTCCTCCTCATCATCATAATCGTCATCATCATCATCATCATTGTCATCGTTCTCCTCATTATCAACAACATTATCATCATCATCATAACCATCCTCAATATCATAATCATTATCCTCATTTTCATCTTCAACATTTGGGTGTAAAACTGGATGCAAAAGTGGATAAAAACATGGATGCAAAAAATGATGCAAACATGGATGCAACAAAAGTAGCGCAAAAGTGGGCGCATAATGGGGTGCACCAAAAATGGATGAAAAAGGTGATGCAAAAGTGGATGCAAAAAATGATGCAATCATAGAAGCAAAACATGACGAAAAAAGTGGCGCAAAAGTGGATAGAACCATGGATGTAAAATTGGATACAAAATTGGATGCGAAAGTGGATGCAACAAAAGTAGATGCAAAAGTAGTCATAACACCCAACGCAAAACCCGATGCAAAAGTGGAAGCAAAAATGGATGCAAAAAGGGATGCAATAATTGATGTAAAATTGGATGCAAAAAAAGATGTAAATGTATATGCAAAAGTTGAAGCAAAAGTGGGTGTAAAAGTAAGTGCAAAAATGGGTATGAATTGGGACGCGAAAAAAATGGATGCAAACGTGGATGCAATAGTAGATGCAAAAAAAGACGTGAACATGGATGCAAAATGGGATGCAAAAAGGGATGAAAATGTGGGTTCAAAAGTGGATGAAAAAATGGATGCAAAAGTGGATGCAAAAATGGTTGAAACAAAACGAGATGAAAAACTAGACTCAAAACAGGATGTAAACTTTGATGCAAAACTTGGCGCACGAAGGGATGCAAAAAAAGAAGCAGAAGTGGATGCAAAAGTGGATGTAAAAAAGGATGCAAAAGTGGATGAAAACAAGGGCGTAAAAGTTGAGGCAAACATGGGCGTAAAAGGGGGCGCAACAAAAGTTGATGTACAAACTAGGTGCAAAATTAGGTGCAAAACTAGGCTCAAAACTTGTTGCAAAACCTGATGCAAAACCTGGCGCATAAATAGGTGCAAAACCCGGTGAAAATTACGCCACAATTTGTGCTAGATTTAGAAAAAGGATGCAAAAAACGCCTAAAATAGCACCAACCCGTGAAATTGTGCCATTTTGTCCGAAAAATGAAGAAAAATACACTGAAAGATAGTCTAGACGCAAAAAAAGATGCAAAAAGAGATGCTAAATCCAGTTTTTGTTGTAGTGTGAGTTAGTAAATAGAAAGCAAGTACTTTTACCTATCGAGTTCCAAGTTAAGGCCTTTTGCATGGCCGCACAATTAGGCATGGATTTGGATGAGGCACAAGAAAAACAAGTTTTACAGATTAATGAGTTAGATGAAATTAGACAGGATGCACTCCAAAGAAAAATGCTAATACAGAATCAACGAAAGAAACGACATCATAAATTTATTAAGAAAAAGAAACTTAGTACTGTGGATTGGGCATTACTATTCGACTCAAGGTAAAAACATTTTAAAGGAAAATTAACTACCCGTTGGATGGGACCATATGAAGTAGTTACAAATTTCGATAATGGGTCAATAGAAATTAAGAAAATTGATGGTTCACAAGTTTCCTTTGTAGTAAATGGGCATAGACTTAGATTTTACCACCAACCAATATCTAAGAAATATTTCGTACAAAATTTATTGCAGCAGAAGGAGATGGAATTGGTTGAAGAGGAAATTATTCCTCCTCCTCCTGACCCTTAAATTTATTCTGGGTTGTCATTACTTGTATATATGTAAATATGTTTGTGTTCGCACTAATAAATAAGAGTCATTTTTAACAAATTAATTGCATTTATATAGAGGATTCATTTCCATGATCATCTGTTGTAGTCTTTTCAATTAAAACAGGAAGACTCTTTTCCTTTTTCTCATTTTTATGAATGATTTTTGAATAAATATGAATCATCTAACAAGTGATTTTGCAGTTGATTACAAATACTTTATCTCTATAAGCAGCTGATGAGGTATTATCTGAAAAGGGAAGTGCACTAAAAGACTCATAATGTATTTTGACTCTTTTTGGGTACTTTCGAAAATTGAAAGTTTATAGTGAAAATTAAAAAATTCTTTGTATTTAATTTCTCTATGGTTTGTTATGATTTTCTATATGGTATTTTGATTCAGACATGTACATTTTTTATTTATTGGAACAGTTGCTTGAAATAATTACTTTAATCATCATGTTCTTCAGATTCTCATCTTACGCCTATGGACTACTAGTTCATCCTATACTTATTATCAAAACGTGTCTCTTAAGCATTTTTGTGGTAACCCGAGAGTGAAAGAAATTTTTTCTTATGGGGAACATTATTGATCTTTTATGAAGAAGATAGACTAAGAGGTCAAGGGACAGCTTTAAGTTACTCTTTTGACATGACCTAAGATTTTGGCCATCATAAAAGTTACTTATAAGGTTTAATCTAGAAAGTTGAATTATGTGTTTAGTAGGCTTAACACGCTCTAGTACCAATCGACTTCCATATATTTAAAATCATTATACGAGGCAAACCCCCTAGGTTACTAAACAGGCTTGCTGGCAGTGGGTCAATGCTAAGTAACATTTAAAACAAGGGATATCGGTAAATGCAAGTAAACCCGTCGGGGTACTGAACAGGCCTGCTGGTAGCGGGGCTATGATTGCATGGTACCACGATAAATCCATTGGGGTATTGAATAGGCCTGCTAGAAGCGAGGCAATATCGGGTAAAAGAGATCTGGTTAATGCACCACTATGCACATGGTTCGTAAAAAATGCTTATATATATAATAGAATATATAAATACATGTTTTGGCCAATTGTTTGTGATGTTATGAGAGAATGGCTGTAAGTTGGGCTTTGACTCGGCCATCTAATTCAACCAATACCTAGGATATTTTTATCCTAGAAATGGAACCCATAGCTATAAAATCTCACAAACTCCATAGGGTAAACTCAAAATATTCTTGAGATGACAAGAAATCTTTACAATGAGGCATGGATGACTAGATTTTCCTATGGCATTTTTCAAATTATACTTATCATTATTCATTTGGTTTTTCAAGGCATTGTTATTTTTATAATGAATGTACATATCCGAATCATTTCCATTTATTTGTTTGTCTTTCTTTTTCTTGCAAAATAATAACAACATGATAGAAATTCGTATTAAACTATTTTGCAATTACTTAGTTTTTCTCGCATGGCTTGAGGACACGCCATATTTTTGGTTTGGGGGAGGAAGATTAATATTGTCTTTATTTTTTTGACTATTCATAAAAGGTTTATTTGTCTCTGACAAATGACAAGTGTTTTCAGGATGATGCAAGTAGCAGGACCTAGTCCTAATCTTGGATGAATAAGGAAGAATGCAATTGTTGATTCAATAGAGTTGTTCCATATGATCCTCTTGTGTGCTGGCAGCCTACAAAAATTCACTACATGATTAGCAGCAACCCGATCCAGCAAAGCACATTTTACAGAAAATCCATATGAAGGATCTTATGCAGGACCATATGAAGGGTTGAATGCTGGTCCGAATGGAATTCCAAATGATGATCTAAATAAAAACTATGATATTATAGCACTAATGGTTAAGTGTGTTGAGACATTAGCTTAATTTTGTTTTTGGGAAAAAATTTAATTTAGCTGAGCTATACCCACAATTATCAAGTCACATCTACATGCTTATAAGAGCATTATGACTTTATTAAGACTAATTTCGATCTATGATTTTGTACGATTTTGACATGATACACCCATATGGATATGATATGACCTTAGGAAATTTTTTGTCATCATTATACTACCATCACACCTATCCTCTTATCTAATTCCATGCGTAAACCATCAAGTGATGGATCCTCCTGTTAATTCAAGTTATTATGGTTGTGAATATGGTTTATGAAATCACATTGATTAATACGTTCAACCTATCCAAAGTTTTACTTTGGACATGGTTGAACTGATCAAAACCTTACGAACTCATCATCGCATGCATCCTTTGATGGCACATGATTCAAGATTCACCATGATGGCACAATCATCTAAATGTGCTAAGTGTCTGCTGTGATCGTTCAATCGCCCGTATGGAGCACGTTTTAAACTCACGTTCTTGCGATTTTATTTCCATTTTGTCGCTCTCACTTACCGTTGTCCCTGCATATTCATTTTAGTCACCATCTTCCTGTACCCTCTGTAAACATTGCATCCTCGCCTCTCTCTAAACAATGCCGAACCGTCTTGAGCCCAAGAATTATTAGGATCTGTTCCAAATGCTGGAGTTTCGAGAATGTGTGGAGATTTTCTTTCGGGCTAGGTGGAACACATTTATTTGCTTGTTGCAGGGGTGTGATGAAGAAATTTCGATGTTATTTTTTATTGGTTTTGATGGTAAGTTGGCCAAGTTTGGTCATCTCATTTTCCTGGTAACCAAGGAGACTATTTCCATCAGGATGAAGCTTCCAAGAGAAGGCACTCACTGGCACAAACACTGGTTTCTCCCTCATTTATCCCACAACTTCGCTCTCAAGCCAGAGTTCCAGCATGTTGCAAGAGTCAAAGGGTTCCATCGAGAATGGATTAATCTTGAAAACCTTAACCCTCTATTCGTCATCATCCGCCTTATCACTTGCAAGGGTAATTTTAGTGTATTCAAAGCTTGCCATCTTCGTTTACTGGTGCATTTTGTTAATCGAAAATTTCTCAATTTCCCATTTTATTTTATAAAGAGCTTGGAGAAAATGTCAAGCAAAGTTAGGAAGAATACCATTAATCCTAGGGGAAGTTTGTATCACCATACCTTGATCAAGCTTCTGATCTTGGATCAGCTCAAAATGAGGAATCTGACTTGGGATACTTATGTGTCAAAGTCCTAAACCCTCATCTCAATATTCAAAAACACCCAAGGCATATTCGTAATCGTGAATCCAATCAAATCCCATATGCAGAGAAGAAAAGCCACAACATCATGCACATCGATGAAGATACATCAGAGGCCAGTCCATCTACCCATTCTACCCCTATTAATCCTATGTCTGCTGATTTTTTACATTTTCCATGACTTCCTACCTAGGATCAGAAGGTGAAGTTTTCCCAGTCCATTGTTTGGCCCATCATCCAAACCATGGTTCAGCCCAACATTGAGACCGACCATATAGATAGCATGGCTGAGGCAGATAAACCTGACCCAGACTCACCCTTATTCACATTGGCTAGTGTTTGAGCCAAATTGCGCAAATATGCTACTTGTGAGAGTGTCCCTACACCTGCTTAGGGGATGAGTCCTGAAAGACAAGCTCCCTTAGTTGACCTCGAGATACCTTCCAAGGAATTGAGTCTGCATCTAGACCCCAACCAACGTATAGAACCATTCACTCCTAATCATCCAACAATAAGCCAATTGACTCAAGAATTGGCACAGTTAGCATGTTGGAATGAATAATAAGTCAATATAATCGCGGACCTTCAACAAGAGAATAAGGATTTGCGTTTGCAAATTAAGGTTGTCGAAGACCTCAACAAGGATATTAATTTGTCACATAACTCTCAACAGGAGACGCATGATGTTTTAAAATCTCAAGCCAAGAAATTGAAGTTTAAATCCCCTGTTACATCTACTAAGTCAAAGGTAGCTGCTAATGCAGCTTAGCCTTCTTCTTGACTCATCTTTTGTTTTGCTCAGTGGGACCTGACATCTCTCTGGTTTGGGGGAATGTTGATCCCATTTTTGTTACTATTTTTGAATGATAAATTACTCTTTTGACATCTTTTTTTTCACCTTTTTGACATATTCCTTTCCTACAGCTTATCATTCAGCCTCAGGAACAATGGAACCATGATGTCACATTGCTCAACCTTTTCCCCATAAATTAATGAACAACTTGCATCTACATTTTCGATCCCATCCAAATCCTAATTTGTGCTATCATTTGTCATACACATTTTCCAGCTAGCTTAGAATCATTCAATGAATACTTTTCAAATTGACAAATCAATGCATTGATTGGATCCCTAGTTCAACCTACTCCAAGTACCAATAATATAAGCCCAACTACACCCCCCCTACTCACTTTCTAACACACTTAGTGGTACTGGAAGTGGAAACTGACTCTACTGTCTCTACTATTCCCAAGGAAAGTATTTACTAGTCCATGATCAATGAAGCACTATAGAAACATGGGAAAATGTTTGCTAGTTTCTATAGTTATTCTTAAGACTTGTCCTTCCAAATGTGCCAACAAAATTGAAACAACCTAGATAAATGTCATTTTACAGAAAGAATCCTTTCAAGGTGAATATTGATTCCACCATTCCTTTGAAGTAAAGATTGATGCTAAGACACTCAAAGAGTGGTCCAGGACACTCCGGATATATTTTCAAGCCAAAAAAATTCATTGAAGTTGAAAATTAAGTTCACAACCATGACCATGCCCTTGATTACAAGGCCTTGTGGGATGCACACAACCAACAATGTGAAAAGCATGGTGATCCCATCACTGTGTAATACAACTTTGTCTAGGAATTGCTTGGAAAATTGTACACACTGAAATACCAAGAAGAGTAATATATGAAGTGTAAATAATTGTTCCAACATCATTGTAGAATAGTTTATGACTATAAAAATGAGTTTCATATCATATTTGCTTGTTCGGACATTAGCGAATTACACCAGTTCATAAATTCCAAAACATAATTTATAAGTGTGAACACACTTTGGAATATACACAAGTTTGCATAGAAGATTGACCAGAATAACAAGCTCAAAGAATGCACCAACTCTTTTAGTGGCAAATGAAACCAATACTGCAATGCCAACAACCATAATAAGAAGTTAAAGGAGACATAGAGTAACAATAGTAAAGATGCCAACGATGAAAGAAGAAAGACACTAGTAACTTGTAAGCGGTTTGATACCTAAAAGGCCTACAATCATGAAACCATTGAATGTCATGTTCCTGAGGATCTTGGTAGAAATAACACCATCCTCCGACACAAAGTTAGATAGTGAGGATACTTGCAAGGAGGAGGCTAACATCACACCAAAGCTCTCAGTGGATGCAATGATAGGTATCTCTCAACCCCAAACACTCAAATTGTTTGGCCATATCAACAACATGAAATTGAAGGTGTTGATCGATAGTGGGAGTACACACAACTTCATAGACTCTAGGGTAGTGAAACAATTAAACATATTCATCTACCCTATTGCAAGTTTCCAAGTATCAATACCAGGAAACAAGACTACACCATGTGACAGTAAATTCCATAAAGTAGAACTAGCTATAAAGGACTACAAGATAAAGTCTCCAATGTATGTTATTGAAATCGAAGGGGTTGACATTGTTTTAGGTGCACAATGGTTGGAAACACTAGGGACAGTCGGATTAAACTTACGTGAAAAAATTATAAATTTCTATGAAAATAGGAGGAAATATAAGCTTTTCAGTATTAATTTCCCACCCCCCCCCCCCAAATTGTTTCATATAAAATGGAAAAGATGGTAAAAAAGGGAGCTCAATCCTTCTTCTTACACTTCTATGCTATGGAAGGAACAACTGACAAAAGACAAAATATTGACCCACGTGAATTAGAACAACTCCTAGGGGAACAGAGTGACATCTTCCAAAACCATCCTCATGGTCTTCCTCCCCCGCGTTCTAGGGATCACGTTATCGAGTTGATGCCAGGATCAGCTCCAACCAGAAAAAAAGTCATACAGACAATCTCACAAGAACAAGACAGAGATCGAACATTTAGTACAGGAGCTATTAGACATTGGAATAATCACATGTAGTAAGAGTCATTTCTCTGCACCAGTCATACTCATTAAAAAAAATATCGATCGTATAGACTTTGCATTAATTATCGATCATTAAACAAAGTCACCATAAAAGATAAATTCCCCATTCCCTTTGTTGATGAACTACTCGATGAGCTGCATGGTGCAAAATATTTTTCTAAATTAGACTTAAAGTCGGGATATTATCAAATCCGTATTCAAGAAGAAGATGTCACTAAAATGGCCTTTTGCACCCACGAAGGTTTATATGAATTTCGAGTGATGTTGTTTACATTATCCAACGCTCCGACTACATTTCAATCAGTAATGGATGACTTGTTTCGCCCGTACCTAAGGAAGTTTTTGCTAGTGTTTTTTTATGATATCCTTATTTATAATAAAAATTGGAACTCACACCTCAAGCATGTATAAAAAATATTAAAGATTTCAGAAGAAAACAAATTTTATGCTAACAAATCAAAATGTATTTTGGGAAAAAAGAAATAGAATTTTTCGGGCACATAGTATCAATCGACGGCATTAAGGTCGATACCAAAAAATTTAGGGCGATCACAGAGTGGTCATCACCCAATTCAATTACATCGTTAAGAGGATTTATGGGTCTAACAGGTTATTATAAAATACTTGTTCATAACTACGCCCAAATTGTATCACCCCTAACAGCACTACTAAAAAGGGATTCTTTCGTATGGGATAAGGATGCAGAAACTTGTTTTGAACAATTGAAAACCCTAATGACATCCACACTAGTGTTAGCAGCTCTTGATTTTACAAAGACATTCATCCTTGAGTGTGACGCTTCAGGGACAGGATTAGGAGTTGTTCTTATGCAAGATAAACACCCCATTTCCTTCGAAATCCAAAAGTTTAAACCAAGTGAGCAAAACAAATCAACATATGACAAGGAAATGTTGCAAATAATGCATGCCCTTGTTAAATGGAAGCAATATTTGTTCGGGGCAAAATTTCTTGTTAAAACAGACCACAATAGCCTGAAATATTTTTTAACTCAAAAAAATATCTCTCCCGGACAACATAAATGGGTAATCAAAATCCAAGTCTTTGATTTAGACATTTTTTATAAAAAGGGAAAAGAGAATATGGTTGCAAACAGCTTATCAAGAAAACATGAAAGTGATGCCTCTCTATGTACCATATCCATAGTTGCTCTTGAATGGATTTCAGAAGTCCAAAGTGAGTATGTGAAATATCTAGAGACAGGGAAGCTAATTGAAGCAGTTGAAAACAACAAAGAAACAAAATCCAAATATTCATGGGAAAATACATACTATGGTACAAACAAAGAATATATTTACCCAGTTCATCAAAATTCAAAACTCAATTCCTAAAAGAGAACCATGACTCCCCAATAGCAAGCCATGTTCGTTTCTTTAAAACATACCATAATATCTGCCAAACCTTCTTTTGGAAGGGAATGAAGACTAATATCCAAAATTATGTGGTTTAATGTGATACGTTTCAAAGACAAAAATTCGAGATGGTGGATCCTCCCAGTCTCCTACAGCCCCTTCATATTCGATCCCAAAAATGGTCTGAGGTATCCATGGATTTTATCACCGAGCTTCCCACATCAAAAGGAAAGGATAGTATATTTGTAGTAGTCGAAAGATTAACAAAATATGCTCATTTTATTAGTATTTCATCCAAAGCAAAAGCAAGCCAAGTCGCAGATAGTTATGTAAAGAATATATTTAAGCTCCATGGGTTTCCCAAGTTTATTGTTAGTGACAGGGACCCTAAGTTTACCAACAACTTCTGGAAGGAATTTTTCCTCAAAGTTGGGACTTCACTAACTATGAGTACATTTTACCACCCCCAGACAGATAGACAAACGGAAGTAGTAAACAAATTCCTTTAAGGATACGTGAGGAATTTTGTGAATGGTCGTCAAACTCAATGGGTACAATGAATACACCTTGCAGAATGGTGGTACAATAGTACATATCATACATCAAAAAAAAATTCACCTTTTGAAGCCTTATATGGATACCCACCTCCTACAGCAAGAGAATATGTCATCAACAATTTCAAAGTTCCAGCAACAAGAGATTACCTAGCAACATCCAATGAGGTCATCCTTATTTTGAAGAACCATCTCGAACAAGAAAGAAACCACATGAAACAACAAGCAGAATCAAAAAGAACCGATTGAGAATTTGAAGTGGGTGATTTGGTGTTTGTTCGCCTTCAACCCTACGAACAAACTTCACTAAAAAATTCCAAAAATCATAAACTTGCACCCAAGTTCTATGGGCCATATCAAGTTTGAAAGCGAGTGGGACAAGTGGCCTATTCTCTAGACATCCCAAATAAGGGAAAAATACACGACGTCTTCCATGTGTCATGCCTAAAGAAGAAATTGGGTTCAACCACTCACATACAAACTAAATTTCCTATGTTAGATGATGAAGGAAAATTAGTGCTCAAACCATAATGCATCTTGGAAATTAAAACCAGAACACTTTGCTCCAGGTCAATCAAGGAATACCTTATCAAGTGGAGAAACTTACTAGATGACGAAGCTACATGGGAGAATGAATATTTTTCATTCGCGCCACCCATCCTTACCAATACTTCATGGATGAAATATTCTAGAGAGGGATGACTTGTAATAAAACTAAATAGTTAGTAAACCTAGTTAGTTAGTAATTATTAACTAAGGTCGTCTTGATAGGTCACACCATTTAATGGTGACACTTGAATTGTATAAAGGCCGTATTATAATCTTGTAAATGACATAAGTCAATAATAAATATATACCATTTTGGAAAATATATTCCACTAACTTGAATTGCAAACCTCTCTGTCGATGAAATTATGGATATGCCATACTTGATGGTTGAAGCATCTATAAAATATCCAACAAAAACTCAGAGACGAGTTGTCATTTATTCTCAAAATTAAGTGATTATGATTCATTATACATAAAACAATACCCCTCTTAACCCTCGCTTTACTAAGCAACAAGAAGGATCAAATCCATAGAGTTACAAACCCTTTTAGGGAGAAAATTTGAGGAAGGTTTACACCTCAACTAATTTGATCCCTCTTGATGCTTGATAGAAATTAAGTTAAGATAACTCTACACTTGATTAAAAAATAAATTATTGAAGTATGATGATCCAATGATATATCTTTCATAACAATATTTTATACAATGCTACAAAAAGTAATTATTGAAGATCCTGATCTCACCCAGTTGAATCATTCTTATACAAAACAAATAATACAAGTAAAGACTTGTTTTGCAATCTTAAGAGCCTACCTCCATTAAGCTTGTCCTCTAATGTGGTATTGCTCTTACTTTTTCTTTAAATTATATGTATAATTCCTTACCTTATTATTATTCCCTGTCGAAGGCCAGGGTACTATTGCAATTGTTTTGTGTTGAACTCGCATTAGTTAGTAGTTGAATTTTTCATTTTTTTTTCATCATTCTAATAGTTTTGGATAGGAATAAAATAATAATTATTTTTTATTAACTTAATGAAATTTTCTGATTGGATAAAATCTTTGAGGTCTTATTGCAGGCTTTGTTTTTATAGGAAAAAATTAATGAAAGTGTAGGTTTTCTCCAATACAATTTTGTTTGAATATTTTTATGTTAAATTTATACTAAGTGTAGCATGAGTTGCTTTTCTCGAATTCATATTCATCATAGCTCTAACCTCTGACCTTTGACAAAGAATATGTTGAGTATGCATGCTCCATTGCCTCACTACCTATTCCTTTCACCGCCACTGCTTCCTCATGCAGACTCAACTAATACTTATACTGTCACTGCCTCCTCATGCAGGCTCAACTAATATTTAGAATCTTAGAGTGCTTAGAATCTTACACTCCATAAAGAATCAGGAGCATTTATTCAAAATTGTAAAGTACTTAGAATATTACACTCCTTGAAGGATCGCGATCATTACTTAGAATATTATGCTCTTTGAAGGTTTGATATCATTGCTTGAAGGATTAGGAAGTACCTAGATCAATCCATGATCAAGCTTCAACAAAAGACGCGATGTAGTGGAGTCAACCTGTGAACGAGCTCAATTGAATCCATATCTGTCATTGATAGATTTGCAAAGAGAATTGCTACCAAAACCTAGTAAGAAATCTATAATTATTGTTGTAAGAATTATGCTCAAATTATTCAAATCTAACTCTAAATCCTTCCAATAATATGTGCATGCATGCCAAAGCATATTTAATTTACATTGTAGACCACTCTAAAAATTCAAAGCTTCACCATTCTACCTACTAGTTCTCATTGTCCACAAATTAATTTAAGTGACACTAAAAATAAATCCGATGAAAAATTAATATAAGTTACTAATCAATGCTCAAACACTGAAAATAAATCCAATGAAAAATTAATACAACTTAGGAAAACAAAAAACTATGCATGATATGCCTTAGCTACTCTACCAAAGTATATTTCTTAGCAGTCCGGTGACACCAAAGTTCCTGATACTATCCAAGTCCAAATAACCCCCCTCCTTCCATTCCCCTTCTCCTATATTTAATAAATGTAGCTTCCCTTTGTCCAGCTAAAAATATAGTTTCATATCAAGATTTTTTTATTACCCATATCCAAAAGATGCAATATGAAAATGTAGAAATGAGTTATCCTCCCCCTTTCTGTAGATGAGCTCAAAATTATAAACCTGAATTTTACCAACAAAAGAAGATACTATATATATACCAAATGAGTTATCCCTTCAGCATCATCAAGTGAAGTTGGTTTTTTAGTCTGTATAATGAATTCAAGGATTGGGTTAGTAGTAGTGAATTCAAAAGAGCACCATTGATCACACCAAGATTTCAAATATGCACAGGATAAATGGTATTTATAAGATGCATAAAATTATAACTTCTTTGGATAGCATGTCTCTATTTTGAACAAACATACCTTCAAAAATAGAACTCAAAAAATCATTTAAACTTTGAAGAAACTCCTAGATACCTTCTTTTGCAACTCTTCTTGAATCCATGAATAGGCCGCTCTATTTCATGGTGAGTTGTTGGCGAGCATGTTTGATACCATCTTCAAGAACGGCCTCAATTGTCTGAAATCCAATTCTATTGCCATAGTTTTTGGTGTTATCATTTCCATTATCGTCATTGCTAGTAGCACTTGGTCTAACCAAAAGAAAAGGCCAAAACCTGAATTCAAAATAGCCCATGTAACATCACCAACTAAGAGGAAGCAATGGCTACATGGGACGATGTGAAAAGAGAGGCAGACATAGTTTCAGTTGAATCAACACCTGTTAATTGATAAAATGAACACTTGCATTTTAACCAGAATCGGTATAAGGAGTGAAGAACTCTGGTGAGGACGGATGGAGTTTAAGCTTCATGAGAGAACATACAAATTTTAACCTAAGTAAGTGATTAGGTAGAGAATGTAAGAGGAAAACTAGAAACAAGAAGTAAAATGCAATAAGATAGAAAATATGAGCAAATATGAGTTGTTTCTCAAAATATTATTAAGCAAAAGAGGAAGGTACAAGTTTGCATTTGCAGCTCTGAAATGATATATTTATAGCAAATTTTACAAGCATGTTTTTACTAATCATTTTTATGTTGGATGGTGAAGTTTAATTACTAGACCGATGGGTGGTTGGAAGTTGGTTGGACGAGTGGCTATCCCCCTTAATATTGACTTCTCGATGATGTCCAAACCTTTCCTTAGATGTTCAAATCTTTCTTTTGTCGATGGCTTTGTGAAGATATATGTAGATTGATCTTCAGACTTGCAAAATTCAAGATATATTCCACCATTGTTGATAAGTTCTTGGATGAAATGATATCTAGTATTAATGTGCTTGCTTCTTTTGTGAAAAAACATGATTTTTTTATAGTTCTATTGTTGAATTATTGTCGCAGTAAATTTTAGTTGCTCCTTCTTGATCTTGCATCAAATCTGACACAATTATTCTTATCCAATTCTTCTTATCCACATTGATTGGCATGCTACTAATGTTGTAGCTACATATTCTGCTTCTATAGTTGAAAGAGTATCAATGGGTTGTTTTTGGGAAGCCCGTGAGATTGCTCCTGGACCAAGATGGAAAATATATCCAAATGTACTTTGCATGGCATCAATGCTTCCTGTAAAATCATTATCTGTGTAGCCAACTAGCATGAAATCATGTGATATTGAATATAATATGCCATAATATCTTGTTCCACTAACTTTATCTCAAAATCCTTTTCCCTATTTGTGAATGTGAGTCCTTTTGTGTCTCCATGAATATTGAAATCAAACTAATTGCATACATCATGCGAGGCTTTGTCACTATCAAATACATCAAGCTTCCTACCAATCTTTTGAGCAAACTTAGATCTACCTTTGTACCCATGTCTTCTTTGCTCAATTTAAACCATGTTTACACAAGTGTAGATGTTGGCTTGAAATTAAACATCTTGAACCTTTTCAAAACATCATTTTCATATTTTGTTTGACAAATGAAAATTCCATCATCTGTTTGACTTACTATCTATGCCCAAGAATTATTTCATTAAGCCCAAATCTGTCATCTCAAATTCTTTTTTCATTGTTGATTTAAACAACTCAATTGAAAAGTTTCTTGTAATTATCATATCATCAAAGAAGCCTTATATTCTAAAACCCCCTCTTAAGGCTTACAGTCCTGAAAGGAAAACATACTAAATGAAGATGAAGCACACTAATTGAGAAACTAAAACATTAGAACCAAAAACATATAGGCATACAATTAAGACCTTACCTTGATTATTCACCTTGATGTAAAGAGTTGGCTCACCGCTGCATTTGCTAAAACCATGGCTCAAGAATTATGATTCAATGCGGTTGTACCATTCTCTTGAAGCTTGTTTGAGACCATAGAAATATTTTTTCAATCTATAAACTCTATGTTCATGACCCAATATCTGATAAATTGGTGGTTGTTGCACATATACTTCTTCATGTAATATCCCATTAAAAAACATGATTTGACATCCATCTAATAAACTTTACATTTATGATGCCCTTTTATTGCTAACATTGTTCTTATTGTATCTAATCTAGTTATTGGAGCAAAAGTCTCATTGTAATAAATATCGGGTTATTGTAAAAAAACCTTTGCAATTATCTGTGCTTTATGCTTTACAACATTTCCATTTGCATTAAACTTTGTCTTATAGACCCACTTTAAACCTATTACATATTTTCCTTATGGAAGTTTCACTAATTGCCAAGTTTGTTTTTTCTCTGTTGATTCAATTTCTTCATCCATATCATTTTTCCAACTTTCATACTTAATTGTTTCTTCAAAACTCATTGGATCAACAACATAAAATAATGCAAAATCAGAAATCAAAATCATCATCATCATTACCTTGAGTTACCACATATATTTCCTTGAGACTTGTTGTCTTTACTGGAGTTCCATCTAACCTTGAGCTATTACTTGAGTGATATCTAGGTGTTGATTGAGATCTTGAAGAAAATTGAGGTGTTGATGTTGTGCTATGTGAACTAGATCCATTGTTAGGAGCTTGATCTTCATCAAAATCTTTCATTTCAAATTGATGTTGTTGATGTAGTTTTCATTCCAAATCCATTCTTCATCTTCAAGAAACTTGACATCTCTATTGATTATAATCATTTTTGTGATAGGATTATACAACTTGTATGCTTTTCAAATTGCTCACTCTATCCCACAAAAAATACATCTTTCTCCTTTATTATCTAGATTCTTCCTATTTTCATTATGAACATGTGCATATGCAATACACCCAAAAACTCTTAAATGAGAAACATTATGATTTTTGTTACTCCATGCTTTCTGTGGTACTTTATCCTTGACACTCTTTATGGGGGAATGGCTCAAAATATATACTGCACAAGCTATAGCTTCAACCCAATATTCATCTGGTATATGTTTAGCTTTCATTGTGCTTCTTTCCATTTCCATTATTGTTCTATTTTTTCTTTCTACAATACCATTTTGTTGTCGTGTATAGCTAGTTGTAAACTGGCTTTTGATCCCATTTGTTTTGCAAAAACTCAAGAAATCATTGGATGTGAATTCTCCACCTCTATATGTTTTTAGAATTTTAATGTAGTGTCCACTTTGTTTTTCAACCATGACTTTAAACTGCTTAAAATTTTAAAAACCTTTTGATTTGTGTTTCAAGAAATATACCCAAGTTTTCCTGTAATAATCATCTATGAAGGCTATGAAATACAAGCAATTCCCAATAGAAGGTGTCTACATATACCCACACAAAACGGAATGCACAATTTCAAGTGGAGCTCTTGATCTATATGACTTACAAACAATAAATGATTCTCTATGTTGCTTACCAAGAATTCACCCTTCACAAACTTTGTTTGGTTGTTCAATCAACGGGAAACCATTCACCACGTTTTTTCTATGCAAAAAATTTAGACCATTGAAGCTGAAATGAGCAAGTCTTAAGTGTCATAACCATGATTGATCTGAGAGGACTTCTTTGAAAGCAACAAACAAATCGGTTTTCTACCTTAAAGGGAACATCTTGTTTTGTGTCATTTGGACTTTTGCAATTAGTGTTCTATGTGAATCAAGAATCTCACATGCATCATTTTCAAAACAGACTTTATATCTCTTTTGTAGTAGTTTCCCAATGCTGATTAGATTGTGTTTGAGATTAGGGGCATAATACACATTTGAAATATGTTTATGTTCACCTTGCTTAGTTTCAAATTCTATGCTACATTTACCCATGACAACAACTTTGTTATCATCTCCCAATTTTACTTCTGATTGCACAGATTCATCTATGTTTGCAAACATATCCTTGTTTCCCCTCATGTGGTTAGTACAACCACTATCTAAAAACCATATGTCTTTTGGGATTTCTTGTGCACTATTACAAGTAATAAACATTGAATCACTATTTTCAAAGTGATTTTCTCTTGAGAAATTTGCATTATGTTTATTTATTTCAAATTGCTTCCTACATTCAGGTGCATAATGACCAAATTTTTTACAATAGTGGCATTGGATATGTGATTTGTCATAGATTTTTCCTTGGCCGTGAAACTCAAGAGAATTCCTACCACCTTAGCCTCTTCTGCTTGCAAAGAAATTGGACTGTGCTCCTTCTTCATGAGAGTTGTCTAATCTTCCACCATCATTGTGATTGTTGATTCTTCCTCTTCCAAATCCTCTTGCACCACTATTAGTGATTCTTCCTCCTCTTCTGCCTCTGTTGCTGCTAGCTTGAACTTGTGATTTGAATGCATTTTCCATAGAGGAACTATTTGACCTATTGAGTCTTTCTTCATGGGTTTGTAAAGACCCCATAAGACCATCAATAGAAACTTGAGACAAATCTTTAGATTCTTCAATAGCTATAACAATTGGGTCAAATCTAATAGGAAGAATCCTCAAATATTTTCTACAACCTTTTGATCATCCAAAGTATCTCCATAAGACTTTATCTCATTTACTATACTCAATGCACCTGTGAAAAAATCATTTATTGTCTCAAAATTTGACATTTTCAAATTTTCAAAATCTCTTCTAAGCATTTGTAATATTACCAACTTGACTTTGCTAGTACCTTGATAAGAGTTTTGTAGAGTGTCCCATGCATGCTTGGACCTTGTAGTTGTTGCAACCCATGGGAAAATCGATTCTTCCATTGCTTATTGTATTAAAAACAATGCCTTGGCATCCTTCTTCTTATTCTCTTTGATAAGATCATTTTGTGTTTGTGATAAAACATTATATGGCGCTTGATCTAGTGGCTCTGTAAAACCATTCTCAACCAAGTCCCATAATTCTTGTGAACAAAATAAATTATTCATCTTAATGCTCCAATATTCATAATTTTTCCCATTAAATTGTGGAATTTAGGGTTGAGTGAAACTAATGCTACTCACAGCCACCATACTTCAATTAAATTAGAGCAAAATATATTACTTTCACAACACTTTCTAAAAGCAACTTGGAAGTGATTAAATATTGCACTTTCACAGAGTACTTTGTGATTTTTTTTTCATATTCCAGTATCCTTTTAACAAAATTAAAATTAAACTAGTGACCCAAAAACAATTGTCTTCCCAAAAACAGTAAAATGGAAGCAGCAATTACATCACACCAAATTAAATGTTTTACCATAGCATTCAGCATAAAATATTACCAAAACTCAATTATGTCATTCCATGATTATGCTATGGCACAACCAGAGTTTGCACCTCCACAACTAGCCTATGCTCTTCCACAACTAGACTCTTTGTAGGTAGAGAATGCAAGAAGAAAACTAAAACCAAGAACTGAAAATGCAATAAGATGGAAAATATGATCAAATATGAGTTGCTGCTCAGAATTTTATTAAGCAAAAGAGGAAGCTATAAGTCTGCTTTCTGTTCGACGGTAAAGTTTAATTACTAGATAGCCTAATGGTTGGAAGTTGGCAGGGTGGTTGGCCGGTTGGGGTTGGTCGATTCCGAATTCACTACAGTCAAGATTACATTGTTCAACAAAATATCACTGCACAGTTTTCTACACGAGTTTGTTAAAATGAGTCTTATGAAGATACTCGTTGATCCCTACCCCACTGTAAGTTCGGCTTTCTTAGGGTGAGTGTTTAAGCTCATTTTTACATATCAAGGACCATTTTTTCTGCATAATTTTCAATTTTTCTATTTATACCTGGACACTATCCCTGTTTTGATATTTACCTAATTGCTTCCATAGAGGTTATGTCCCTTTTGGTATTTCATAACCCATAAAACTAACACAGAAAAAGTATCTCTCCAAAATTATGCTATAACTGAATATTCATTTTCAGAAAATTTATATCAGTTATGCAATTATCTCTCCAAGATTATGCGAGAAATTACCATTGTTCTATATAATCTTTTATATAATATTAGACTCCCTAAGATTCTTGATAATGCCAATCATCTGAATATTCATTTTCACAAAATATATATCAGTGGTGTAAATGTTAAAGATCTTTATGTGAAAACTGATATAAATTTAGATATTATTTTGTTAAAAACAATTATTAAAAATGCACTTGCAAATGCCAAAATATATATATATATATTTTTAAATGTCAAAATATATATTTTTTTTTTCAAATTTTACGAGTATACTTTTAAAGGCAGACTATACATTAACTAATGCAAATTTTATAATTAAATGCCATATGTAGAACTCTTATTATTGTTACTGGTGGGAGCTTGGGGTTGCTCATTCATTTAGTGCAATAAGCACCATGACAATTGTGCAGGTTTTTATAAACGCAGTAACTTACAATCTTCCTCAACTTAATTTCAATCATTTACTTGCAACCTTACTGAATAGCTTTCCTTTTTACCCGTTTTGGGGATTTTAAGTGTTTACTAACTTTACTATTTCATAATGTAAATTAATGTTTCAGATTCCGAGTTTATTTAGATTTCCAAAGGATCATTTTTAGCCTTAAAATATCCAGTCAAAGCAGCAGGGTCAAAATTATAAGAAGTTTCTTATTTCATCACTCAAAATTGATTTATTTAAAAAATATTTTTTATTTAACTCCTTCACCCAATCAAAGAATACATAGTACCAAGGTATTGTGTTTTCATTATAATTAGTTCGGCTTTGAATAAACAAATTACAATTAGAATAACATAGTATATTTTAATGGTTAACTCACCTAGGGTAGGGTTTTCTGCATTAATTTTTTCCATTTTCCATATATATAAACGGAATTGAATAAACAAATTACAAACCATTAAGATTAGATAATATATTTTAATAATTGATTTACCTAAGCCTTCATTAACTTGATGACGGCATATGTAGCCTTGTTTCACGGTGAAGTGATAGTGATTCATTTGTAAGTTTCTCATTATGTATTTGTCATGCTTTTTATGGTTAATTGATTAATGTGTAAGCGTCACATTCTTATTGTTTATATTGTTTTTAATAGAAAAATATATAGTTTATTTTTCGATATGTGAGCTATTTTTAATTATGTTGATTCGATTGTTTGTTTCTAGCAAAAAGAAACCAATATGTTTAATGTAAATAAAAAACCAATGAGGAAAGACGGTGTAGGATGTGTGTACCAAGGAGGAAATATTCTCTAGGTTCCCATGGCTCCAACTAACAAGTGAGAATTCATGGCATAGCCAACGAAGAATTGCCACCACCTTTACTGACATGTCTTGGTTAATATTCGGTCATGGTGTCATGAGAAAAAAGGGACCGACTTTGGTAGAGTGGTGTTGTATTGTATTCTTAGAGCTCATCCTTCAATGAAGATTCTTTGAAGTATGGAACGTTTATCGAAATTATTTCTTCAAAAATTACAAACATTCTTTTAGTTAATTTATTTGTTAATATATTAAAAAATTTATATATGTATGTTAATTAGTTTGGTGGGGTTGGTTTGAACAAATTATTATATTTGTTATTAATTAGTTTAGTAGGGTTGGTTTAAACAAATTATTAGATTTGTTATGGAGTTTTTAGTTCTATCTTATTAAGGTTTAAGTTAAGCTTAGTCATATTAAGTTTCACATTATTATTCTGAATGATACAATAATAACTTATAAATTAGATGTCATATTATCTAAAGTCATATTAGATGTCATATTATCTAAAGTCATAATAGATGTTAGACAAACCAAAGTGTGACTAGACATATAAGAAAAAGAGGTGATACATCTCAAGTATAATAATAGAGTTGTTAAGTATAATAATTGAGTTGTTGTTATGAATCACAACAATCATATTAAAAAATTGATTATCAACAATAAAAAAACACAATTATTTTGGTGCTTAGTGTGATATATACATATCAAAGTGTTTATATCTTATGTAAGGCCTCTTTTATCTTTTAGCACATTATAGAAAGCCAAATTTCCAAGAAGATTGATTTTTATACCTTTGTCCACAATCAATGCATGCCCCTCATCACATTCGACCCTTTGCACTACCATTGCTTACAATACCCTAGTTTGCCAATATTAGATCATCTTTATCACTAGATCCACTATGAATTAACTTAGCACTCCAATCAACACATCAATTGGCATTCCATATTAGTAATGGATCATTAGTCCAAATCAATACCACATCACACCATAGAGAATCATTGTGCTTAGCGAGATGGTGATCAAGTTTGTCCAAGTTTGCATGCCCTCTTGTTGATCTAATAACATGTAAAAATATAGTGATCGTCCTTGTTTAGTGAGCATGAGGGAAACCGTTAGGAACAACCTCTATTTTTTTATAAATATTTAAGAAGTGTCAAGACCATTTATTTATATTGAACAACCTCTATTTTTATAAATATTTAAGAAGTGTTTACCATCATTTACATTCGCAAATTTAGGTAGGAATCAAGTTTTGAAATTAGCATAAGAAAATCTTTTTAAGTGTCAAGCCACTAATATGGCTATAGAACCTATCATGTATAGAGGTATAGAGGCAAAAAAAAACATTTTGACTTTATCTCTTTCACACATATTTCCATGGAATTCAACATAGGTTGCTCTCTCTTTTGCATGAAGGTAATTTGGTATGTCAAGAGTTTAGGGGAGAAAAGCTCTTTTATGAATTTATCATATCTATCTTCTGATTGATTGAGAAAAATGATCCTTAAGGGAGGATGGTTGTAGGGTTAATTCCCTAATGACTGTATGAGACTATTTGTTTTGTAATAGGAGTAATTGGTCTCTTTTTGGTGGCCTAAATTGATTTGTATGATTGTAATAAGTAGATGCATTGATAGGACGTATAAATAGAGGTAATTAGAGGACTTAGGCTATTAATGATCTCTTTGAATAGGAGCCACGGGGCTTGGATGATGTATATATCAAATATAAATCTTTTTTTCTTGGAAAAACAAAAGGCATTTTTTATAGATCATTGTATATGTTAATCTCTCCCTTCCATATCCTAGATTGTATTCTTGTATGGCATTGAACTCATACAATCATTCTCTTACATGAATAGTGTCATAATGCTTCAAATCTTAGCACATTTTCAGTGCTCTTTGTATTAACAATAATATGTATATTTGAGAAGTTCTTTGGAGTTTTGATTCACATTCTCTTGTTTGGATTTTTCATTGTTTTATGATTCACATAAGATATGCATATGTTGACCCAGGTTCATATCCTTGTTCGTCAACAAAACCCAAGATATCATCCCGACAAAGGAGATTTCCATTGAAAACCCCTGTGACGGAAATGAAATCTCACCCAAGATATCTTATTGGGAGATGCCAGAACCAGGCTTCTGCAATTATGAGGGGGATTTTCTTATTACAACATTATCAGAGCACTTCGACGGAAACCAAGAATATACTTTTGTCTCATACATTCATTAAAAAAGATAACATATTGATCCAGTCGACATATATAACAGTATGTAACATAAAGCATTAACATTAACTAATATTCCATACAATCATATCATTAGATGTGCGACATATGTAGATAAGTTTATAGCTTGACACATTCAAATCAGCTCATTCACAACACATATGCATTCGACATAAACACAGGTATTAAAGACACTCAAACACAAGATTTAACATAGAAACCCATCCAGGAAAAATCACAAAGGTGCTCTTCATCTGGCATGAGAAATGGTTTAGCAACTTTGGTTTACGCACTCAGCTTGCAGACTCTTCTTTTGATATTCTTTACAATTCATGTATTCTTCTCTCATCTCATGCTCTGTGGTTGAGCGATATGATGATATGCACATAGCCTGGATCGATTCTTTTATGCTTTTACAACTCTTTATTTCTTCCTTTGGTTGTCCACACATAGCTTGGATGGATGCTTTTATAAGCTTTTTCACTTCTTGATTTAACTGACTGACTCTCAACTGTCAGCCAACATGTTGTCTTTTTAATTTAACCCATCCCATTACATCTAAAAATATGCACTACCGGCCCAAATTACAATCGTGTTTTATTCCCAAAAGCACACTATTATCTTAACTAGATTTTTTACCAAAAATAGGTTGAACTCCTCATCTCGACCTACTTTCTTCCTCTTCTATCATGACTCCTTCCGTCGCAATCTTTGCTTTCCTTGCGACCGGAATCTTCATCTTTTCGAGCATTATTATGGTTATATTTCCTCATCTTTTTCTAGGGCCAACATTAGAAAACTAACAATCACACTTCAACTCTTATGTTGTTATTGTGCACTCATTGTGTAGTTGTTATGTATCTTAGTATTTAAGAACAAATATTTTAAATATTAAATGTAATATTACTTAGCTAATCGTAGGGTCACACCATTCCATTGAAAAGGTGTGTTTAGATCTATAAAAAGTATTTTCTCCTATTGTAAAATCATCATTCAATTACTATTCATTGTGGCTATTTAAGTTTTTATGGGATTTTGAATTTCGTTCACTTTAGTTGGTATCAGAGCAATGCAACTCCTCAACACCTACCTTTCTCCGCCACTCATATCATCTCCATCCGTTGCACTACTCCCTTCTCAACATGATCTTCTACCATTTTCTTTCACATTCCTCTTCCTTACATCCTCCTTTTTTCCCACGCGAGCTCAGTTCTCCCTCATGCTCATCCTCCTCGTCCATCACGGTTGTCGGGATCCCCTCATCCTTTCACGACCCCTCTCCTCAACCTTCACTCATTCTCTCCTCATCGCCTTCGTATCTCCCACATCACGTTGGCTTCGCCTTCACTTTTCTCTCGCCATTCCTTCACGCACGTAGCACACCCTCCTCCATGCTCATTGTTCCCCCTCCTTCTCCTTCCCACTGCGATCGCATCCCCTGTGCTTCATCCCTCCCTCGCACACACCGTCCACCATGTTTATCGTACCTCCTCCCTACTCATCGTCCCCCTCCCCTCTCTTCCATGTTTCCCATCGCATCCACCTACGCCATCCACTCACCCTGCACATTTAACATTCAAATTAATAAATAATTTTTTTATTATAATAATATTATTATTATTGTTATATAATAAATAAATAATTTTTTATTATAATAATAATATTATTATTATTGTTATATAATAAATAAATAATTTTTTATTATAATAATAATATTATTATGGCTATATAATAATTTATTTTATTAGTTTTCCAAGTTCATATATATATATATATATATATTAAACTTTACCTTTATACCTCAAAATGTCTCCCTACACAAGGAATATGTCAGAGATGAAGGAAATTAAGGATCAAATGGAGATTTTGGAGAAAACTCAAGTCCAAGATTCTAAATATCTCGAAGGTTTACACTCAAGGCTCGACCAAATCGAAGCAGAGTTACACAAAGGTAAAAAATAATTACCAGAAACCATAAAAAAGGAAGACAGCGAAAATGTATCATGGGAGATGGAGGGAGTAAGAAGAGAGATAGAATTAGGTTTAGAAAGAGGATTAAGAAAAATAATGTGGTATTTAGATGAAAAAGATACCACAAAATCTAGCAACGTGTCAGGAAAAGAGCAACCATCCTCACGTTCAACAAATACAAAACACCACGAGACAATTCTACCAAAAGGGGAAATCCTGCAAGAAGTGACTGGCCATGATCATTTCCCAAATCTTGAACAATCATTCTTTCCTCGAAGACCACCAATAGGTGGATATCAAATGAAGCCCAAGTTAGAACTTCCAAAATTTGATGGCGAAACAAAACATGGCGTGGTGTGGATCAACAATGCAGAATTTTTTCTCTATACACAATATCATATCCAACAAAGAAATGATAAAGTATTCCTAAATGCAACTAGAAGGTCAAGCATACAACCGGTATATGTGGCGGAAGGTTACAACATGGGAAACTATTCTCAACTGGAACACGTTCAAACACGAATTCTTTAAAAGGTTTGAATACTTAAAGGAAAAATACTTCTTCGCAAGGATCACCAAATTACAACAGAAGGGTGACATCGATGAATACACCAACGAGTGGGAAGGCCTAGTGACACGTGTGCTGGAACTCACAGACAGACAATGTCTACAAAATTATGTGCATGGACTAAAACCCTATATCAGAGACGAACTAGAACTACTAAATGTATCAACCTTGGACAAGGCGAGACACAAGGAAAAAATCATTGAAGAAAAATTAAAAAAGACTTGGAACAGAAACCATGATAATATTGAAAGCTCATCCAAAATACCAAAACTGACACTAAATACCATCCACCACATCTAAGAAGTGACAACAAACCCAATTTATAATACCAACAAATGAAAGAAGGAAAGTGTAAATATTGCAGAGAGAAGTGGGACCCAAGACATAGATGTTTGAGAAAAGAGACCACCAAGAACCTATATCAATGTGAAGCAGAAGAGGAAGGAAAATCAGATAACGAGGAATATGAAATAGAAGAAACATGTGACATCCAAATCCTTCATCATAGTCAGAATATGAAGAAACACCAAAGATATCAATCGTGGCCATAACAGGAATACACCAACCACATACATTAAAACTTAAAGGGCATATAAAAAATAGAAATGTTGTCGTCCTATTCGACACAGGAAGTACTCATTATTTCATTGACGTAAGTGTTGCAAAGAGGCTTAACCTTTTCATATATCCAGTTCCTAACGTAAAGGTAATGGTCACAAATGAAAGAAGATCGAAAAAATGGGAAAATGCCACAAAGTTAAGCTGCAATTACAAAATTATAACCTTGAGTCAAAATTTTATGCAGTACCCTTAAGGGGAGTGGATGCAATATTAGGAATTCAGTGGATGCAATATTAGGAATTCAGTGGTTGCAAACACTAGGTACCTATTCATCCAACCACCAAGAACACTTTATAAATTTTAGGTGGCAAGGAGAAAGATACAAGTTGCATGGGTTCCAACCCTCTCGCACACAAATTGTGTCATCCCACAAAATGGAGAAGTTAATTAGAAAGGGAGTGCCAACATATGTCGTATAATACCAAGAGGTGGAATTATTAAATTCAGAAGGGGTTAAACCAGGTCAAACAGAGATCCAAGGACTAATCCAAAAGTAAAAAAAGGTATTCTAAGATCTCCCCATGGAGTTACCACCAGAAAGAAAGGTCAAGCATGTCATTGAAATCAAGTCTGGATCAAGCCCCGTCAATATTAATCCTTATAGGTGTACACACCATCATAAGGTAGAGATTGAAAGATTAATCCATGATTTGCTGAAGTGTGGAGTGATTAGTCAGAGTCCTTATGCTGCACCATTACTACTGGTACGAAAGAATGATGGGTCATTTAGGTTATGCATCAACTATAGAGGACTAAAAAAGATAACCATTAAAAACAAATTCCCCATTCCCTTCATTGATGAAATGTTGGATGAGATTCATGGCGCAAGTTACTTCTTGAAACTGAATTTTAGATCGAGATATTATCAAATTAGAGTAAGGCTATCAGATGTGGCAAAAACAGCCTTCCGAACCCATGAAGGACATTATGAGTTTAAGGTAATTCCTTTTGGGATAACTAATGCTCCAACAACATTTCAAACAACCATGAACTACTTATTTCAACCCTTCCTAAGGAAGTTTGTACTATTTTTTTTCGATGACATCCTCATATACAGTAAGACATGGAAGGACCATCTCATACATCTGGAACAAGTACTCTCTATTTTAAAATCAAATTAGTTCTACACCAGGATGTCCAAATGCATGTTTGATAAGGAATAAGCGAACTATCATGGTCAAGTAATATCTAAAGAAGGATTCAAGGTGGTTCCATAAAAAATCAAATCAATAACAAAGTGGCCCAAACCCACTAACATCTCCAAGTTAAGGGGATTCCTCGGGATAATTGGATACTATGGAAGACCCATCTGAAATTATGCACCATTAACCACGCCCTTATCCAACCTTCTAAAAAAGAATGCATTCTAGTAGAGTGAAGAAGCGGATAACTGTTTTGAAACTTTGAAAAGAATTATGTACTCCACACCTATACTAGCTACCCCAGAATTCTCCAAACCATTTGTAATAGATTGTGACGCTTCAAGTTATGGGTTGGGAGCAGTACTAATGCAAGATGAATACCCAATAGCCTTTGAGAGAAGACAATTAAATAAGCGAGAACAATTGAAGTCTACATACGATAAGGAAATGTTGGCCATTATGCATGCATTAGAAAAGTGGCAACAATACCTCCTAGGAAGCAAATTCATGATCTACACAAACCACGATAGTCTTCAATACCTACTTCAACATAAAACATTGTCCACATAACAACATAAGTGGATAGAAAAAACCGTTACTTTTGACATGGAAATAATACACAAAAATGGGAAGTAAAATGTAGTCGCGAATGCTCTCTCCAGAAAATATGAGGATATGACGTCTTACTCCACTTCAATCGTAATTCCAAGATGGATAGATGAAATACAAAGCGAATACACCATGGACCTAGAAACAAGCACTATAATTAAAAATCCCAATCATGACCCCAAGTTTGAATGGAAAAATGATATCCTTTGGCATAAAGGGAGGATTTATTTAAACTCAAACTCTAAATTCAAGGCTAAGGTAATGAAGGAATCCCATGAATCACCAGCTACATGACACATGGGATTCTTCAAATATTACTATAATGCAAGAAGGTCCATTTTTTGGAAGGGAATGCAAAAAGATATCCAACAATATGTGGCAGAATGCGACAAATTCCAGTGGAAAAAAAGTGAAAATATTTTAACCCTAGGGTTACTTCACCCCCTACACATTCCCAACCAGAAATGGGAAGAGATATCAATGGACTTCATCGATGGGTTACCTCCATAAGAAGGAAAGGAAAAAATCTTTGTAGTGGTTGATCGATTAACCAAATTTGCACACTTCATGGCAATAAAAAAGGCAGACACAGAAAAAAAAAGGAAAACAGAAAAACAAATTGTAGACATACTTTGCAAGAATGTCTACAAATTACATGGCCTCCCAAGGGTCATTGTTAGCGACATAGATGTGAAATTTAATTGGAAATTTTGGAGGGAATTTTTCAAACAAGTGGGCACATCACTAAATATGAGCTTAACTTACCACCTTTAAATAGATGGTTAGACTGAAGTCATAAATAAATTCTTAGAATCCTATCTACGTTGTTTCGTAACATATAAGAAAAACCACTGGTCTCAATGGTTACACCTAGCAGAATGGTGGTACAATTCAACATACCATACCTCCGTAAAAAGACCCCTTTCCGAGCTTTATATGGGTATGAACCTCCAAATTGGAAGGAATTGGTTCTACACTAAGGAACTAACTAGAGAAAACTAAAAAAATGATTGAATTACTCAAGGATAACTTAGACACGATACAAAACCGTGTGAGGCAACAAGCAGATCAATGTATAACAGAGAGAGAATTTGAAGTAGGAGACTTGGTGTTTGTAAGACTCCAACCCTATAAACATATATATCTTAAAAACGGAGGAAAAAACAAGTTGTCCCCAAAATTTTATGGACCATACTAGATCACCAAGAAGATTAGTCAAGTTGCGTATGAATTACACTTACCTAATAAAAGTCCTATCCACAATGTCTTCCATGTATCATGTCTCAAAAAAATGTTGGGGCAACATCAAATGGTGCAAACAGTACTTCCTATGTTAGATGACGAAGGAGGGATCATATTGGAACCAAAGGCGATTATTGCAACCAGAGAAAGAAGACTTTGTTCTAGAACACTCAAGGAATATCTCATTGAGTGGAAATTTTTTCCAACAGAAGATGCATCATGTGAGACAAAACAGTTTTGTCCCGTTGTTCGTCTTTATCCTTGCTTTAAGGACAAAGAGTTCTAAAAGATGGCGGCAATGTTATGTAAGTAAGTATTTAAGAAAAAATATTTTAAATATTAAATGTAATATTACTTAGCTAATCGTAGGGTCACACCATTCCATTGAAAATGTGTGTTTAGACCTATAAAAGGTCTTTTCTCCAATTGTAAAGATCACCATTCAATTACTATTCATTGTGGCTATTTCAAGTTTTTGTGGGATTTAGAATTTCGTTCACTTCAGCAGCATTTTATTGTTCCTATTACTATTTGTTGCATTTTGCAAATACATTGGGCCTTCCTACTCTTTGTGCAAATTTCTGAGTTCTTGTGATACACGTTTACTCTTCGCATGCTATCTAGATAGATATTGCACTTCTTGATTAGTTAAATCACTTCTACACTTTCATTATAATTTAAAATATCTCGTTTGCTAGTCTACTATTGTTTACAATAGTCTCCTTGTCACAATGGTCTTATTTCAACTATCCTATAGCCTTAGCTCGTTACAAGATTGAGGAATTTAAATAAGTGGCTAATAAATTAGATGTCATATTAGCTAGGCATAATAGATATTAAGATTCCATAGTGTCACCATACATGCAAGAAAATGAGGTGAACTATTTTAGGGATATAAATAGACTTATTACAATGAAGCACATGAATCATTTTAGAAAATTGATCAACAACAATAGCAATACAATCATGTTGATGCTTAATGTGATATGTGAATCAAAATGTTTTTAGCATGTCAAAGGTCTCTTTTAGCTTTAGCATGTGAAATAATTGTATACCAAACTTCCAAGTCTCATGCACTATCTTAGTGTATGACCAACACCATCCCTCTTCACACTCAACCCTATCACACTGATTATTCAACTCCATCAACTGATCAAATTTGCACAACTTAGCAGACATATCAACACATGAATTACCATGCCACCTTAGTAATGGTTCAATGTTCTACATCAGTGACATGTCATTATCTAGGGTTTGACATGCCCATCCATAAGAGTGATCGCGTTTAACCAGGTCGATATGCCCCCAACCCACCTAATTACAAAATATGAGATGGAATTCATCATTGTTCAATGATCATAAGATTGACTACTATGGGTCACTTTCCATGATCATTTGGACCTTCTCTTTTGTATAAATATGTGCATTAGAGGAAATTAGGGGTCTAAAATGGGCTTATAAGAAAACGCGCCAACAATAAATTTTGTGAGTTCGAATTCAAGAACCAATAGAATTTCAATAAAATGAGTTAACCATAATGGTTGAATTGACATATTTGTCATAAAATAAAACTACTTTTTTTGTTCGTATTTTCGACATATATCCTTGTGTTTTTACTCAAATTTCAACCAGGAGAGCTCGTTGGATGTGGAATTTTATTCTGCATCCAACGAGTACCCACATTGCATACTTTTGATGGACCCCTCTACCCCAAAAACAAGAAATACCTGAAAAAATGTGATGATGATGTCATCATCATGTCTCTTAGGTTTTATTCTTTATGGGGTTGAACTCATACAATAATACAACTAGATTCACAGTGTTCACCACAATGCATCAATCCTAGCTACTTTTGTATCTCTCTCTACACCAACCATACTATGACTTCTGAAAATTTATTTTATGACCTTGTTGACATTCATTGGTTGGAATTGTTCATTCTTTAATGATTCACTGCTTCATTTACAAATAAGTTATACAGTTTTTCTTAGCAAACTAACTATCACATTTAATCTCTTAATATGTTATTATGACATTGTTTTATTGTTCCTATCATTATTTGTCTATTTTTCAAACATACCTAGCCTTCATACTATGCATGCAAACTTTTTTGGTTTTCGTTGTGTGCTTTAGTTTTCACAAAAATAGATCTCACACTCCTTCATTAGTTAAATCACTTCCACAATTTCACTGTCAAAGATTTTCTTTGTCTAGTCAACTATTGTTTATAACATTTAGATTGTTGCATTATTCCTATCACGAATAGCCTATTATGTTAGCACAATGGAACCATGATGTCACATTGCTCAACCTTTTCCCCATAAATTAATGAACAACTTGCATCAACGTTTTCGATCCCATCCAAAGCCTAATTTGCGTTATCATTTGTCATACACATTTTCTAGCTAGCTTAGAATCATTCGATGAATACTTTTCAAATTGACCAATCAATGCATTGATTGGATCCCTAGTTCAACCTAGTCCAAGTACCAATAATATAAGCCCCACTATACCCCCTCTACTCACTTTCTAACACACTTAGTGGTATTGGAAGTGGAAACTAACTCTATTGTCTCTACTGTTAACCCAAAAATCCCCCACTTATCTCTCAATGGCCTACACCACCCAAGGACACCATCTCACAACTCTCATATCACTCCATTAGACCCTCCATTAGACCCCCACACTTCCAAAAGAGCCCAAGCATGAAGAAAATGGCTAAAAACCCCAAAAAGAATCCCAAAATAGCCTCCTAGGAGCTAAAGCCCTCAAAAATGGGCTAAAACCCTAAAAGGGGCTAAAGTTAGGGTGGAAGGGGCTAAATCCCTGACCAACGGCTTAAAACCCTAAAACCCCTTGGAAAAACTATAAAAGGAGGGTGGGGGGTCACTCTCAAAACACTTCTCCCATTGCCTATTGTTATGCTGCCCATGGATGCTTTGAGACCTTTGCCTCTCAAACCACCCACACTTTCTCTCCTCCATCTCCATTTCCATTTGAGCCATTGCTCCCCAACCAAGAGAGAGGCTTCCACAAGCTAGGGCATGGTGGCCCATTCCCACTAGAGAAGGTATACTTGTGCTTTCATGTTTTGCTTCTTAGTTATTTAGTTTGCTTTGATTTCTAACCATTGTTTTTATTTGCAGGTTTTGCTTAACATTGTTTGCAGGTTTTTTCATTGTAGCTTAGGTTTATTTTGCAAGTTTTAAAGGTAGAACCCTAACCCGTGTTTGCAAAGGGGTTCATCAACATTGCTTCTATTTCTTTCTGTCATTAGCTTAGCCTTAGTTTAGTTTACTGTTATTTACGCTCTGTTTTATTTTCTGCTCCTAGTTTACATTTTCGTTTCGTTTTTCTACATTTACCATTAGCAGGAACCTACCCTTCTATCTAGCCATTCCTACCCTGTAGCAGGGATAAATCCTTGCTACAGAACTAGCGACCATACCGGGTCGATCCCACAGGATCCCTCGGCCAAAATTTTAATTTTTCAAGTTTTTTCAATTTTACCCTAGTTTTCAAAAATTTCTTGTTAAATTTGTCTTAGATTCAGTTTATTTCCTGTCTTAGGTACTGTTGAAGCCTCTGCTAGGAAAAAATGAGTCGGATTGACCATAGTACCAGTTACTGTCGGCCATATCTGAATCTGTCTCACCAAAAAACTCCAATCCGGAGCAGGGTGCTCTTATCGGGGCAAAAGGTGAGACTAGGGCACACTTAATGGGAAAACAGGTGCACCCAGGGGGCACTTAATCCCTCGATAAGTGTGACTTCAACCCAAAAACTCAGGTTGCGGTTGTTTCTGCATTCTGTGCAACCCCCTCGCTCATTTCTGAAAAAATCTCGCGCCCCCCTCACCAGATTTGGTCAGAAATGTGCGGCCTGTCAAACAGAACTTTAATTTGAATTTAATAGACTGAAAATTTCAGTTTCAAAGCACTGTTAGTGCGGTCCAGCCACCTCTGTCCACCACTGCAAGTTAATTTCATTTCCTATTTTCATTTTCTGCATTTTATTTCATGAATAATGTGTAAATGTTAAGTAAATCGTTATGGCTTAATAAAATGAACTTAGTCTAACTAAAATCAACTTAAAATCAATGATCTTGCTTCCTCTTCCTCCTCTACCCAGTCATCGCCCTCCAGGGTATTCTGGGATACGACGAAGGGCAAGCTCATATAGATCTAGGCACTCCATGATATTGTTCCAAAACCATTAAAACCGGGTGACCTAGAAAGTAGAGGGGGTAGAGAAGGAGGGCTTCTCACGGCGCTAAGCGTCCTCCCTGTTGACCAACCTAGCATCCAGGAGGTGACCTGAGGATCTACGGATGGGATTAGTGCCATTGTGTTGAGAGCCCAACACCTTCTCTTGGTTGAAGAGGAATATCATTGTGAGGTAGACATCTAGTTAGGCCAGCAAACATTCAAGGTTAATCATTGTACTTGTTGACAATTTCTATTTATTTATGCTTGCATACACAACCACAATGACATGAACTCTACCATGATGAATTCATAAACCATATTGCAACAACCAAATACCAGAAAAAACAAGCAAACAAATACACCATACCAACTAATTAACCCAACTCAGTTCATGACGCTGAGTAAGCCTTAAAATTTACTAATTTACACTAAGTTCAAACAACTCTGCAGTCTTTGAGGACATAAGTCTTTGATTGCTTCAACTATGCGAAGTACTTGGGCTCTGCCCAGAAACTCATTGTGAGGAGTACCACAGGAACCCCAAAGTAGCTGGCCGCTGAGAGGAATTTAAATAAGTGGCTAATAAATTAGATGTCATATTAGCTAGGCATAATAGATATTAAGAGTCCATAGTGTCACCATACATGCAAGAAAACGAGGTGAACTATTTTAGGGATATAAATAGACTTATTACAATGAAGCACATGAATCATTTTAGAAAATTGGTCAACAACAATAGCAATACAATCATGTTGATGCTTAATGTGATATGTGAATCAAAATGTTTTCAGCGTGTCCAAGGTCTCTTTTAGCTTTAGCATGTGAAATAATTGTATACCAAACTTCCAAGTCTCATGCACTATCTTAGAGTATGACCAACACCATCCCTCTTCACACTCAACCCTATCACACTGATTATTCAACTCCACCAACTGATCAAATTTGCACAACTTAGCAGGCATATCAACACATGAATTACCATGCCACCTTAGTAATGGTTCAATGTTCTACATCAGTGACATGTCACTATCTAGGGTTTGACATGCCCATCCATATGAGTGATCACGTTTAACTAGGTCGATATGCCCCCAACCCACCTAATTACAAGGGATGAGATGGAATTCATCATTGTTCAATGATCATAAGATTGACTACTATGGGTCACTTCCCATAATCATTTGGACCTTCTCTTTTGTATAAATATGTGATTATAACCATTGTGAATCATTCATTTAGATCCATGGAGCTAAATAGGAATAAAGTTGGGGAATTAACATAAGGGGAGTTATGTTGCCAAATTAATCCATCTTTTAGGTTCTCCCTCCCTTTGTCTCTTAGGTTTTATTCTTTATGGGGTTGAACTCATACAATCATTCTCTTATACAACTAGATTCACAATGTTCACCACAATGCATCAATCCCAGCTACTTTTGTATCTCTCTCTACACCAACCATACTATGACTTCTGAAAATTTATTTTATGACCTTGATGACATTCATTGGTTGGAATTGTTCATTCTTTAATGATTCACTGCTTCATTTACAAATAAGTTATACAGTTTTTCTTAACAAACTAACTATCACATTTAATCTCTTAAGATGTTATTATGACATTGTTTTTATTGTTCCTATCATTATTTGTTTATTTTGCAAACATACCTAGCCTTTATACTATGCATGCAAACTTTTTTGGTTTTCGTTGTGTGCTTTAGTTTTCACAAAAATAGATCTCACACTCCTTCATTAGTTAAATCACTTCCACAATTTCACTGTCAAAGATTTTCTTTGTCTAGTCAACTATTGTTTATAACATTTAGATTGTTGCATTATTCCTATCACGAATAGCCTATTATGTTAGCACAATGGAACCATGATGTCACATTGCTCAACCTTTTCCCCATAAATTAATGAACAACTTGCATCAACGTTTTCGATCCCATCCAAAGCCTAATTTGCATTATCATTTGTCATACACATTTTATAGCTAGCTTAGAATCATTCGATGAATACTTTTCAAATTGACAAATCAATGCATTGATTGGATCCCTACATCAACCTAGTCCAAGTACCAATAATATAAGCCCCACTATACCCCCTCTACTCACTTTCTAACACACTTAATGGTATTGGAAGTGGAAACTAACTCTATTGTCTCTACTGTTAACCAAAAAATCCCCCACTTAGCTCTCAATGGCCTACACCACCCAAGGACACCATCTCACAACTCTCATATCACTCCATTAGACCCCCACACCTCCAAAAGAGCCCAAGGATGAAGAAAAGGGATAAAAACCCCAAAAAGAAGCCCAAAATAGCCTCCTAGGAGCTAAAGCCCTCAAAAAGGGGCTAAAACCCTAAAAGGGGCTAAAGTTAGGGTGGAAGGGGCTAAAGCCCTGACCAAGGGATTAAAACCCTAAAACCCCTTGGAAAAACTATAAAAGGAGGGTGGGGGTCACTCTCAAAACACTTCTCCCATTGCCTATTGTTATGCTGCTCGTGGATGCTTTGAGACCTTTGCCTCTCAAACCACCCACACTCCCTCTCCTCCATCTCCATTTCCATTTGAGCCATTGCTCCCCAACCAAGAGAGAGGCTTCCACAAGCTAGGGCATGGTGGCCCATTCCCACTAGAGAAGGTATACTTGTGCTTTCATGTTTTGCTTCTTAGTTATTTAGTTTGCTTTGATTTCTAACCATTGTTTTTATTTGCAGGTTTTGCTTAACATTGTTTGCAGGTTTTTTCATTGTAGCTTATGTTTATTTTGTAGGCTTTAAAGGCAGAACCCTAACCCGTGTTTGCAGAGGTGTTCATCAACATTGCTTCTATTTCTTTCTGTCATTAGCTTAGCCTTAGTTTAGTTTACTGTTATTTACGCTCTGTTTTATTTTCTGCTCCTAGTTTACATTTTCGTTTCATTTTTCTGCATTTACCATTAGCAGGAACCTACCCTTCTATCCTATAGACAGAAGGGAGCCATTCCTGCCCCTGTAGCAGGGATAAATCCTTGCTACAGAACTGGCGACCATACCGGGTCGATCCCACAGGATCCCTAGGCCAAAATTTTAATTTTTCAAGTTTTTTCAATTTTACCCTAGTTTTCAAAAATTTCTTGTTAAATCTGTCTTAGATTCAGTTTATTTCCTGTCTTAGGTACTACCGAATCCTCTGCTAGGAAAAAACGAGTCGGATTGACCACAGTACCAGTTACTGTCGGGCAGATCTGAATCTGTCTCACCAAAAAACTCCAATCCGGAGCAGGGTGCTCTTATTGGGGCAAAAGGTGAGACTAGGGCGCACTTAATCCCCCGATAAGTGAGACTTCAACCCAGAAACTTAGGTTGCGGTTGTTTGTGCATTCTGTGCAACCCCCTCGCTCATTTCTGAAAAAATCTCGCGCCCCCCTCACCAGATTTGGTCAGAAATGTGCGGCCTGTCAAACAGAACTTTAATTTGAATTTAATAAACTGAAAATTTCAATTTCAGAGGACTGTTAGTGCGGCCCAGCCGCCTCTGTCCACCACTGCAAGTTAATTTCATTTCCTGTTTTCATTTTCTGCATTTTATTTCATGAATAATGTGTAAATGTTAAGTAAATCATTATGGCTTAATAAAATGAACTTAGTCTAACTAAAATCGACTTAAAATCAACGATATTGCTTCCTCTTCCTCCTCTACCCAGTCATCACCCTCCAGGGTATTCTGGGATACGATGAAGGGCAAGATTGTATAGATCTAGGCACTCCATGATATTGTTCCAAAACCATTAAAACCGGGTGACCTAGAAGGTATAGGGGGTAGAGAAGGAGGGCTTCTCATGGCGCTAAGTGTCCTCCCTGTTGACCAACCTAGCATCCGGTAGGTGACCTAAGGATCTACGGATGGGATTAGTCCCATTGTGTTGAGAGCCCAACACCTTCTTTTAGTTGAAGAGGAATATCACTGTGAGGTAGACATCTAGTTAGGCCAGCAAACGTTCAAGGTTAATCATTGTACTTGTTCACAATTTCTGTTTATTTATGCTTGCATACACAACCACAATGACATGAACTCTACCATGATGAATTCATAAACCATATTGCAGCAACCAAATACCATAAAAAACAAGAAAACAAATACACCATACCAACTAATTAACCCAACTCAGTTCATGACGCTGAGTAAGTCTTAAAATTTACTAATTTACACTAAGTTCAAACAACTCTGCAGTCTTTGAGGACATAAGTCATTTCTTCAACTGTGGGAAGTACTTGGGCTCTGCCCAGAAACTCATTGTGAGGAGTACCATAGGAACCCCAAAGTAGCTAGCCGCTGAGAGGAATTGCCAAGCGAAACGAGCAATGACCCCTTCCGATTGAGTAGAAGCACCTGTGAGGAATAAGCCAAGCATTGTCTTCCGGTAATCTTGGTGGCCGAGTGACCACCTACAACCAATAGGAAGCCACTGAAAGCGGGGTCCAAATCTCATTACCACCAGTTTCACACATAAAATCAAGCACAATTGATCCTCCACGCTCTTCCTCATGCCTGAGAGGTGAACCACCACCATTCGAAACACTCAATCGGCACCGTCAGAGTCATTCTCAACAATCTCCCACACCATCAGAGGGCCACACAGACTCTGATTCAGATTCAGACCCATATCAGTCTAAACCAGACCTCCACACCGCACCATCTATCCCCATGGCTAATACAAATCCGGATCCATTTTTCGGCCTAACCTTAGCAAGTGGACCCATGTCCACATCACAACTGGTTACCCACAACCTAGCAAGTGGCCCAAGCACAGTCATGTAAACTGTCATTAGCCAGCTGCCACCACCTTTAGTGACCCGCCAACCTGGCCCACTTACAACACACAGAGGCAGTGGCCCTTCTACTCTAACTTCCTCTCCTACCACACAGGGGGGCAGTGGACCATCCACCTACATTGCCCCTATTGTCATACATGGGGGCAATGTCCCTGCCACTCATACCGTCCCACCCACAGCACTTGAGGGCATTAGCCCATCCGCAATGGTTCCACCGCAAGCACCCCCAGCCATGCAGATGCACTATGCACCTGCAAACCCCACCACCATCACAGCGCCATCCCACATCAACTTGGGGTCAAACCTACCCTTCATGGTTCGTCTGAACTTGCCTGATTTGGCTAGATTAACAAACGACCCCATCCGCCACCAAGGTTTTTGGCCACCCATGCCAACTAAGCTACCATCAGACATCCCCAAGTTTGAAGGCAAAGCAGGGGAATGTCCCCAAAACCACATAATGAAATTCCATCTATGGTGCTCATCCCAACAGCATCATAGATGACTCCATCAGGTTGTGGCTATTCCCACGTACCCTTACAGGTGCCGCGGCCAAATGGTACATTGAGTTTCCACAGGCCAAATATCCGGACTTCAACTCCCTAGCCTTCATGTTCCTATAGTATTTCCAACTCCCTGTCAAATATGACGAGGGGGTGGAGATCCTGCTATCCTGCCATCAAAGCACTGCCACTCACATAACTGACCATATCCACAAGTGGTGGCGACACCGTAACTTATGCAAAATCCAACTAGACGACAGGATCTTCTTGGATTGGTTCCTTAAGACCTTGCTCCCGCCCATCGCAAAGGACGTCGCATCTGGATGTCCCCAATTTGAAGAAGAGGCCATACTGAAGGCCCAACAATTTGACTTGATCTACTCTCAGTTTGGATACATGTACACTGTCATTCTAGATGCTCCCCGTCCAAGTACCGAGTACCGCGACGCATCGGGGCATCCCACGCTGTAAACGGCATCATAGGGTCAGTTTCCCAACAGCCACAGCCTCGACCAACACCACCTGTCGTTACACCACAACCAAACAACACTGCTAGTGTTGCTTACCAAAACAAAACTCTGGACTATGCTAGAATGATGTCCCGGTCCGGAGCAACAACTTCTTATGCACAACCTGCGCCAATGCAGCAGACTCAGGCCATGGCTTGGCCAACATAGTAGTATGTGGGGCAAATGCCCACATTTGTGGCACCACCACCTCCACAAATCTACTATGCACTGCCAGTGCAACCTGTGCAAGCCCCCTCCCTCGCCCCACCCGCTCCGTTGGGACAAGTGTTCACACAACAAAACCATCCCAACCAGCCTGCCCCCAACAATCAACAAGGGCAAGCTAGAAACAACCGGCCCCGCAACCAAGGAAATAACCAACTGCAAGGAGGTGGTAAACAACCAAACCCTCCCAACAATATTGCGGCAAACCGGCCAGCCCAAAACCCCCCACGACAAAATCCACCAAGACGCAATGCCCCATTACGCACAAACCAACCATGTACACTCTGTGATGTCTATGGGCATTACACGTTTGAGTGTCCCCTCATGGCTTGCGCTAAGCAGGCCATTCAAAACGAGGCCCAACAAGCCGCCAATGCTGCCAATCAAGCCCAACCTAACCAGGCACCACAAGGACCTCCATCCATGGTGCTTCAAAACCCATTTCCAATCCAAGGATTGGTGGTAACTGTACCTCCTCCCCAAACCCACCCCAACACTCCGGGGGCACCTCCCACGGGCGAAACAGGTGTACACCACCTGCTAGCCATGACGACTGAAGAGGTCAACTTGCAAACCAGACGGAATCAGTACGGTACCACCACCGAACCTGCTGAATCATCAATAGCATCCACGTCTAAGACAGTCAACCTGTCTCTTCAGTTACCCCCCTTCCCACGCCCCCCGATACGCAGAGTGGCCAACAATGCCACAGCTAGAGCTGCAGTTAGCTATATCATTGCACTAGCATTGTGGATGATTTGGCCCAATGCCAACCGCCATGTCCGCTCTTGAGGTACTCAAAATGTGCCCAACACAGCAAAAAGCCTTGCTAGCTGCCCTAGGGGGAGTAGACCCCTCCGACTCCAAGTTAATCACCTTTGACATGGAGAACGAAGAACCACGCATGCCCTCAACCATCGCCTTCCAAATCCCGGTGTCCATCTGGAATTTGGTTGTGCATCGGTGCATAGTGGATGAGGGGGCATCCACGTGCGTTATGTCTACCTTGGTTTGGCAGAAACTTGGATCACCAATTCTGCAACCGTCCTCCACAACTCTGCGGGCTTATAATGGACATCCCACTAAATCCCAAGGAATCCTTCCACATGTCCCAATCACGTTAGCCGGGAAGACAGTCTTGATTGACATCGAAGTCGTGAATGCTCAATTGGACTACAACCTCCTCCTCAGAAGGAGTTACATGTATGCCATGCAAGCAGTCGCATCAACTGTCTTCCGTCTCATGATTTTCCTCCACGAAGGGAAGATTGTGACGGTTGACCAGCTCACCTATCATGATCCGAAAGGGTTAACAACACCTGCCAACGTTATCCCTACCATCACCACCATTGAGCCGCAAGGGACAAACACACATGCCCATGTAATCCCTACAATTAACACTATGGTTGAAAACACACCAGCCTCCCCACCGTTGAATGTGGACCCTGGGTTGTTTACTGATCCCACCATGACGACTCATTTCCCGTTAGTGTCCCCACTGCTGACACAAAACGAAACTGCGGACTTGTGCATGGTCTCATCTAGCACCACTACACCCAAACAGCAACCGCAACCGCAGCCCCAACCACAACCACAACATCGTCCACAGTCGCAACACCAATAGCAGCCGCAATGTCACCCGTAGCAGCAGCATTACGCGCAGCCGCAACCACAACCTCACCCCCACATGCAACCAGCAGGGAGTTATCTGGGCTCATCTCCATTCCATATGATTCCCTTCCTCTTTCCCCCACCTGGTGTCATGAGCAAACCGGTCATGGCCACCTTAAGCTTGCCCAACTTTACGTTGGGCATCCCGGTGTGGTATCTTGATCCACCAGCTCAACCAACAATGCCCCAGGTTGTTTTAACCATGGTGCAACCTATCGCAGTCAAGTCTCACCCTCCACCTGGTCCGCATAAGTCAACCGCCGCACCTGCACCCGCACCGCCCCAACCCAAAAGGGCTAGGGGCAAGAACACCAAAGCCACCGCAAAACCACGACAAGTCCCACCTTGTGCTGTCTGCAAACAATAGGGCCATCCAACTCAGAATTTCCCTGAAATCCCAGTGATCCATGCGCATCTGGATGCCATGGATACAAATAAAAACATCCCAGTGGTTGAAATCCCAACCGCGCCAGTAGTCAAGAACAAGGCATTGAGGACAAATCATGCTTGCACCCTTTGCGACTTGTATGGACATTATTCCCACCATTGCCAAGACCTGCCCAAGTTTCAAATGGCTCTCGCTGACCTCCATCACCATTCCCTTGAGTCTGAGATCACCTTGATCGAAGAAGTTCAACCCCCACCGCCTTCATTTGACACCATGTCCATTTACATGGTGTCCAGTTCCACCGACCCGCTCATCTCCTCCTCCACCGATGGTCCATCAGACCTGTCTCTTCATTGCTTCAACAACGATGAGGAGATACTTGAAGCTCTGACCGCCCCAAAATACCCATGGGAGGATATGCACCATCACTTGTTCTTCCTCACGGAAGAACTTGTGTCGCAGTCGGACTAGTTTTCCATGGAGACCAAATATTTCATCCATGGGAAGGTTGACTAGTTCAAGAACCCAATCCTAGCACCTGATGCCTTCAAAGAAGGGAACATGGTGAACATTTCGCCAACCATTAAAATCGACATCTCAACCAATTCTGAGATCATTGAAGAAGTCATGCTGGGGGCATCATGCTCCCCAAAAGAGATCGATGCCTACACAACTCTCTTCCAAGAATCTCGCGACATCTTTGCTTGGTCATACACTGAAATGCCCGGCTTAGATCTATCCATCGTGGAGCACCACATCAACACATGGTCTGATGTGGCACCCGTACGCCAAAAGCAATGGCCCATCCATCCATCTAAAGTGGTTGCGGTGAAAGCCAAGATAGAGAAGCTGCGCGTAGTCGGCTTCATTTATCCCATTGCATACACAACTTGGGTTTCTAATCCCATTCCGGTGAATAAAAAATAGGGTACCATTCACGTTTGCATGGAATTCCATGACCTCAATGGGGTATGTCCCAAAGACAACTTCCCCACACCTTTCATCGACCAAATCATCGATGCGTGCGCCGGACATGAAGCCTTTTCCTTCATGGACAATTTTTCTGGGTATAACCAAATCTGAATTCGGAAAGAAGACCGTTACAAAATGACATTCACAACTCCATGGGGCACATTCGCGTACCGAGTCATTCCCTTTGGCCTCAAAAATGATGGAGCCACCTTCCATCATGCCATGACACACTGTTTCCGCAATCTCGTTCACATCATGTTGGTTTGTTTCGACAACCTCATTGCGCGGTCGCAAAACCACACACAACACATAGATGACTTGCAACAAGTCCTCATGCGATGTCGCTAGTGCAGAATCCACTTGAACCCATCCAAGTGTGTTTTCTGCGTCCCCATGGGCCGTCTCCAAGGATTCATTATGTCACACAAAGGAATGACCGCTGATCCTGGGAAAGTCCAAACGACTTTCCCCCTAACGTCACCCCTTTGAGTGACAGCATTCCAACTTGTATTATAGTTTTTCCATTTTTTTGTTTTACACATTTTTCAAAATTGAGTCTTATGTATCGTTTCCTCTCATTGCTTCAGATGGAGCACACCTCAGACCGGTATATGGGATTCGTAGATGGAGCAAACAGATGGACTCCGAACCTCGCCTCGGCTGCATGGGTAATCTACTCCCCATTGCACGAGTTGATCCACATCGACGAAATATGCGTGGGCACCGCAACCAACAACCAGGCGGAGTATGATGGTGTCAATGGCCTCTTGGCCACCGATCTATAGTTAGGAATTCATCATCTCGATGTCTTCTTAGACTCCCAGCTGCTTTTTTCTCAACTGAACAACCACTACCGAGTTCGCGATCCCTGCCTCTTCAGAAAGTACCTGCGCACTAAACACATGGTTATAACATTTGAATCCATCACATTCACACATGTTCCCAGGAACCTCAATAGTGTCGTAGATCAAATGGCTAACGATATTCTAAATTGGCACATCCATAATAGTATATAGGAAACATACAACCATAACATAATGCATAATTATGTCCAAAAATACACACAGTGTAATAATACATCACATAGGCATTTGCATTCCACAGCATAATAAAAAGACTCACATAATGAAACCACAAAAGCGCATCCACATGCGTCAAGAAATATATATAGATATAAATCAATCAGTCGCATGTCCAAAACATGTCCAATACAAAAACGAGAAGCCACATATGCTTTCTCAATAGGATATACATAAGCGACACAAAAACCCCTAAGTGCACCAATGCACTAGAAACAGCCCCACTAGGCTGCTAATTCGACTCAGATCCATCATCTGACTCAGCCTCATCATCTTCCAAAGAGGATGCATCCTCTGCAAGAAGACCACCTCTCGTCATCCGGCAAAAGTGCTCGCAAGCCACAACCATCTTCCTCATCACACCTGTCAGCTCTGGAGGAATATTGTGAATAGCAGCAATAAAGTTAGTACTCAGGTGCTGCCAGCCAACATTTGACATGCCAGTAGCAAGCTCCTCCATATACGACACCAGTCCATCCATATCCCGCTGCCGTCTGCGGGAGCTCCCGACAGGAACCGCCGCAGGAGGTGCGATAACAACCCGCCTCCGATGCCCAGGCGACGGGCAAGAACCAACATCTGCACATACAAGCAAGGACACCATCAGTCCGCATATATCAATATGAAAACCATTAACCAGCTCAACTATACTATGCATAAAGATGAACATAAAAACATTAAGCATACATACCAGCTGGTCCCCATGCCTAACCAGGAGGTTGGGGCATCTCAGGGTCCCCCTAGAAATCCATACCCGCATACGGGTACTCCTCGATCACCACAGGAAGCTGGAGCCACTGCTCCAACAACTCCTCTGTAAAGAAGCGGCCCACTCTGCCGCCACCCTTGTGAATCATCATCTGGCACCACCTATACATCCTCGGCTCCCGCAGACCACTGTCCTGCACAGCTCGATGAGGACGAAGTGTAGGTACTTTCTCAAAGAAGAAAGCACACAGGAAGGAGCCAAAGCAAAAACCAGCGCCAGTAGTCTTCGACTTGTTTAGCTGACGCCGAACATCCTGCAGATACATCTGGCCCCATGCATAATACGTGCCACCTATGGCACCCTCTACTAGCTGTAGCTAACCACCAAAAATCTTGTGGCTCCCCGTGGAACCCAAGATACGCTGCAGTAAAGTCCCCACCGCCCGTGTGGACAACTCCTCGATGTCACACATCAAGATGTAGGAGTCATGCACATATGCCGTAATGTAACAGTGCCGATCACACGAATCCTCCAATGTCTCCCCCCGAGAAAACACAGATTAAGTCACCAACCACTCCCAATATAGGGAGCCCAGTGATGAAGTATACATCCTCCAGTGTAATCTCAATGCGTTGGCCCTGGAAGAGGAACACCTCCTCAGCAACATCCCAAAAACCTATGAGTGTTTGCATCATCAAATGCAAACTCCACATAAGCGGTATCCTCATAAATTTCAGCAACCCACAGCGGGCTAGTGTATCTCCAACACCCTCGTCATGCAAGGATGCATCTCTGACACTCTTGCAGTCTCTCTCCCTCCATTCGATCTCCACCATCTTGCACAAGTAAAAAATCCTGATGTCAGCCAGTGCCACCATCAAAAAATCACCCAAAAGAGACTAGGGCACACTTGTTTGGGCAAAAGGAGCACCCAGGGTGCTCATAATTGCCCAACAGGTGCACCTAGAGCACACCTTATCCCTCGAAATGTGCGACCTGGTCCCCATGAAACCCCAAAATGCTCATGGGGGGCCTCCAGGTGACCAAATTCAGCAAATAAACCATCAAAATGAAGAGGTTCAGTAAGAGCTTTTACCTGCAAGTCGCGGCTCGCAAAACCGTCGGTCGAATCAAAAGAAATCAAAAAATGAAGAATTAGGGCCCACCTCTCTAACTCCACAATGAACAGTGACAATGACACTTCACCATGTGGACCCCCCCTTTTTATAGGCCCCATTTGACCTAATTTCTTCCGATCGACATAACAGGACCATATGGACTCCGTTTGAGACGTCATTCGTGCCACTGGTTTCAGAATTCCGCCCTTTATCTAGTTATGATACCATCATCTCATGTTTAATAAGTCAATTTCAGGACCATTTCCCACAAGTCACCTCAATTTACGAACCATGACATGATGATGCGAGTGTCTACAGACCGGTACTTACATCACACTTCCCGACCACAACTCACACGAGTTTTCAAGCCGTCGCCCGTTAAGGAATGTAATTTTATTTTTATTTTTGTATTTATAATTTCTTTTTCACCGCACCTTACACGGACCTATGGACCACTGTCCACAAAACAATTTCTTTTTCTTGCATATATTTGGCATATAAATGCCTCCGGATTTGTACTTACATCGCATGTAGTCAAGTCCGTCCACTGCAATACACACACATGCTGTCCTGACCTCTGTCTGAGAGCCACTTCGGTTTCCATGCCTCTGCGGCACTGACTCGCGAGCCTCTATCGCGATCTATCCCGTGCATGTATTGGTATGTTTGAGAGCCTTCTACTCTGTCCATACTGTGCGGATGACCTTTGGACCTCTGTCCACCATCTCGACATGGGGCACTGCATGTGCCACCGCAATCGGTTGACCACTTTGGTGTTTCGTTTAAGCTCTTTTCTGACTCCTTAAAACAATGAAAAGATTGTTGAGCGCAGCTACTTCCTTTCCCGCTCGCTAAAGTATAGGAAAGGGCGTCTACATCATCTCGTTTATCTCCTTTTGCTGACCATGTAGACCATTTCATTAAAAGGACCTCCTTGGCACACTCAAAGCCAAAATTGTTCCCCTCTGCATACTTTTATGATTTCTCGGGCAGAGGAGCCACACTTTACGAAAAATCTCACCACCAGTTGTCGTTAAGCTCTTTTCCAGCCGTCTCAACAAGAAAAGATTGTCGAGCAAACTTGGTTTCGTTCATGCTCGTAAAGTTATTTGAATGATCGTCCAGCCAGTATAGGTTTAACCTTTCCCGGCCAGATTGGACTACCAACGGTAAAGAAGTCTCTCATCCCCTCCAAGATGGGGGAGCTCTCCTATGTATACTTTTATCCTTTTTCGGGCACAGGAGACTACTAACAAAAAAGAGCCCCCACTGGAGTCTTCTTCGTGCTTTCGAACTCTCTAAAATTGAAAGCACCATCAAGCATTTACCTTCTCGGGCTCGCCAAAAATCCACGAGATCGTACCACAACGATGTCCCTAGACACCACCCCACAGAAAATAGTTTGGCAGCATCCCCTCATTGGGTCGCCTCTATTCAGAGTACTCTACAATGTGTCTTCCTTGGATCCCATCAGTATCAAAAGTGTCCACCTCCTCCAAGTATTTCCCATTTGCAGCGACATTCTCGATATTACAGCTATGATCCCATTCCCTTGAGTCAGTTTCATTTGCTGCCTAGTCTGCCCTGCCGTCATACTCTGAATAAAGGAATTTTGGGTCTCTCACTCCCCTCCTCCCTCTGTTCAATTCTTTCCCTTCCCTCCCCCCAATTCAGTGCCCTCGCGCTTCTAGTCAAGGAAACATCATTTCCTTGACTAAGAGAAGGTCTCCCTCTGTCAATGCTAGCACACATATTCCAAAGGATAGACCCAGAGGTCCTTGTACCTTGGTTTCATTAACATCATCGATGAGTTCCTTGGACCCCTTGAGAGGAGTCCTTAGTGCCTCTTGGGATGGTTGTTTCTCACGTGCTCGACTTCAACTCCATCATCGCACCGTTGAGATTCGTACAGGGTTTGTTCCACACAGTACTTGGTCGAAGACCTCGGATGTTACCCGACTCTAACACATTGGTGAGTCCACTCGAGGGACCTAAACAGGTTATGTCCCTTGTGATTTCTGGGTTGCGTTGGAGACAGTGATCTAAAGCCCCAACAGTGCTTCGATATACCTTTATGATTGATGCAGCATACTTGTACCACAGAGACTCTGACTCTCTATCAACAAGTCCACACAGCTATGTACCAGATCCAACAAACCGTCAGTCATGAAGATATAGCATTCCATGAGAATTCCATGGGTCCAATGTACTAGATTAGTATTGTATTCAGCCTCACATGGAGGCAACCATTATTGTAACATCAGTTGTATATGATCGGCTCTTGTATTTTAGAGCATAGATCAAATTATTCTTTTGACATTGTCACGAGCATGGGGATGCCCACCTCATCCATATACATGTCACACATTTATTGTATCTCACCCATTGATGGGAACCAAATTAATACAAAAACCAAAAGCCACCATGCCCCAACCCTGGAAGCACCACCTCTACACAACAAATCCTATGATGTCCGTCGGCCATACGTTGAGCTCCTGCCCTCACACATCAGGGGGCAATCTGTTAACCCAAAAATCCCCCACTTAGCTCTCAATGGCCTACACCACCCAAGGACACCATCTCACAACTCTCATATCACTCCATTAGACCCTCCATTAGACCCCCACACCTCCAAAAGAACCTAAGGATGAAGAAAAGGGCTGAAAACCCCAAAAAAGAGCCCAAAATAGCCTCCTAGGAGCTAAAGCCCTCAAAAATGGGCTAAAACCCTAAAAGGAGCTAAAGTTAGGGGAGAAGGGGCTAAAAGCCCAAAAAAGGGGCTAAAGCCCTGACCAAGGGCTTAAAACCCTAAAACCCCTTGGAAAAGCTATAAAAGAAGGGTGGGGGGTCACTCTCAAAACACTTCTCCCATTGCCTATTGTTATGCTGCCCGTGGATGCTTTGAGACCTTTGCCTCTCAAACCACCCACACTCCCTCTCCTCCATCTCCATTTCCATTTGAGCCATTGCTCCCCAACCAAGAGAGAGGCTTCCACAAGCCAGGGCATGGTGGCCCATTCCCACTAGAGAAGGTATACTTGTGCTTTCATGTTTTGCTTCTTAGTTATTTAGTTTTCTTTGATTTCTAACCATTGTTTTTATTTGCAGGTTTTGCTTAACATTGTTTGCAGGTTTTTTCATTGTAGCTTAGGTTTATTTTGCATGTTTTAAAGGCAGAACCCTGACCCGTGTTTGCAGAGGGGTTCATCAACATTGCTTCTATTTATTTCTGTCATTAGCTCAGCCTTAGTTTAGTTTACTGTTATTTACGTTATGTTTTATTTTCTATTCCTAGTTTACATTTCCGTTTCGTTTTTCTGCATTTACCATTAGCATGAACCTACCCTTCTGTCCTATAGACAGAAGGGAGCCATTCCTGCCCCTGTAGCAGGGAGAAATCCTTGCTACATCTACTATGCCTGAGGAAGTATTTTCTAGTCCATGATCAATGAAGCACTATAGAAACATGGGAAAATGTTAGCTAGTTTGTATATTTATTCTTAAGACTTATCCTTCCAATTGTGCCAACAAAATTGAAACAACCTAGATAAATGTCATTTTACAGAAAGAATCCTTTCAAGGTGAATATTGATTCCACCATTCCTTTGAAGTAAAGATTGATGCTAAGACACTCAAAGAATGGTCTAGGACACTCCAAATATATTTTCAAGCCAAAAAATTTCATTGAAGTTGAAAATTAAGCTCACAACCATGACCATGCCCTTGCTTACAAGGCTTGGTGCGATGCACACAACCAACAATGTGAAAAGCATGGTGATCCCATCGCTATGTAAGACAACTTTGTCTAGGAATTGCTTGACAAATTGTACTCACTGAAATACCAAGAAGAGTAATATATGAAGTGGAAATAATTGTGCCAACATCATGATAGAATAGTTTATGACTAAAAAATGAGTTTCATATCATAGTTGCTTGTTTGGACATTAGCGAATTACACCAGTTCATAAATGCCTAAATATAATTTATGTGTGAACACACTTTGGGATATACACAAGTTTGCATAGAATATTGACCAAAATAACAAGCTCAAAGAATGCACCGACTCTTCTAGTGGCAAATTCAACCAATATTGCAATGCCAACAACCATAATAAGAAGTTAAAGGAGACATAGAGTAACAATAGTAAAGATGCCAACGATGAAAGAAGAAAGACACTAGTAACTTGCAAGCGGTGTGACACCTACAAGGCCTACAATCATGAAACCATTGAATGTCATGTTCCTAAGGATCTTGGTAGAAAGAACACCAAAATCCCCTTTTCCACCATAACTTTAATTTCAAATCATTGATCTTGATGATAAAAAAAAATACATGCTTCAATATCCCTCATTGTTCCACATCTAGGGTCCTATAGATCCAAACAAAAAGAAAGAATGTCTCTTCCACTAATATATGCCACAGTGAAATTAGGTTAAGATCTTTATTTCATAATTGATAATGGCAACTAGGAGAAGCTCATCTCTAGGTAATATAGCATCTCCAAGTCAACACTAGCTAATCTAGGGTTGAAGGATTAAGATGTTGTGTGTGACAAAAAAATACCCCTTTAGTCCACTCTGTATTTCATTTAGTTAGAATATCATTGTCATCTTTTTGTCTTATGCATTTTTTGTACACTTATATTCATTGTACCACATGCAACATGTGTTTTCAAGCATGAAATATGCACATACACACAAATTTTGAGCCAAAAAATATTATATACCATTTTGTCTGAGCACTATCGTTTACCAATGAAACCTTATGTGTTATATCTGCATCGCTTTTGTAATTATGGAATGCACTGCCATATTGGTTTGCTACCATTCTTCATACCTCTGTCAATCTCTCCATTAGGGCATGCCATTTGAAAGCAAGAAAGATGTTGTAGAAATCTTAGGAGAGGACTCTGCTCATTCCAAAGCTAGTAGTATATTATAATATTTGATTGCATTACCCACATCCTTTGTTTAATTTGGTAATTTTCCATTGAGTACAATGATAAGGTTTAGAAAATAAGTCCATGGCCTTTTGTGTGACGATATATGTTGGTTGAAGTCTATTCTCTTTAGTACTCGTTCTTGTAGTTGGAAATCTAATATAAAGAATTCTAAACTAATAGCAAATATGTCCATAGTGTTTTGTATAATGAAATATGTTTGTCGAAGTCTATTTTCTGTATTACTTGTTACTTGTCCCAGTTGAAAGTTTGAAAGTCTAAAAGAGAGCATCAGTTTATCAAAACTGAAAGATAGGGAATGCTAAATTATATATGTTATTAAGTATGGAAGAATGTCCAACCTGCAACATTTTTGGGTTTTTGGGTTTTTGGTTATACAATTATTCATTTAGTTAGTCTTTATTGTAAGCTATTGATATAGAGTTTTTTTTACAAAGGATAAAAAACTATCCTTCAACCCCAACTCCTATAGATTCACATTAATGCGGGGTCATGAAATTCAGTCAACTTGACTCCGCCGGGGTCTGAACCTGGGTCTCTCTCAACAACTAAACTACAAAACTACAGCATGATGGAAAACCTGGGTCTATCTCAGTTTGAAAATTGTCATCTTGAAAGAAAAGTTGCAGTTGGCAGTATTTGAATGGATGTTCATTAATGAAAGTATAATATTTGAAGATAGCAACCAGTTTTTTAAGTTACCCTTTGTTTTATCCATTTTACCGAGAGTTTGTTTGAGGACATTGTTTTCAATTGGTCAAAAGAGGCTTGCCGAGTCAGTGAAAGCACGGTACTGTTATAGCCTCACCAAGATTCAATTCCACCATGTGATATATTTGCCCCTGCATTTACCCCTGTAAGATGGCATGCCCCACAAGGGGGCCATTGAATAGTGGAACCCATTATGGTAGTTAAATTGGGCCGAGGTCATATACCCTTAAATGTTACACAATGTATCACCTCTTGGTAGACGGTGGATACTCTGCACATTAACAGGTAAAGCAATCTTCCTTAACACTTTGTATTCAGTTGCTCGGATGTTTGAAAAAGCCCTTATCTGATTCAAAAATGTGTCCGGTAAGTAACAATTAACATTTGCAGTTGTAATTTCTACAATGTATTTCCATTAATTTGCAGTTTGTAAGCTGAAAAGGTTTTTCTCAAAGACAACTTCTTCTAGGGAAGATAATAATAGCTGACTGCTGTCAATGCTCAATGTTTTTGTGGCATGTAGGGAATGATTCTGCAGACAGAAATATAAAAGTGAATATTTTGTATAATAGATCAGGAATTCTGAATGCAAACCAATGATTAATTCCCAGATTTGTGCACTCGCCCTGGAAACTTTGAGATGTGAAAGGAGCTTGTATGTTTTTCCCAACACCCAATCTAACTACATTTTGTAGTTCATCAACCCAAGCATTTAAAATCTGCAAAATTTTCAGGAAAGGGAGGTGAGAAGAGGAGGATTTAGCTAACTCAATAATACCACATAAAACGAGCTACCAATGCAGAATTTTAAAAAATATAGGTTGAATAACATAGTATGGGAACAAACTTTGCGAGTGATGTATCTTGTAGTACCTTGTTATGTCCATAACCTTCTATCAGGGGGGATTTTCATTCACTTTCCTTCTGATTACAACTTGTCTAGCATTTCCCATACACTGCTCCTCTGTTTCACAGGACACACCAACTTGCATTGCTGCCCACTCTGGCTGATGAAATTGCGGATATGTCATAGGGGTATGAGAAGAAAATTCCATACGTGATGGTTCAAGCATCTATAAAATAACCAACAAAAAATCAAATATGAATTCCCAGTTATTCTGTTAACGGACAAATATAGAAATCCAAGATGTATAACAACTTTAGAACCAAAGGAATGTAGCTATGAGCAAGGATAAACAGCTCAATTGTAGCTCACAAAGCGTTTCATAAGCACTTAAAAAGGGACTCCAAGACACTACATTTGACCCCTTGTGATCATCCATTTTCACATTCACACTCTGACTTTGTCCAAGGCATGAAAGTATGTTCCGACTATACTTTAGCAATAGGCTGCACAAATAATTCTGAGGAATGCAAGACTCTGATAATCTGAATGAGTATTTTTGACATAGTAAAAAGGCCACATTGAACTTATGAACATGTTGATTGAACTTACATCTTTGGAAAGAAAGCCTTCCATGTTATAGTCCAATCTGGGGTCAACAGCTTCAAGTTTCATAGATAAAAACTGTGAAAAAAAATAACAAGTCAAATATCATAAAAACCTTAGCAGCGCAGGAATTTGACGAGCAAATTATCCGTCGTGAGGTGATTTGCCCATTAAATATGGTAAAAAAAACAAAAAAGACTTTCATTATTCTACTTTAACTACTTTAAACTCGTCAAAACGGGTTACAGAGTTGTCAAAGCTGTCAAATTTGACGGACTGTTTTGATTTCAAATTCCTACACTGAATCTTAGGTAAGGCATAGTTTTAATCTTAGGTAAGGTAAAGAAAACTATAGCATAAAAAACTGAAATGCTTAGTGCCCACTGCCCAGTTTACTAAACCCTGCAGATTACGTAATTCCCTTCCGGCCAGGGAATAATAAGTAAGCAGGTAACCTATGAAATCAATCTTTTACATAACTTTTCAGGACCTTACATCCAGGAACAAGGTCTTGCAAAAGCTTCATCCGTTCGCTGATTTTTTCTCTTCGTACCTGTCATTTGGAGAAAATATATAGAATTCATTTACTTTCCAGGTTTTCTTAAAAATTTAGTCTGATTTTTTCTCTTCGTACCTGTCATTTGGAAAAAATATATAGAATTCATTTACTTTCCAGGTTTTCTTAAAAATTTAGTCTGAGTGTGGCAGATTTTATAGAGGCATAGCCATCACCCAAGAACTAACGTGCTTTTCTTTTTGGCATCAAATAATAACTAATGTTCTTTTCCCTTTTGTTTATAAAAGTTGAGCAGTAAAATTATAGCAATAATGCTTTCCCATTTTGTAATCATCTGTCATTTCTTGGTAATTGAAAGGGTTTCAATCTCTTTGACTATAGAGGCAATGCACTCTTTTTGAAACAGAGATTCAACTCTTGACTCGGTTAATTCTGTGCTGAGGTTCTTGACTTTATCTATGTTTTGAAAAACAATCATGCCCATCCTTCACCGTACAATTCTTCCTATTGATGAAATGTGAAGGTAACTTACCCTCTCGGCAAGGCTGTGGTTATCAGTGGCTTGTCCTCTCCTTGCTCTCACATAGATGTAATCTCTGGGTGGCTCTGGAGGTTTGCCACTTTGTTCAGATTGTTTTGGATTCACTTCAGGCTTCCCAATGTGGATTCCTTGTTCGGCATCAGACATCGAATCATCCTTTTCCCTTTTAGTTTCTTCTCTTTTGGGACGTTTGCTTTTGGATTCATTCTGTCAAGAAGGAAAAAAACAAATATGTCACCGTGTTCCGATATCAAAGCAGACCAGAAGACATCTAAAAGCTGCATCTGATAGAAACCCATCTGGGTCAATTTCACTCAGAGAAATTTAAATGGCTTAGCAAGGAAGGTTACAAAAAACAATATCTTGACTGCTATCTTATTTAGCAATGTAGTCGGTGCACATGTATAAGAAGAGAGTATCCAATCTTAAACTGTTGAAATATTTTGGGGCACATATGTAGAACCAGGGAAGCCAAATGGAATTGGGTTCAACATGAAAACATGAGATCAAATACTAGGGTAAGCAGAGGTGGGCCAATTGGCTTTACCATTCAACCAACACCCCCAACCCTCTCGACTTTTTTGGATCCTTGGATCCTTTTGAGGAAGAGGGTACAAACAGTGTCGGGGTCACTGAAACCGCTAATGGCAAACCAGTAGACCTCCCAAACCGTGGTGAGAACGTGGGTGCCTGTTGATATTTGAGTCTGAATATAACATTAATTAAAAACAATAATGGACAAAATGCACTCAGATGTTACACAGGATTTTAACGTGGTAAAACCCCAATTTGGGGAAACATCCACCTCGGCAAAGTATTGATGTCTTATTCCTTTCAACAATGAAGATTACAATCAGGCATATCATCCGCATATCTCATTCACTCTCCTTGCTCCTCTCCAAATACATTTAAATACATTTAGTCAAGAAGTTACATTAACGGAAAAACTGCCACCGGTTACAGTAACTCCTGATCAACCAACAATTACGGTTGAGAAACCATTTTAGTTTAATTAGTTGTCATAAAATTAACAATCTCCACCTTGACAACAAGTCATCAAATACGTTGCCGAGACTATCCATCACTTCTTTGTTAAACCAAGAGAAGCCACACACCAACGCAACTTCTCTAATATTACTAGTTTTGTAAACATATCTGCACAATTTTCCTTAGTATGAACTTTTTTCAGATCTACTCCACCTTCACTAATGGTTTGCCTTACAACATGATATTTTACATCAATATGTTTAGTCTTACTATGGTAAACAGGATTTGTAACCAAATGTATAGCACTTTGGCTATCACATAAAACAGACACACTGTTCTGCCACCTTCCAATTTCTCCAAGTAGACCTTTCAGCCAAATTGATTCTTTGCAAGCATGTGAGGCAGCAATGTACTCAGCCTCTGTAGTGGATAAAGCAATTGTTTCCTGAAGCTTTGACATCCAACTTATAGCTCCACCTGCAAAAGTAAAGACATAACCTGAAATAGACCTTCTCTTGTCCAAATCACCTACAAAATCTGAATCAACAAAACCACATATTAAATCTCTGGTTCGATTAAAAGTGATACAATAGTCACTTGTGCCTCTTAAGTATTGAAGCATCCATTTCACGGAATTCCAATGTTCCTTTCTTGGATTTGCCATGTATTTACTGACAACACCTATTGCATGTGAAATATCAGGTCTAGTGCACACCATTGCATACATCAAACATCCTACTGCATTGGCATATGGGACACGAGACATATAATCCTTTTCTTCATCACTACTAGGACATAAACTTTAAGAAATTTTAAAATGGGAAGCCAAAGGAACATTCACAGGTTTTACCTTGTTCATTCCGAACCTTTCAAGTATCTTTTCAACATACTTCTTCTATGAAAAACTGAGCTTACCATTTCTTCTGTCTCTGTGTATTTCAATACCCAAAATCTGTTTTGCAGCTCCAAGATCCTTCATATCAAATGCCCTAGCCATTTGAGCCTTCAACTTGCTGATTTTGCCCATACTTTTACTTACAATAAGCATATCATCAACATACAATACTAAGATAATGAATACGTCATTTAACTTTTTTAAGTACAAACAATGATCATACTCACTTCTAGTATAACCTTGGCTCACCATGAAAGAATCAAACTTCTTGTACCATTGCCTAGGTGACTGTTTCAGGCCATACAATGATTTTCTGAGCTTGCAAACTAATTTTCCTTTACAATGCTGCACATAACCCTCTGGTTGTTCCATACAAATCTCCTCATCCAAATCTCCATGTAGAAAAGTCGTTTTAACATCTAGTTGCTCTAACTCCAAATCAAGCACTGCAACTAGTGCTAACACAATGCGAATAGATACAAGCTTGACAACAGGTGAAAAAATCTCATGATAGTCAATACCTTCCATCTGAGAATACCCTTTCGCGACCAATCGAGATTTGTATCTTTTAATCTTACCGTCAACACTTTTCTTCAATTTGAAGACCCACTTACACCCAACCACTTTCCTATATTTAGGGAGTTCAACCAAATTCCATGTCTCGTTCTTCTCCAGAGAATCCATTTCTTCTTTCATTGCCATCTTCCACTTAGCATTTTTAGTGCAATCAATGGCTTCTTGAAAACAAGAAGGTTCTCCATCATTAGTAAACAAAGCAACAAATGAGACAAAATCAGTATACCTCTTAGGAGGCTTTCTCTCCCTTGTCGATCTTCTTGGTGTAGGTTGTGGGGTTTCCACATCTTCTATGACTTCATTTTCACCAGAAACTTCTTCGTGTTCCTTTGAGTCATGCGAAAATTGGTTCTCCAATTGAACTAGCTGTTTTGATAGTACCTGTTCCTGTTCCACATCAACTTTTATATTTTCTGATTTAATCAGAGAAGATTCATCAAAAATTACATCTCTGTTAATGACAATTTTGCGGGCAATAGGATCCCACAACCTATATCCTTTTGTTACATCATCATAGCCAACAAAGATGCATTTCTTTGACTTGGGATCTAACTTAGAACACTGATTTTTAGGAGTAAGAGCATAGGCTTCACAACCAAAAAGTTTTAAATTCGAATAATCACAACAAGGATTACCAGTCCATACCTCTTCCGGAATTTTACAATTTATCGCCATGGAAGGTGACCAATTTATTACATAACAAGCAGTTGAAACTGCTTCTGTGACTCAAATTAGCATTGTTGAGCATGCTCCTTGCTCTCTCTAGAAGAGTTCTATTCATGCGCTCTGCAACGCCATTTTGCTGAGGAGTGTAAACATTTGTCTTATGTCTTACGATCCCTTCGTCTTTGCAATACTTCTCAAAATCCAAAGAAATAAACTCACCTCCATTATCCGTCCTCAAACATTTAATTGTTCTACCTGTTCTTTTCTCCACCATAACTTTAAATTGTTTGAATGTATCAAACACGGCAGCTTTCCTTTTCAAAATATAGACCCAAACTTTCCTTGAAAAATCATCTATAAACAATACGTAATATGATGCTCTTCCATAAGAAATAGTAGGGGATGGACCCCACAAATCCGAATGAATGTAATCAAGAATACCTTTACTAACATGACTCCCTACATTGAACTTTTGTCTACACTGTTTTCCAAATATACAATGTTTACAAAACATCAAATTCAAAGTCTTTAAGTTTGGAAGCAGTTTTCGATTCATTAATATTTGAAGTCATTTTTCACTCATATGACCAAGACGTTGATGCCATAACTGAATGGATCCTGACACCCCTTCAGATATTAATGTTGTATCATTAGTTTGAGTTTTTCCAATCAATTTGTAAAGGTTTCCTACTCTTTGTGCCTTCATGACCACTAAAACACCCTTAGATACTTTTAGTATTCCATTTAAACATGTAAATTTATGACCACTAGAATCCAAAACTCCTAATGAGATTAAATTTTTCTTTAACTCAGGTACATGCCTTACATCTATAAGTGTTCTTATCATTCCATCAAACATTTTAATTTTTATATTTCCAAATCCAAGAGTCTTACATGGAGAATTATCTCCCAAAAGAACACAACCATCATTAACTATTTGATAAGAACAGAACCATTCTTTATGAGGACATACATGGTGCAAAGCACCAGAATATAACAACCATTCTTCATTATATCCCGAAACACTACAAATGGATAACACCTCATCAATCATACCTGAATTAGACTTAACTGAATTTGCCTCAGATTTGGAGTCATTAGATTCTTTTCTTTTCCAACAGTCTTTCTTGAGATGACCAGTCTTGTTGCAGTACCAACATTTGAGTTTGCTCTTTCTACCCTTTGACTTAGATCTGGAAGTTCCTCTTGACTTTTCTCCTTTTTCTTTAGAATGACCTCTAACATACAAAGCTTCAGGTGTAGAGGACTCAATATTAGCCTTATTTCTTAATTCCTTAGACAACAATGATCCAATTACAGTGTCAAATTCCAAAGTGTCAGATGTACTAAGACTAATAGAAGATACGACATGACCCCAAGACTCAGGTAAAGTGCATAATAGATTTACA
>LPNX011138469.1:58868-73720 GCA_001517045.1 Pseudotsuga menziesii
TTCAACTGGAAAATAAGATTATTAAATACATTTAAATGATCTGCAATCTTTGTTCCTTCTTTCATCTTCATACCATATAACTGTCTTTTTAAATAAATTCTATTTGTTACAGATTTGGTCATATACAGGCTTTCTAATCTATTCCACAAACTTGCTGCTGATTTTTCTGCAACAATGTTAAACAAGACATCATCAGCAATACATAACCGAATTGTGCTAAGTGCTCTCGCATCCAAATCCTCCCAATCATCATCTGACATAGTGACGGGTCTTTTCCTTTTTCCATCTAAAGCCTTCTGCAACCCTTGTTGAACTAACAGATCTCGCATCTTTAGTTTCCACAACTCAAAGTTATTCTTGCCGTTAAATTTTAAATTTTGAACTAGGCATTTTTGCCATTACAATGTTAAGTTTCAGACTTTCAAAATACTACTCCAGAGATTTAATGATCCAATAAATTTTCAGCCTCAATTCAATTCAAAATTTTCAATATATATATCAAAAACTTCCACCGTTTTTATTCCAAAACTTCCAATTTCAGCCTTCCAAAAAATATATAAATATATATATTTCAAAACTTCCAATAATAATAATAATAATAAATTCTCAAAAATATTTTTATTATTATTTTTATTATTTTTATTATTTTCATTCCAGCTGCAAATCTTCACGTCTACAACAGTCCACGGGGACTGATTTCTCCACCGCCTCACCGTCCAGCAGGCTTAGCAATCTTCACCACCAATCCTCACGTTCAGCAATGGCATGCTTTACGATCTCCAGGTCATGGCCCTTCAGCCTCGGTGAGCACTTCAGGGTTCTTCACGGCCAGGCCTCGGTGAACAATACAATTCATCTACAGACAGAATCTTCAATTCACGGCTATTGTGGCTGCACTCTATACGATTTGCAGATGGGAAACTCTTCACTTCCAGTACCGGATCTTTTTTCTTCACCGGCTTTCTCCACAGTCCAACAGTCAGAAACTAAGGTCTACCGCCTCCTCTACCAGATAGCTCGAATACCACTTGTTGATATTTGAGTCTGAATATAACATTAATTAAAAACAATAATGGACAAAATGCACTCAGATATTACACAGGATTTTAACATGGTAAAACCCCAATTTGGGGAAACATCCACCTCGGCAAAGTATTGATGTCTTATTCCTTTCAACAATGAAGATTCATCAGGCATATCATCCGCACATCTCATTCACTCTCCTCGCTCCTCTCCAAATACATTTAAATACATTTAGTCAAGAAGTTACATTAACGGAAGAATTGCCACCGGTTACAGTAACTCCTAATCAACCAACAATTACGGTTGAGAAATCATTTTAGTTTAATTAGTTGTCATAAATTTAACAATGCCCAACAGCAATGAAGGTATGATTGAGGCAAGCTCAAAATAAATATCAAAAGTTAAATTTTACTACAGAGGGAGGCAACACGATGGACTTCAAGAGATGAATTTCATGCGTTTTTAGACATGGGCCTTGTTCGAAAAATAAAACATGCCTCAATATTCTGTTCATGAGAAGCAACTGTGGAAGCTTTATCATTTGGCAGGATTCTCCTTTTCCTTTGGCTGGTAATCTGGTAAGAACTTGAGGATTCTTCACCGCAGGCATTGCATTTTCGCTCGATTCCACGCTGTTGCACCCTGATGGAACTTAAGAAGGAACTGAAGAAGTTACGCTGAGACGAATGGTCAGATCCCAACTTCACATATTCCAGATTGGTTCCTCTGTTAACATTGTCTAGGCCTTGGACTGAGAATGGCAAGAGATTATCTAAGCTATAAGAAGAGTTAACAGATCTAAATAAACCCTCTGCTGTTGCTTTGCAGAGAAGGTTGATGGCTCATGTTCAGAGCACTCGTGGCAATGCCAGAATGCCAACTTGCAGAATCTGTTTGATAATTCAGGGTTGAATTAGCAAACACCTTGTTGTAGTGTGTAAACCCATCAAACACATAATTTCCATTCCCTTCCAATGCCATTATAACTGAATTTCTATCTTCTCAAACTCATAACTATGATTTCACTGTCATCACCAGCGAGCCCGATGCACCCCCTTGGATTGAGTTCAGTACCTCATAATGGCCGATCCTTAATGATGGTGCAGAGTCAACACCCCACAACAATTTGGAACAGAATGTCACAACTTGGAACAGAATGCAATAAATGAATAGTTGGGATTCTTTACAAACAAAGAAGCAGAAATTACAAAGAGCTTTCAAAAATTTGGGCAATTAGGTAACGCATTGTTCAGGGTTTGCTCTTTGTTGAAGGCTGGCAAACCTGGTACGGATGGATTAATAAGTGAACAGACTTTCACATTTTGTGCTTCATCTTGATCTGCTTACTTTTTATTTTTTGAAAATATGAAGCCATGACATGATTCTTCTGGATGTATATCCTTAATATAAGTTCATCTAGATCTTTAATATAAACTTATTCCTAATAAATCTAATAATAAATTTCCGGGCAAAGACAAATAAATGGTAGTGTCCCTTGAATATCTTACTTCCCACAAATAGATGCTTTCCACTGATTTACTTTTTTTAAAATATGGTTCACCATTTCCACTGATTTACTTTTTTTTAAATATGGTTCACCATTTGTTAGAGGGCTATTCCACAGAAAATCCCAACACCTGATATTCAAACTGAATCAAGGTATGGCCAGCTCATCATTTATTACAAAGGGCTCCACAAGAGCATCATGTCACTTACAGGCAAGGGTTAAAATTGACGCCCATATGACCGTTTTTGAGTTTTTTCCCAGTAAAATACTGTTCGATGTGGAATCTACAAGTAACTTGTGAAGTTTAATTAATTTGGAGAGTCGTTGGGAATGCTCAAAAAATGACCGTATGTAAATTATATATATATATATAAATTTATATATAAGATTTTGAACTTATGGAGTCTGAGTTATTGTGCCCCCAATGGGCGATGGCCCGTGGCTGCAGCCTAGCTAGTTGGCTGCAGAGATTGGAGTTGTTGGGTTTCAATTAATGCTTTAAAAGCCAACATTTTCCAGCTTTAAAGCACAATTCCTGAATTGTAAAAGCGAGTGGAGTAAATTCTTTGTTAGTTAGATGACCCGAGTTGCCTATTGCTACGGTGTGGAAGATAAAGGGCAGCTGTCAAAAAAAAGAGTGGGAAGTTGAAAGTGGAACTTAGGTTTTAGGAAGTCGAACGTGGGCTCCAGAGAACCCTGACAGGCTTGTCATGACTTGTGAGAAAGGTAAGGATCAGAAGAGCGAGCAATCCATGCATGATGCGCCCATGACCCAGTGTTCGTTAGGTGGAGCCTGGCTGCCGACCATTGCAAAGTTAGTACATTATGAAATTCATCTATTTTACGCCGGAAAAGAAGAAGGGGAATCTTCAATTTCCATTCCTGCAGGATGCCCTTATTTTAGGCCCACACTTAATCTAAACCTCAAATTGCTAGAGGTGAATCCATTCTTTTGGCCATAGAAACCCATTGGAAATTCCTCACACTCATGATCATTGGCAATGTGTCACTTGCAGTGGTCACATTGGAAATTCCTCACACTCATGATCATTGGCAATGCACCGCTTGTAGTGGTCACTTGAAACTGCTGGCACAATTGTATATATATATATATATATTATCTACGCCAAACAAGGGTTTTCCTTTGCCCCAAATAAATTTAGGACAACTGCTGAAATGAATTCGTTCTCTTAGAAACTATGAAAGAAGGGCCCATAAGAAGTTAGAGTCTATACTATAGGCCTTCAAGAGAACGGCAATGATAGAACATAACTCTCATTCAAAGGTTGTATAAAACATTCGTTCCTCTCATGTAAAGAATTGATCGGTGCCTCCAATTCTCGACATCTACCAACTACCTTTCCAGCAGACCCATAAAAGCTTACTGAAAACCATTCAAACCCTATAAATTCACCACCATAAGTTATCATTATCTCTTCCAAATTCGATATTGTAGAATCTCTTAAGAATTTCCTGATAAGCCTTGTTCTAAAACATAAATTTGTTTGGACTACCCTTAAAATCTCATCGTAAGACTTAAACCTGGCAATTGACACTGACAGGTCTGAATTAGGCTAATTCCTGGCCATGTATAAACGTGGATATGGATTGGCAGCTAATATGTACTCCACCAATGTAGTTGGATTGGTACATATCGTATTGGTTCCAAATAGATACAAATTTATTGTTTTTGAGCTGGTATGCAATGTTGAGATTGGGATTTGTATGGGAAATTTTCCTATCGATACTTCATAAATTTGATGTGTAATTGAGTGTAATATGAAATTTGATATTAAATGTTTAGATTGAGTTTTGTATAAAAAAATTTCCAATTAGTACTTAATAAATTTGGCGTTAAGGTATATCTAGGTGACTGTTTTATGAGCTTGGAGGTTTAAAATAAGTTGGCCCGGTTATTCTTTGTGGAAGAGATGTAGAAGTATACCCACTATTCAATCCGTCAACACACAGTAAAAGAGAAAACATAAAGAAGGTCCAGCTATGTTATCTACTCTCTGCTTGTAGAATAATATGCATCAGTTTTTTTTATATTACCTTGAAGTATTCAAATGACAAATCAACAATATGCATAAGGTTTTTTTATGTTACTTAAAGTCTTCAAAAGAAGGTTGGTTAGTCCATATACTTTCGAACCTAAGCCTAATGATTGCTTTCCTTCTTTGCCTATTGAATAATTTTGAATGCTTCCAATTGAATCTTAACGGCTTTCGAATATAGGATTGTAATTGCAAAAGAAGGGAAATAAATATATACAATCTATTTCTTCTTTTTGGGAGCTTCATATAGTCTGTTCAACTTCATTGGGGCTGGCCTAGGATTAAATTCTAGTTTCCACATTGCCTTACAATGATGAGCAATTGCTTTTTCTTGACAAGTCGACCTTTCTAGAAGGAAGACAATCAATATGGGACCCAACAAAAGACTCACTATTTTCTACCAAGGTGAGTAAGAGTAGTTTGTTACGTCAACTCATTTGACCAAGCCTGTCATCAATTGCATGCCCAACCATGCATCATGAATTAAATGGTGACTTAAATAGTATCGATGGTTAGATTGGGATTTGGCTAGAGGAAAGTGCTGAAAACTCTAATATATTCTATGTTTAAGTTTTTCATTTTGATTACTAAATATATATTTTATCTGATTTGGTTGAGAGCTTCTAACATCATTATTAAGCTAATAGGTGTTTAGATATTATGTCATATTTTGGGCTTCTGAGCGGATCAACAAGATTAACCGAGTATAACAAGTGTACAACAAAGATTGATTTAAATAAGCTTCGGAGTGACTTGTGATTGTACTGGTAATAGAGTGATTTTGTATGGAAAGATCTAGTAAACCTTGCACCCCAATTCGGAGTTCTTAGTTTCTAACCTTATTGATTGTGGAGAAAACTTGATACTTAAAGTTAAGAGAGCTTGAATCTTGTGATGGGTGACCTTTGGAGAAGTCCTGGTTACAGTTATTAATGCTATGCGATTTATTAAAGCCTGGAAGCGATGATTTTACATGTATTTTAGCCTATATCAATGTATTACTCATCACTCAGTGTATACTGAAACAACCTTGACATTTCATACTTAATATGCTCCTTAGTATAGTTTTAGGACTAAATTTCAATTGAAGGGTAATTTTTTTTATTAAAAGTTATATGCATGGCAATTTTAGAAACAAACCGTCAAATTTAACTCATGCTTACAAAAGTAGACCCTGAATGGGGAGGATAAATATGAAGAGGGTAACATTCATTCCTCCGAGTCCCGACTTACTTGCTAAGAAATCTTGTATACGAGAGTTCATAAGTGGAGGAAGCTGAAAACAAAAGAAAAAGTTTAAATTATTCTTCTAAGCTGACTTCATAAGTGATTGATTTGACTACTTAACATCCTACCGAATTGTCTGTTATTGCCTTTGCCGTAATAAGCCCAGGTCACATCAAAACAGAAAGTACATACGTTTTGTCAATTTCTTTCCAATAAAATGCCTGGGGCTGCAAAATTGAGGAGATGTTCACATCATAACATATATCAAACATTGAGGAGATGTTCACATCATAACCTATATCAAATATTTTATAATCAAGGTGGACAAAGTGGGAGTTCTCTTCTAATCGGAATTTCAAACATTTTATAATCAATGTGTCCGGAGTGGTACGTTTTTTTGTTTTAATCGGAGTATTTTTATGAAGTTTTACGACATGCATGTAAAGAACCTTATAAACCACCGTCTACTACTTTGACTAACTTGCAATGCTTCATATTAATATTTTCAGTTTTTTTTATTAAAATGTTCATTAAAATAAGTTAGATGTGTCTAAAAAATTTGGATTTGTTTTTACAATATAATATTTTTTTATTTAAAATCTTTATCATATTAGGATGCATATTATGTATATTGATTGAAAGAATGGGTTTGTGGGAATGTATAAGTTGTTATATGATATGATCTTTATGTGAGTAAAGATACTGTCTATTTTTTAAATAATGGTTGATTGGTTGTAGTGTAAGTAAGTTTGCTTACTCACATTTGCATTTTGGAATTGTTTTTACAACATAAAAAACTCCTCCATTGTAGACATTACATTTATCAAAAGAGTTTAACAAAATCACCATATTTTAAAACATATAAAATAAGCTTACATACCATTCACTACAAAGCTTTTATGGTAATCTCATAAAATTATTTGACACCAACCAAAACAACAACTAACATTAACAATGAGAACATCAATATTTACCGTGACCTCAATTGTCCTATTTATGAAATGAAAGGTCTCCAAAATGGTCTCAAAAGATGACATGGGTCAACAATTGATTAGAGAATAAGTCACTATCAAATATGGTAAATTGAGTGCAAAATGACCTCACGTGTACACAATTTAAGTGCATTGTGATGCATTATGCATAAATTAAGATCCATTTGAACTTTGGTTCTATTAAGCATCGAAGAAGTCTAAACATTCAATGACTTCGCTCGTTCGAGAGTTTTTTTGCTGGAATGCAGCGATTTTTTGCCAATAAATCTGAAATTTGTGTTGTTCAAGTTTGAATGCATAGATGGATTCAACACCCTCAAATACTCCAGGGGACACCCAAGTTATGCAAGCTTAACACTAATTTGTGGAATTTTAAAAATGTTTTCCCGGATTCTATCGAATTCATACCCGAAAAATATGTCCTCTCCAGGTTCGTCGAACATCTAGGTTATGCGTTAAGTATCTAGAAGGATCAAATACATGGATATGAAAGCCATTTTTAGGAAACAAAACTCAAAGAAAGTTTACATCTTGATTTATATGATCTTTTGTAACTTGATAAAATCAAAGTTAAGATGACTTTATACTGAGAAATTAATTATAGCATTCACTACTTCATTAATCTTATAATAATTTTCATTATATATATATAAAAAAAACTATGTAATAAACAAAATTACTAGTATTTTAATTTAATAATCGTGTATAAAAACTTATTAATAATAATTATGTGTGTTTTTTTATACTTATTAATTCATTTTATGTAATTTGATATGAAATTGTTTAATAACATTCAACAATTTTCCCCTCCTTACTTACTTATTTATTTTTATGTTTCGTAAGACTTTCCTTATATATATATATATATATATGTATGTATGTTTGTTTCGTAAGACTTTCCTTTTGTATATATATATACTTTTATGTTTTTTTAACTTTCAAATCTTAAGGAGGGAAAAATTAATGAATATTATTGAACAATTATATATATATATATAGTGCAATATCAGAGTGAAACAAGGTTTCACTCTCTCCCCTGTCTTATTTGGCATTTACATCAATAAGCTAGAAGGTTGTTTAGAAGAAGCAGGTTGTGCTGGCACGTTCTTAGCTAGGATAGTCATCAGCCTTCTTCTCTATGCTGACGATATTGTTCTTCTAGCAAGGGATCCGTCTGCTGTTGATAAGCAACTACGACTTCTGAAGGATTTCTACTCTACCATGGGTATGACTGTCAACACTGACAAAACAAAAGTTATGATTATCAAATCCAAGAAGGACACTTACGCTAATTTTGTGTATGACAATAGCAACTTGGAGGAAGTGTCTTCTTACAAATACCTAGGAATTGATTTTCATCACAAGCTCAACTGAAACTATAGCATTGAGAAAAGGATTAATGGAGGGTGGAAAGCTTATTTTGGTCTTGAAAATAATTGTAAAGTAGCAAACCTTATGACCTGGGATAAAAAGAAGCTCCTCTTTGAAACTTTAGTCACTCCTGTTATCTTGTATGATTGTGAGGTTTGGGGTTGAAGCATCTCTAGAGAGTCCTAGAGGAAGATTAATCAAATCCAAAAACGTTTTATAACGTATAACCTCAAAATTAAAAGCAATACACCTTATCCTATTCTCCTTATAGAAGTGGGTCTTTCCCCTATTGAGAGCCTAGCTATGACTAGGCTCATGTTGTACAAGCACAAAATCAATAACATGGGGGACCATAGACTTCCAAAGCTAGCTTTTAACTCCATCCAAAACCACCTAAGGCTCAAGCGAGGTTGGTATAAAGATACCAGGGCCTGGTTAAACCACTGGGAGATCAATGAAAGTGTTGCTTTGCAAAATATTAATAACATTAAAAATATTGTTACTTCTAAGTTTAAAGAGAAATTGTGGTGTGAGAAAGATTTAGAGGCTAAAAGAAAACTAAGATATTATAAGGAGGTCATCAACCATACTCTAGAAGATCAAAAGTATCTCTCCGTATTAACCAGTTCAAAGAAAAAAATTAATATAGCCAAGATAAGAACGAACTCTCATGAGCTCCATCGTGAAACTGGTCGTTGGACAGTTCCTAAAACACCATGGGTGGAAAGGATCTGTTGTCTCCATGAGAATAGGAACATCGAAGATGAAAACCACTTCCTCTTAAAGTGCATTGCGTACACCCACATTAGATCCCATTTTCATCATCTTTGTTGCAATACTGACCTTCCTAGCCTTTTAACTTGTCAAAATTATAGTGAGCTCGAGACGCTTCTCACCAAGCTCTTTAAGCATAGGAATACAATTTTAAAATGAACTAATTAATGTGTTTCTTTAGGTCCAATAGACCAAATTTTGGTCTCAGTGGACATTAACCACCACCATCATCATCATCATTGTACTACTTAAAGTATATTTTTGTTATTAATTTTTTATTAGTATTTAAATGTCATATGTTAGTGTTGTCTTAAGTATGTGTTGTGTTAAGTATGGAATTACACATCTTCCTATTATATAGTGTTTCTCAACACAACAATCAAACATTTCATAACTGCAATATATCGTGTGTTCTTTCCAAAAACCTTGAAAACAATGGAACTAACAAATTTGAAACAAAATTGCACAAAAATATACCAACGTAGTAATATCTTGTATTACATTACATAAATAACAACCATATTAAAATCCCACAAGATATGATGTAAATACTTTCAATAATATTTTTTTTAATCATGGGAACTTAGCAACTTCCCAAGAGCATATGCAACAACCCACAAGCCACATATACCAATAACTCATAGATCATCATGACCAATAATTTACATCAAGGGGATGCCTACCCTTTCAATTTCACTATGGCGTGTCATGTGCATCCCTATCCCCGTTGTAATTGAACATATGACCTCCATGGAGATAATTCTTTCAATAATATTACTAATGCTAACTAATTTGTTTTTAAGGTCACAGTCCCTTCCGAGGTTGATTTGATTGTTAAATTTATGGAAGTATACATACCTTACCCTCTCTAGATTTAAATCTATAACCTTTTAGGAAGAAACAAATATTCGTAACGGTTAAACCACTTATATTATAATATGAAAATTTTATAATAATATAATTATATAAAAATACCATGAAACAAATAATAACATATAAATATAAAAGTGTAGTGTCATCATTTCTACTATGATATCAATCCACATTTATACAATATAATTAAATCCATATTTATACAATATAATTAAATACTAAAATATTCTAGTAAACATTATGTTCCCTTACATTTAATGGTGTTGTTCTTAAAATATAATCTATTGAATCTAAAATATATTCAAATTCAATAAAATATATCCTTAACTAAAATAATATTAAATGCATTACTTAAAATATATATTAGCACAACTACAAGTAAAGTGGCTGATAAAGTGGCTTGCTCCTGTCTCGCACAGGGACACGTCTTCTAAAGGTATGTACTCACAAGCCTGCTCTTTATTTGAGGATGCCTCGGAGCAAGATTTAATTCTTTTGGACTCTGTGGTCAGCTTTAGTCCCTCACCCCTTGATGTTGGGGACTCTGTGCCTCTTGCTTCAAACCCTTCAATTGTCTTGTCTCCAGCAACTAACCATATGGAGCATCATCCATCTCCTGGGCTACCTTCTCTACCTGAGTTACACACTTACCCACCTCCCTACTCTATGATGCCTTCTTTATTCTCGAACTCCGATTTTCCACCTTTGTTGGGACCACGACTACAATCTGTTTCCTCCCCTCCTCGAAGCCCGGTCACCTCTCCCTCCTTTGCTGATCCTTCCCTGCAAGTTTCACTGGACATTTTCTTTGATAAAACTCCCCTTTCACCTTCGGTCCTTCCCCTTGACTCTAATTGTTTTGAGAACGTTACGATCCGGAAAAAAAACAAAAAATCTCCCGCTTTATCCTCGGATTTCTCTCCACCCTCCAACCATTACACCCCGATGTCTACAAGGCTAAAGAACGCAGCTCGTAATAAACAACCTTCTCCGCCACGGGTACTTAGAGCAAGGTCACCCCTTGCTTTTGGTTCCTGATGAAGGTTCTTTCCCTAAATGTTCATGGCCTTGGAGGTTTGGCTAAACAAAAAGCCTCCAAAATCTCTTTGTTTCTCTGTCTCTTGATTTAATCCTCTTACAAGAAATGATGACTAGATCCTATCCTGCACTTTTGGCTTTCTCCAAACTTCGCCCGAGTTGGGAATTTTGTGTTGCCAGCTCTTCTGGTCTCTCGGGGGGTATACTATTTGGCCTGGAATCCCCATCATGTTAAAGTTAAAGCTTTTCGCACTGATGCTGGTATCCTTCTTAAAGCTCGCCTCCAGGGTTCGTCTTTTACTCTCTCTTTTCTCAATTGCTATGGGCCTTATAGTCAACGTGAATCTTTTTGGGATGCAGTTGTTCAGGGGGGGATCCTAAACCTACCTAACCTGGTTTTAGTAGGTGACTTAAACCTCACTCTCAATGGCTCTGAGGTCTGGGGAAAAAAGGCACTTGTTGATCCTTTCGGTCCCTATTTCACTCAACTGTTCTCCTCTTTTCAACTACTTGATATTGCCCCTGCCTGCGTGGGTCCGACTTGGAGAAATGGCAGGTTAGGTGATGAGGGTATAAGTAAAGGACTTGATAGATATCTTCTTTCCTCCAGTCTGGTTGACCTCCTCCCTCGGCATAGGGTCTGGGCTTACCCATCATCTGTTTCTGATCACTATCTGGTTATTCTGGAATGGAAGGAGTCCTCTGCTCCCTGTCCCTTTCCTTTCAAGTTTAATCACTCTTGGTTATCAAATGATGATTTTGTCAATATGGTTAAGGCAGAGTGGCCTCAACTCTCACTTGGGTCCTTCTCTTCTGGGATGGAGGTTTTCTCGATGAAACTTAGACTCTTGAAAGAGAAAGTTAAATCTTGGACTCATGCTAAGGCCCTTGAGATGAAAGACAAGAGTTTTCTCATTGAGGATGAAATAAACAATATCCTTACATCCTCTCCCTCTGGTCCTTTCACTCTCCAAATTAATGACAGGCTTCGGTCTCTTCGAGCAGAATTAAAAAAGCTGAGGGATCATGAGATTCTTTCTGCTAGACTACAAAGCAGGATGATATGGGCCTCACTGGGTGATGCCAATACCAAATTCTTTCACTCAGTGGCATCAGCTAGAAAAAATCAAAATGCTATCTGGGGTTTGGAGGATGAGGCAGGTATTATGGTGGAACATGATCAAGGCCTAAAGGACTTGGGTGTCAGGCATTTCAAGCAGATCTTTTGTGATGATAACCAAACATCCATAGAATCTCAGTTGAAAGTCATTCGACTTTTCCCTACCTATATTCATCAAGAGGAGAGGGTTATATTTACATCCCAGATTTCATTAGAGGAAGTGGAACGGGCTCTAAAATATTTCAAGAAAGACAAATCCCATGGGCCCGATGGTTGGCCTATGGAGTTCTTTTTGGCATTTTTTGAACTTTTGGGGGATGAACTTGTAAATTTGGTGGAAGTCTCCAGGCAGACAGGCAGGGTTTTACCCTCTTTGAACTCTACTTTCATTGCCCTCATTCCAAAAAAGGACAAGCCCCTCTCCTTTGCTGATTTTAGACCTATTTCTCTGTGCAATCTGGTCTATAAATTGATTGTAAAGGTTGCTTCCCAATGCCTTAAGCCCTTCCTTGACAAGTTTATATCTCCTCAATAGTTTGGGTTCCTAAAAAACCGTCAGATATCTAAACCTCTGGCCATTACTCAAGAAGTCCTCCACACTATCAAAACCAAGAACATGAGTGCCCTTATCCTTAAGCTAGATCTCACTAAAGCTTTTGACAGAGTAAATTGGTCCTACCTTAGACTCATTCTTCTTCAAATAGGTGTGCCTCTGGTGGGGGTAAACTGGTTTATGGGTTGCCTGTCCTCGCCAAACTTTGCTTTGCTCATTAATGGTTCTCCTACAAGTTTTTTTTACCGCCTCTCGTGGTATCAGGCAAGGGTGCCCTCTATCCCCGTTACTGTTTATCCTCGTTATTGAAGGACTCATCCTCCTTATTGATGATGCCTACAGAAATGGTTTGATCAAGGGTATTAAGATCTCACATCAGCTCTCTCTCACGCACCTTCTCTCAGTGTTGATGATGTGATACTGTATGGCTTCGGTACATGTGAAGAATGGGCTGTTTTTAAAGTTATTCTGGATACTTTCTATGGTGCTTCGGGCATGTGCATAAATATGGATAAGTCTTGTTTCCTGTTCAACAATGTCGAAGATGGGACCTTAAACAGAATTACTCGCTCCCTTACCTTTAAATTTGAGCACATTACTTCATGTTTTAATTATCTTGGTTATTTTTTAAAACCACTGGGCAATATGGTTAAAGATTGGCTTTGGCTCAATAAAAAGTTTGAAAAAAGGATATCTCACTGGACATATTGCCTACTTCTTTGGGGGGGAGACTGGTTCTTATTAAAGTTGTCCTTACCAGCATGCCGGTGTACTGGATGGCTTTAGTCCCCATACCAAAATCCATTCTTGGAAAACTTAAAAGCATGATATTTGCCTTTCTGTGGGGTTCCTCGGGGGGGGGGGGGGGGGGGGAAGAAGTTTCATCTTGTAGACTGGCTGTCATCATCCAAACCTACTGCCCATGGAGGTTGGGGTATCAAAAATCTTGGTTGGTTCAGTACTTCATTACGACTTAAGAGATTTTGGTACGCTCTTAGTGGAAATGGCCTTTGGTTGAATATCTTATCTGTGAAGTATTTAAAAAAAAAGGATTGTCTTGTCTTGGATTCGCAGCAAAGCTTTTATGGTTACTGGTGTCTCTGTTATATGGAAGGGGTTTATCAGTTCTGTAACCTGGCTTGGCAGAGGCTTGACTTAGCATGCTGGAAATGGAGAGAGCATCAGGGTGGGTTTGGACCCGATAATTGGTATGGGTTCATCTTTCTCACTTCCCTGTGACTTACGGGACTACCTGGAGGATTATGGTATCATTTCATTGGCACAAGCCAGGAATTACTCACCAGATGCTTGGACTTATTGGCTGACTGCAGAGGATTTGGATTTGGGAGGTGAGTGGAATCTTATATGGAACTCATATATTATTGGGCTTGAGTATGGGAGAATCAGGCTCAAGCCTTATCCTGACAGTATTCTCTGGTCTTTCAAGAGTTATTCAGGGTCCATCTCTGCGGCTATTGCATATGACTGTATCACTACCCATCATTTGGACCCACTTTCTGACCTTTCATTTGTTCTTCATCTCCTATGGAAGATTAAAATCGCTGCTAAAATTCGATGCTTTATTTGGCTTCTTATTATGAATAAGGTTTTAACTTGGGATAAGCTCATCAGCCGTGGTTTTCAGGGCCCTAGCATCTATTTTCTCTGCAAGAATGGAGAAGATTTGACCCAGCACTTGTTTTTGGACTGTCACTTTACAAAGAGAGCCTTTGAAGTATTATATGAGCACTATGGCATTTGCTCTTTTTACAAAGAATCTGTACGGTTGTACCTTGAGCACTGGTTCCAGTCACATTCAGTTGATTCTGCAGTTCTCTTTTTACCCCTATTCATCTTCTGGACTATTTGGAAACTCAGAAATGGATGTATCTTTGAGGATAAACAACCTTTTGTATATGTTTTCTTCCTCCAGACAGAAGCTCTCTTGCACCTCTATCCAGTTCCTAAAAAGATGGAAAAAATTAGAAACACTGGTATGCCTCCACAGATCATCTATCCATGTGGGTTTTTTGATGGAGCAGCTGCAGGAAACATCGGGGGTTCAGGTTTTGTGATACATTTGAGCTGTTCTCACTGTTTGTACTTCTCTCTAGGTTGTGGAAGTAGTACAAATACAAGATCAGAACTATTGGCTTTATGGGCTCTTCTCTCAGTGACAAAACTTATGGGGATCCCATTACACTCTATATTTGGTGATTGGGTGATTCCATGAAGATGGGTAACACTTTTTGGCCAAATTTGGCGATGAAAACCTAATTTTTTACTCATGTGCTAGATAGAAGCCCTCAAAACGCAT
>LPNX011138469.1:78733-116656 GCA_001517045.1 Pseudotsuga menziesii
ACAACTCATTTTTTTAATGGAAAAAAGATCACATCCCAAAATATTTTTATTAGTTTTGAACTATATTATTCATACTTCGGTTACATAACTTTAGTTCTTTATCATGTATCAATTCAAAAAATATATATAGATCTTTTTAACTTTAGTTCTTTGGATGTATCATTTCAAGAGGACAAAGTATTTTGAATTTTCTGTTGCTGATAGTTTTCTCATAATCCTTGAAAATATTTATGCCTCTAATTCCACATATAAGAGCAATGGGTTTTATATCATGAAAAATTGCTTGATTCCTTGAAATCCATATAGACCAAGAGATGAAAATAGCCAGAAGATTGCAAGATGCACCATTTTGGAACCAATTGGAAAAGAGTTCTCCAAATTTTCAGCACCACAGTCTGTACTAATGCCCAAACATTCTTTCACAACTCTCTAAACCCGAAAACAAAAAATACAATCCACAAAAAGGTGGAATCCAGTTTCATCACTTTGCCTACAAAGTGGGTAGAAGCTTGGGCCTTATCACCCCCTTTTCAACAGATTGTGCCAGGTAAGGATTTTATCCTTTAGTGTGAGCCACCAAAAATATTTCAGCTTTTGTGGAATATTCCCTTTCCATAGCCATTTATACCACCATCTTTGCTATAAATTTGTATCATTCTTGATTATATACTCATAAGCCAATTTGGTTGTAATGATCCCATTTTTTTTGTTTTAGGTCATACGAATGACATTCTTTGATATTGTTGGAAAGAAAGAAGGATTAAAAAAATGAATATATATATATATATATATATATATATAAAAGTTAATGTTTTTTATTAAAATTTTATTTTGTCAAATTTATTAAATTTATTTATAAAGTTAGAGTTCTATGTCACTAAGTTGTATATATAACTCAAATTTTTAATGGAAAAAAAGATCACATCCCAAAATATTTTTATTAGTTTTGAACTATATTATTCATACTTTGATTACATAACTTTAGTTCTTTATCATATATCAATTCAAAATATATATAGATCTTTTTAACATAAATATATATAGATTTTAAAAAAAAAATATTCAATATTCATATATACATTTCACTTATATTTAAAATAAATCATAAGTCTGATGAGTGGATGTATTCATCTCATAATTGTAGCCATGCTTCCATTTCAATCATCATATCAAAGTTTTTGTTCCATTCTTTGCACATTGTGGACAAAGCATATGAATTAATTGGATTTTGGTTAAATGCACTTTGAATACATAAAAATTTACTAAGCAAAAAATAGGTCTTATTGAAGATAATTTAAAAATGTTTCGAAAAAGATATCCTAACTTTTAGACAAACTCAATTTGATCGCTCTTTATATCCTTGGAAAGGCATTGAAAACATGAACAACTTTGTTGTATTATGTGTTGTTTTTTTCCATTTATGCATTGATTTTTAAGGGTTTTCACATGATTAAAATATAAAAAAAATTTATATAGAAAAAATCTTTCATGATTTTTATTTTAAATCTAAGTTTTGAAAGATCTGTATTTCATTGGAAAGATATTGAAGTTGTTTACAAATTTATTTTTATATATCTTTTACAATTTGGTTTTTAAAAGTAAAGAAAATAACATTTTGATAAATATGATTAATTTTGGGCTTGGTGATTTGTTATGAGAGCATTGACGCTTGAACAAATTCATTAGATTGAAATGTATTTGGGACTCGGGAGTCCATGTGCCTCGTGTTTATATAATTTATGTGTGCATCATCTCCATATATTTAACAAATCATATATGCGGGTAGCTTGTGTTACTATGAGTGGATAACATTTGTCCAATTTAGCAATCAAATTGCTTATGGTTCAAACTAGTTATAAGAACCTTAAGGTCATAGTAAAAAGTTGATTGATGAGTTAGTGAATTAGAAATGTATTTATGTTGTAGAAACAATTTTAAGATGCACAAATGTTAAAGTTGTTAGATTTAATAATGGACACTTTTTAGAAAAGCATGTGAAAGTGGTACAATGGAGTACTATTAGTGAGAGGTCTTTAATTATTCAAAGAAGAGGAAACTTTCAAGCATTAAATATATTCACACTACAACCAATCAACCACTATCCCAATTCATTCTTGAGTTATTATTGTAAGGATATCTAAACATTAATGATTATTCAATCCATAGGGTCCTCGTAGTGTTCTTATGATGTGAATGCACATATGACGTGGGGAATTCTCTATAATGGTTTAGAGTGTGTTTATTATGGTTGGTGGTATGAGATGCACTCGAATATTGTTATCAATGAATAGGATGGCATCAGATGTTATTCACTCTTAAACTCATAACAAACTACCATACACTGGCGTGTATCCTAAATCATTAAGAATGTTAATTAAGGAATATCAAAAGATGTTTTTTTTTTATTGGCTAGAATTTCTCACATCCTATTGAAAATATTACCTTTTTATTATAAAGTAGTTAAATGAGTCTACTCATTGAAAATATTTGAGCCTGAAGAAAGGAAATCAAGACAATTTCTGATAAAAAATATAAGTTAACTGGTCGTTTTCTTAAAGCAAGCATAGTCACCCAACAGAAATTTCCAACCCACGGTGAGTTTAACGTAGGTTAAGCGTATGGAGATTCGAAATTGCATTAAATTAGCACCATTAGTAACAATATTGGAAGTGTAAGACATGCCAGGAATGGGTGGCGCAGTTATGATATGATCCGCCTTTAGATCTACATGGTGGAATGAAATTGTACTGACCCTCCCAGGGCCCTAGCTATAACTATTTATCATCCATAATTTATTTTCAGTCTTACATTACATATCACGAATTTTACCACATTAATTTCTTAAAAAGGAAACAAAATCCACAAACATACAACAATTAAATATAAAAGAACCTGATTGCGATGGTTGTCCAGTTGTTGGTGAATATTTGTGCAATCGTTGTTGCTCCAATCCAGTCCAACAATCCTGCCGAAGATACTGAATGAACCCTCGGTTGACCTCCCTACCATACTGAGAGTAATATTCTTCCTCTCAGACCCCCGAGCAATAGGGGTCGTAGGGCACACACACTAGCAAAGGTTCAGAAATGAGCTCCCCTTCACCAAAACCTTTCATGCCAAACTCACATAGATCATTCGTCCAAATCTCAGTTGTCATTACAACATTCATATAGAACTATGGGGATCAGAGATCCCTTTCTATTACTTTCCCCCTTCTTAAATAGAATAATATCCTGCGACACATGTCGTTCCATGCAAAATTACCCTTTTTATGCAATTTCCATTTATTATTATTCACCCATCCATGTGTCGTTCTCCCATGAGAGTGCACATGTATCCCACAAGTTGCTCCTGGATGTTCCCTTATGCAAGGATTTCAATCCCTAGATCATTAGGCGTAAGTTAAGTTAACTCTATGATGTTCCTCAGTCCAAATTTTCTCCATATCCAATATTCCCATTTATTTAATTATAATAAATCATTTTATGCACAAATCTACTAATGCATAACTATATGTCTAAAGAATAATATTTACATAGTTTATTCTCCCAATAATGTCTAAGTACCACATCTATGGGCCCTTCTGAAAATAACTTCCTCTTTTTATTGTGCGGGGAGTTCATGTAGTGGTGGAGGAATCGTTACCTTGCACCTATCCTCTACATTCTATGTGAGACTAATGGCATTGAGGAGTAAGAGTGTCCTTACTATGCGCCCCTCAACAACCTCGTATGTGACCAAGTCGTTATGGTCTCACCTGTACGGCATCACCCCACCCGAGCAAAGCTAGAAAGGATTTCCACTCATGCATGGATTGCTATTGGGAGCCTAGAATCAATTGTCATACCCCCATGTGCGTTTCTCATGTCCTCTATGACCCCCTTTTTATCCCTTTGTGAGTTAGTCGGTAAATTGTCTTACCTGCCACTGCACACACACTTGGAGCATATATTAGTAGTATTGTTCAAAAAGTCATAATACAATATTTGATTTCAATTGTTTCTATTCATTTAAAATCATCCATAACTCATCTATTTAATTCATAAGAAAGGTATTTCTAATTCATTCAAGCTAATGCAACAATCATCATATTCTTTCACAGGTGCAAGTTAATCTGTAACATGCTTAGAGAAATAATCATATTTTATTCATATATGGTAGTCAATCTTTAGTTTTGTTCAAGATAACAACATTTATTTTATATTATTACTCTGGGTAACTTTCAACGAGTTTCCTCAAATTTTATCAAACAAACTTGGTCGAAGACGGGCATTACATACACCCCTCTTATAAAAACTTCGTCCCGAAGTTAATTTTTCTTGTACGTTCTAAAAGCCAGTTTTGCTTACTTTTCTTATTAAAGTCCTTGTTATATTTGATTTTAATCTCATCAAATAACCATGGACATAAACACTAGTGGTTCTACCATAATTGATTTTGTATTTCATCCAACATGGTTCTAACACATTATCAAGAATTCAACTGTAACTTCACATAGTGTAAATCCATGATTACTTTCAATAATTGTCAATAGTGACTTAGATTTCAATACCTCCTAACCATCCAAAAAAATATGTGATGTCCATTTAAGCTACAGGCTAGATCACATCAATAGCTACATAATATAGTACCCAATTAACTTTTAGTACAACCAAATCCAAGTAATTAATTAATTATAATTAGTTATCTTCTCCTATAAGGAAATAAGTTAAACACCATACAATCTTCAATGAAATACAAATTGTTAAGTTGCAATCATGAACTACCAAATCGGGGTGACGATGACATCGTCAAAAATCAATGCATAAGTCATTCAACTAAAAGATTTCTTCCAAACCCATAAATTTTAATAAAGTTGTTTCTCAACTTGATATGATTCCCAAGTCTTAGAATTTAGTGACTTAGACGAACATATAAAATTTTAATTCCTAGTCCTTTTGTGAGTGTCCTCATGTCTAGGTTAAGGAATTCATTATGTCCATACCCTATGACCCCTTCAACAAACTTGTCAAGTTACATTTCCTCCCGTTACCTTATCATGGTCATGTCTAGTTTGTAGTTTGTCAATTTTTAGTTAACAATATCGTTATGATGTAAAACTAATGTCCATGGTGGTCATATTGATATCCTATATTTCAAAATCTAAGTTCACGTTCTCGACGGATAAAAGTCGTTAATTTTTCCTTCTCCATTAATTAACATGATGCATTTATTCATTAGTTTTCTATACCCTATGAGTGTCCTGCCACTAGATTTTATTTCGAGATTTATTTATTTTTCAATGCCCATATTATATATAAAATGCAATTTCCTTTCCACATATATTTACATATTAATGCAATCCCTTTTCATTTCTTAGTCATATGAAACATAACTATAATTAACTACCAATCTTTCAATAATTCTAAATGCAATTTCGTGACATGCCTAGAAATATATAATATTGCAATATTTTCAAACATGACTAAGCTGGAAGGAAATGAGATTTATTTTCAAAGCACATATATATTCACCTACCCATAATCTCTACTCCATGCATTCCTTCTTTCACCTTCTATGCCATATATCTATAATCGATCTACATGTTAATTCTAAAATAAATGTACAACCCATTAATTTATAACGTTCAAGCTCATCTTTCCTCTACAATCTATCTATTTTATAATTTAAAGATATAACTTCATAATAAGATCTATATATCTTCCTTGTTGAACCATTCCTTTACACATATAAGCACTACACAATAATAGTCCTCCAGATAAATTTATGATTTATATATATAAGATTGCAACTATATTTTAATACCTCTTCGTCCAAACCTTTAATTTCATTTAGCATTGATATGATGGAAACCTTAGATTCTATAAAACATAAGAATGAGAACTTGTAATTCGTTGAAAGTTGTCCTTAATGGAGTCATTACATGTATAAATTTATACAACACAATCTTCTAAATGCAGTTTTTAATGCATTCTTCCATAGTATATAGGACCTATAACATGTACATACATGAATCACAATTCCTTCAATGCCTATAAAACATATAAAATACAATTCTTCAATATATATAAAACAATCTTCCAATACACATATGGACCATATAAACCTTATAAACCATATAAACCTTCATTCTTTCACTTATTACTATACATATAAATTCCTTCCTTCATATCTATATATCTATATAAATTCCTTCCTTCATATCTATATATCTATATAAATTCCTTCATCCATATTTACATATCTATAAAACCTATAAAATACATTCATCCACAATGCATTCTCCTAAATATAATATAAAATGCACTCTTTAATTTTTTAAGATGTATAAATGCAATCTCCTTCAATATAGCTTGCTTATATATATATATATATATATATATATATATATATCAATTGATTTCTTTTGTAAATTAAACATTATATACTTCACATGGCCGAAGCTGACATCTGGGATCTGTTAAGCCCCCAAATCTCTGCTATGTGAGCTTCCTCTGGGGGATTAACTTATTCTGATCCTGCCATTGCATACTTCGGATTGTGGATAACAGATTGTCCTTCACCGTCGTCCAGACCGAGTCTGTGTTGCTACGTTTATCTCGGAAGATCCTGCCATTCCTCTCTTTCCATATACACCACATCACCATGCCCAGGAAGGCTTCCCAAACTGTTTGAATGATTCGGTTTTTGAATGCTTTTGGGTTCCAGTCAATTAGTGTTTGGGTCGGGTGTCCTCTCCTCCTCTCACTCCATCTAAACCCTATTGCACTTTTATTCCAAATGACAAAAGTGAAGGGGCAACTATCAAGGAGATGGCCCATGGTATAACACATGAAGCACTGCGACGTCCCCTGTATTCCACGTCATTCCTTCAATATAGATTTCTTATATATATATATATATATATATATATATATATATTGATTTCTTTTGTAAATTAAACATTATATACTTCACATGGACGGAATCGATATCTGGGATTAGTCAAGTCCCCAACTCTCCGCTATGTGAGCTTCCTCTAGGGGATTATCTTATCCTGATCCTACCATTGCATACTTCAGATTGTGGATAGCAGATTGTCCTTCACCGTCGTTCAGACCGAGTCTGTGTTGCTACATTTATTTTGGAAGATCCTGCCATTCCTCTCTTTCCATATACACCACATCGCCATGCCTGAGAAGGCTTCCCAAACTGTTTGAATGATTCAGTTTTTGAATGCTTTTGGGTTCCAGTCAATTAGCGTTTGGGTCGGGTGTACTCTCCTCCTCTCCTTCCATCTAAACCCTATTGCACCTTTATCCCATATGACAAAAGTGAAGGGGCAACTATTAAGGAGATGGCCCATGGTATAACACAGGAAGCACTTCGACGACCCCTGTATTTCGTGTCATCGAAGGTTTTCACTGGTAAGAATTCTTCCTTTGATCACTAGCTAGGTGAAGAGGGCAACTTTTGGCCATTGGTTCATTGTCCAAATCTTCTTCCATATTCCTTCTTCGTCCCTCCGCTGGCCAATCTTGAGATTATAGGCTTTCTTTATGCTAAAGGAACCTTTCTCCTTGTAACCCCACCTTAGAATGTCCGATCCTTCCTTGACCCTTACGAATCTCTGGTGGATTTCCTCGTGGAAAGCTCTCCAATCCTCTTCACTCGTTAGGTCAAGTTTTGTTGTTATTTATATCAATTGAAAACAATATGTCTAAATTGCAATTTTCCAATATAAAAAAATATATAAGATGCAAATATTCCATTATATAAGACTTTACTCCATACCTCCTATATGTGATCATGCTTTCCAATTCTATAAAAATAGTTAAAGTGCATTCTCCTAAATATATTCTTTAGATACACATTCCAATTGTTTGAGCAAATACAACCCATCAATTGATAACAATATGTCTAAATTACAATTTTCCAATATAAAAAAATATATAAAATGCAAATATTCCATTATATAAGACTTTACTCCATATCTCCTATATGTGATCATGCTTTCCAATTCTATAAAAATAGCTAAAGTGCATTCTCCTATACATATTCTTTACATACAAATTCCAATTGTTTGATCAAATATAATCCATTTTTCAGATTATATTTACATATTATATACATTTTCTATATGGAAACATTATTCCAAGGGGACACCTCACCGTTGACTAACATTAGAGCCGGCATACCAGTTAAAAGCAACTATTTTGATGCTGTTAAAAAAAAAAATAAAAAAAAATCAAAGATTTGTCATGCTCACCAATAAGCAATAAGGTTGAATAATTTTAAAGCAATATAGAGTTTATTATCAGTCTAAATTTTAGATTTTTTAATACTGTCCATAGAAAAGAGGATGAACACGTGGAATATCCAGATCTATTCACCCTCCACAAATAATGAAACCCTGCTGCAAGGAACGTCCCTTCTGGACCGTTGTTATTTTTGATCTCTAAAATAAATAAATGCTATGAAATCCAGGCCGCTGATATGAATGGAGTAATTTCATTGTAAAACTTCCTCGAGAATCCCTCAATCTCATTATAAGTTGACATCTTCCCCGACCTATCCACCTAGATCTTAATCCCATTAAAACACATTAGCGAAGATTTGATTTCGATCATTGGAGTGAAAATGTGCACTGATGCTTTTCATTCCATTCAAGATGCTTTCACTTCTTATATCAATGGCGCCAATCACCATTGTGGATCTGGTGCTAAAACCAATTAGTATCCTATGTGGATTATTAGTATCCCATGCAAAAATAGACCTCTCACGAATACTAAATTCTAATAACACATTTCATCGATATCAATCCGAAAGAGAAGATACTAATTTTTTTTTTCATACATGTGAATTTACCAATCAAATCGAAAGAGGACTCATTTCTCAATTTAATCGATTAGATAGTAAGTGAGATCAACTGAGAAATCGGATTTGAGAGATCAACAAGGCTTGCTTCAATTTTAAAAAGAAAATTGCGGGATTGAAATATTTGGTCCTCTCTAGGTTCAACCTCGCTTTGATACCATATGTAGTGACCCTCCAAGGGCCTTAGCTATAACTATTTATCATCCAGAATTTATTTTCAGTCTTACATTACATATCATGAAGTTTGTACCACATTAATTTCTTAAAAAAGAAACAAAATCCACAAACATAAAACAATTAAATATAAAAGAACCTGATTGCGATGGTTGTCCAGTTGTTGGTGAATATTTGTGCAATCGCTGTTGCTCCAATCCAGTCCAACGATGCTATCGAATATACCGAATGACCCCTCGGTTGACCTTCCTACCATACTGAGAGTAATCTTCTTCCTCTCAGACCCCCGAGCAATAGGGGTCGTAGGGCACACACACTAGGAAAGGTTCAGAAATGAGCTCCCCCTCATCAAAACCTTTCATGCCAAACTCACATAGATCGTTCGTCCAAAACTTAGTTGTCATTACGAAATTCATATAGAACTATGGGGCTTAGAGATCCCTTTCTCTTACTTCCCCCCTTCTTAAATAGAATAATATTCTGCGACACATGTCGTTCCATGCAAAATTACCCTTTTTATGCAATTTCCATTTATTATTATTCACCCATCCATGTGTTGTTCTCCCATGAGAGTGCACATGTTATCCCACAAGTTGCTCCTAGATGTTCCCTTATGCAAGGATTTCAATCCCTAGATCATTAGGTGTAAGTTAAGTTAACTCTATGATGTTCCCCAGTCCAAATTTGCTCCATATCCAATATTCTCATTTATTTAATTATAATAAATCATTTTATGCACAAATCTACTTGTGCATAACTATATGTCTAAAGAATGATATTTACATAGTTTATTCTCCCAATAATGTCTAAGTACCACATCTATGGGCCCTTCCGAAAATAACTTCCTCTTTCTATTTTGCGGGGAGTTCATGTAGTGGTGTAGGAATCGTTACTTTGCACCTATCCTCTACATTCTATGTGAGACTAAGGGAGTTGAGGAGTAAGATCGTCCTTACCGCGCGCCCCTCAACAACCTCGAACGTGACCAAGTCGTTATGGTCTCACCCGTACAACATCACACCACCCGAGCAAAGCTGGAAAGGCTTTCCACTCGTGCATGGATTGCTATTGGGAGCCGATAATTAGTTGTCATACTCCCATGTGTGTTTCTCATGTCCTCTACGACCCCCTTTTTATCCCTTTCTGATTCAGTTGGTAAATTATCTTACCTGCCATTGCACACACACTTGGAGCATATATTAGTAGTATTGTTCAAAAATTCACGATACAATATTTGATTTCAATTGTTTCTGTTCATTAAAAATCATCCATAACTCATCTATTTAATTCATAAGAAAGATATTTCTAATTCATTCAAGTTAATGCAACAATCATCATATTCGTTCACAGGTGCAAGTTAATCCATAACATGCTTAGAGAAATAATCATATTTTATTCATATATGGTAGTCAATCTTTAGTTTTGTTCAAGGTAACAACATTTATTTTATATTATTACTCTGGGTAACTTTCAAAGAGTTTCCTCAAATTTTATCAAACAAACTCGGTCGAAGACGGGCATTACAAAAATCAATTGAGCATCCATGATCGATTGCGCATGGTGGGTAGTTTCAAAAAAATTCATTTCTCAAGAATTTGAATGAGTGATTTTTATAACAATGTGTTTTGTTTTGGACTACCTGGTACCCTGCAACATAACCAAACAAACATATAACATAATTCTAATTATGTAAAAATGTATTGTGGATACCTTTAGAATTTTAAATTGGCATAAGAAGCAGCATTACCTGATGAGACTCCTTTGGCGTGAAGTCTACCAACCTTGACTCATCCACACATAATCATATTATTCTGACTCATGTACACCTACATTGTACTTCATCCAGTCCCATCCTTGTCTCAAGTGATAGTAAATTGCACTTTCCTGTCACTTCTGTTGATGGTAAAAAATGTAAAGAATCCAGACAGTAGCATATAGAATAAGATTGTAATGAATGTGCTCTAAAAAATTCTGTAGAATGCACTTATCTAGCAATGAAACTGTTATCTATTTTGGGAAAGCTGTTAAGTCGTTTCTACAGTCTACCATAGTCTCAAAGGTTGTTTTTTTTCATTACTGTTCAATTTGTCTTTCACTTGGTTTTTGACATTGTTGTTTAATTTGTCTTTCACTTGGTTTTTAACACTGTATTTTGTACATCATCTTCATGAATTTATAAATATTTCCATGTTCTACATCTAGTTTTTTTTATTTTGGTTCAAAAAGTGCTTGATGTATGCATTTTTTTACAAAGCATGGGATTTTTAGTCTTAAAATGATTATATCAACAAATTTGACCATGAAGATACCGTGAATTTATCATAATAAAGAGTATCATAGTATATGCATTAAGCATATACTTATTCATAATTTGGAAGTATTTTGGTGAAATTGAAATTAATCACTAAAATCCTGATTTGTTATGTAAAAAACATAGTGTTAATCTACAAAAATGGGCTTAACAAATTGCACGCCAAAGTCCATACATATATTATTAATTTAAAGTAATACCATGGGATTGAAGACATATATATGTTTGAAAAAATCCTCTTTCCGTTTCCTAAAATTATGTTTTATTTGCCCGCACTTAATTTGACAAAATAACAAATTTTATGTTCGGAACCAAGTCTTACCATGTTCATAAAAATGCCCGCCTAACCGTCACGATTGAGTATTTTTGAGTGATTTAAGTTGGAAATGGTGTGGTTTACTATTTTCCACCTTACTGTACATATAGGTTCTCATAACATTTGCATGAGGATCTTGTAGCGGGCCCACAGCCTCAAGATAGTATTCTATTTATATCATACTATATGTATTATACATGTATGAATTATCATAATTTATAAGTAGCATGTTCATAATTGAAAAGAATGTCTAAATTCACAATTTTGTTTTGTAAAAGTAGAGTGTAAATCTGTAAAAATGGGCTTAGAAAAATGCCCGGCATAATGTTTATAGAGGTGATTTTAAAAAATTAATTCCATATACCTGGAACTATATATAATATGGAAAAAAACCTCCTTCATAATTTTAAAAATATGTCTATTTTGTGTATAGTAAAGTTTTGAAAATTGCAATTTTTTTTGTTTTGAACTTTATTTGACTAGGTCTGTAAAATGCACGCCTAGCCCTCGTTGTTTAGTATTTTTGAGTGATCTCATTTGGATATGGTGTTTTTTTATTGTTTTACACCTTCCCGTATTTCTATTTTTCTAATCTTGGCTAAAAACATGCCCACAGTGCAAAAACATTGCAATGATGCCTTGTAAATGTGAGATGCCCACTTAGTTCACTAAAATGCAATCATAAGTTCCATCCTTAGGTATTTTTAAGTGGCTTAAGTTGGAGAATATATGTTTCCTCCTCCCATGTTCTTGTACTATTTGATATTTTCTTTTTGAGCCATAAAAAGTATTTTTTATACAAAAAAACTATATTTTGTATTAATGTTGATTATTTGTTGATTTTGCAGAATAGCTCATCAATGGATCATTCAAACCAATCATCTCAACAAAATATTCCTCAAAAAAGAGGTTGACGCAAGGACGTAGAATTGAATAACACTCCAATTCCCCCCCCACATGGTATTTTCCTTCAATTCACTCCTAGTGGGGGTTAAAAAGCTTCTATTCGTGCTGTTAGTCAACAATGTCAAGTACTTACAGATCAGAACTCCATACCAAAAAATAATACTATGAATGTCCATCAAACAATAGGAAATCATGCAACAACTGTTGAAATTAGATGTCCTGTATGTAAGCAATGTGTGACAAACAACAATGTTTGTCAACAACCTAGGCAACCTTTGACTCCAATTACAATTGAGGGCAATGGTAATGTACAAGATATAACTCTTGAATCTACTATTAAATCTGATTCACCTAATGTGGCTCGAAATGTCCCTCAAAGATCAACTGTTGATGATGTTGCCATTACAAATAATTTGTATCAAAGTATAGAAGGTTGTTTTGCTCAACAACCTAGGTTGCCTTTGTCTCTGGTTATGGTTGAAGGGAATGAAAGTGCAATCCTACCTAGTGGAAAACAATTTGAACATGCATCCCTTGAGAAGTTGGATACAACTGGAAGTCATCAAACAATTGAAAGAACTACCTTTCATGAACAAATGGATAGAAATGCACCTACAAAAAAACAAACTTCTGCAGATGCACAAGCTTCAATAGAAATGACTGAAGGACAAATGGATAGAAATGCACCTACAGAAAATCAAAATTCTGCAGATGTACAGGCTTCAGTACAAATTCCTGAAGGACAAATCGATAGAAGTGCAACTACAAAAAATAAAAATTCTGCAGATGTACAAGTTTCAGTACAAATGCCTGAAGGACAAATGGATAGAAATGCAACTACAAAAAATCAAAATTCTGCAGATGTAGAAGCTTTAGTAGAAATGCCTGAAGGACAAATAGATAGGAATGCACCTACATCAAAATTTTGTAGATGTATAAGCTTTAGTACAAATGCTTGAAGGGTGTTCAATAGATCAAGCTACATATGCTGTAACTAGAAGGTCAGCAAGAAACTGCTTAAGGACATCCTTATTGAGTCTTAAGAAGTAGTCTGGATGGTTTAACTACATAGTAAATGAGTGGAACAAAAAATTTAGGGAAATTGGTAGATGGTTCCCTAGGAAGTCACTTGAAGATGTAGATGAAAATGACATTATTTCTGGAATTAGGTACTTCATGAGCAAAAACTATAGTGAAGATTCTAAATTTGAGGATGTTCTTGAACACCTAGATGGAGTGCTTCATAATCTTCGATCAATTGTTATGCAAGAGATCCGTAATGATTTTATGCATAGGAATACGACTTCTGTATTTATTGAATCAAGCATGAGCGATAAGGCTTTGCAATGTCTGAAGCGGATTGACTGTCATGGTGTATTGCAAGGGGTTAGTCCAACTTCAGTTTCCAAGGAGATTAAAAAGTGGAGCAAAGAAGCCGAGGATATTGATATGGGTTGGGAGGGAACTGATGGTCTCACATATGGATTTAGAGTGAAGCAAGTAAGGTCATATGCTTCCTTTATGGTTGAGTCCTATGAAAAGAGGACTAGAAGTAGAGTCATTGAAGTTTCTTTCAAACTTGGTATTGGTTCTCGTGTACATTATGATCGAGGTAGGTAGGTATGTGAGATATTATTTGAGTTACTAGAAGATAGTGGCTTGATTTCTTGTGTAAGCCTTGGAAAATGGGATGGAAAGGAAGAATATAAACAGGTTTTAGCACATGCTGTTGATCCTACAAATGAGGATAACTTAATGAATCAGATAAATAAACTTTCACAAGACGGGATCCTAATGCCAAATGGAAGGGCAGTGGAAATGAATTTGTTCGAGTGCCATGATCTAGTGGCCATATGCAGTTTAGTATGCAATAATAATGTTTCTCCAATGGGGAATAATTTTTTTCCTTGGTGCATATGCCATAAAAAATCTGTACACATGGTTATAGATAAAATCAAAACTCAAGATGAGGATACTATTCGTATCATTTCCAAGTTTTATGCAATGTCACTGAACTTGCTCATAGTACATTTTACATATTTATTAGAAGTTTAATGATTTTTGTTGATATCTTGCCATGACTTTCTTAATCTTACTTTGTGTTAAAACTTTAGGAATTGAATCCTGCGTTGGAACAAAGCATTGAAGGATGGGAAGGAAAGCTTGATGAGTGTATTACAGACATTCAACCAGCCTTATGCAGCAGAGAATTGAATATTATCAAAAAGTATCTCATGAATAGAACAATTGATCAAAAGGTACATGTTTTCATAATTATTTCTTTACTATAAATGTAAATTATTATTATTTAACTAACTCGTACCTAGTGAAACTTGTGCTACCAACTTATTATAGCTGACTCCTGGCTCAATGTCCAACCTTGCATATTATGCTCGCCATGCCAGAATTAGAACTGTTTTGAAGATGTTTCGTGAAATTCTAAAAATTGCACAAGATTACGACAAGGTTCATCCAACTAGAGCGATTGAGGAATTTTTTTTTCCAAATTTGGGAGGTGATGGAGAAAATTGGTGTTCCATGTAAGATTGGGGAACCATACCATCATAAAGGCTAAGAGTACAAGGATCTTAACTATGGGCAATCAGATGGATCCGCATTATACAAGATCCTCATTTGGCATGAGGGTATTTTAAAGGTTTAATAATTATGTTAGCATATCCAATATTTTTAATGTGAGTCTTGACTAACAATAAGTGATGATTTTACGATGGCACAAGAGTGAAATTCCCTCTTATTTTTATGCAATTTTAATAGAAAATTAAGTAGTTTATCATGTACAATGAAATTTTGTGCTTGTAGGTTATTGAAGGCCTACTAGATGAAGAAAAATATAAAAAGTTGGTGAGGATGTGGAAGTGTTATAAAGAATTCCACATGGTGCAATTGCAAGGGTGTGTAGGGGATGATAAATATGATTATGAGGAAAAGTACGGCAATTTATACTAAGTTCATAGTATTATGTTTTTCATCATGGTGGTATTATCTCATTCATGATATAAAATTTGATCCACTATCATTGCAGGATTGGATTCCTTTCTAGTGAGTGTCTTTGGTTGTGTTCTTGTTGTTTAGGAGATGAGATGGTTCCTTATATGCATATCCAAGGGGCCCATGCTCTTCAGATGAGTAGGGATGCTCATCCTTATACTTTAGGATGGTTAAGGAATGAAGTAATGGAACATAATCATAGGGAAATGAAAAATTTGAACAACAACCAAGGAGGAGGAAGAGGAGTTTCTAAGGAGTATAGAAACACATTTGAACATGAAAAAATGTGTCTTGTAAATGAGATGAAAGCACACTTTTTCAAACTGGTTATGAGATCAGAGTGTACTTTCCAAAATTTGAAAGAAAGAAGATTTTTGGCTTCCAATATTAGATGTCAACTTCGTGTTGAATATGAAAAGATAAGAAGTCCACTAAATGACGAAACTGCAACACAATTGGCATCTCGCTTCCCTGATGTCATTTCTAAACAAGTAAAACAACTATTTCAGTCATGGGTAAGACAATCTAAGAAATCATTGATTGCACCACCAACAATAAGTATTCCATAATTTTAAATGGTTTCTAATTATGCTTTCATTTTATGGTATGAGGACTCATAATCTGTTTTAAACTACTAAATTCTAATATGTTCTCGCAATTCAGTAATCATCTTCCAAGATCAAGGCCAATAAGAAAATATGGTGAAGAGGCTTTTCGTGAATCACATCGCTTCGGAAGGCGCAAGGCAACAAATAATGTTCAAAGAAGAAATAACAGTAAAACTCTAATTGTTTCATCCAAGAGGAAAGTGGCAGCGCAAACCGATCAAACACAAGAATTGTATGGGGCAGCTGGTGTTGAAATACCTATGATGGCTACTGAAAATTACTGTAAAATCGGTGTTTCATCCTCAAGAAACAAAGCAGGGAAAATCAATGAATTACAAGAAGTGTATGGAGCAGCTGCTATTGATATGACAATGATGGAGGCTATGACTCACAATAAAAAGGGTGTTCCATCCTTAGTAAATGGTATAGGGCAAAGTGGTGAAAAACAAGAAATTCAAGGGGTAGTAGTTGATATCCAAAAGTTGGATGTTGGGAATCCTATAAAAACTGATGTCATTATAAGAAGTGTGAGACAATCCAAAAAGAAAAAATTCATAGATAATCGAAATGCAACATTGAATGCAAAATGGTGAAAGAAACTTATGTTGCAATAAGCATTTCTGGTAATCTTGCCATACTAAAAATTTATTATATTGTGCTAACATTTATGTTACCAAATTTTGGAAATGTAACAAATGCTGGAAGACATATTAAATATTTAATTTTTTTCAGTAATAAAATTACAGTTGTTTTCTGTGTTTGCTTATATTTTGTAAATTTCCATCTTTTTTAGGCTAGTTCTATAGGCATTACAACTTTGGGTTATTCGTTGAAATTTGGTTGCATGAGTAGAATTGTATGACATTGTTCCAGAATTGGAATTTCAGTGTCATTAGATAAAGAAACTTACATAAATACAACAATACATAACATCAAAATTCTCATAAAGAACTTGAAAGTTCTCAATCCATCATCCCCATAATATCCCTATAATATCCACAGTTCCAAGCAAACAGCTAGGATCTACCTATGCCACCAAATCTACTCACATCTCCTATCCACTAATCACTATCACTCTTTTAATTTCTTACAAATTCAAATATATATGCCTACAGTACACAAGTTAAGTTTTCAATTTTGATATTGTTAACTTTCTGGCCTGTTATGTACACTTATTAAAAAGTTAAATTCAAAATTACCATTCACATTAAATGCATCAAAAACATATACATTGCCGAGAAATACACACACACACACATATAAATTTATGTATTAAAACTTGAAATGTATTTACATACACAACATATATAAATAATGTTATTCCATAGTTCTAGGCTGCTTGGGAGGTTTAGGCTGCAAGTCCTCCTTTTCTAGAGAAGATAAATTTGTACATTCTAGTCTCTTGCCTTGTCTAGAAGTCTTTCTGGTTCTTCAGAAGCTGCAACAGGTGCATGTTCTGATTTCCATTCTAATTCTTTCACTTTTGTTGCACATTTGTGCAAACTTTCTTTCAATCTATTTATATCTTGGATGTACTTCTTCAACAATTCCACATTCTTCTTATTTTTCTCTTCATGTTCCTTTTCCTTTTGCTGAAGACGACCATTTGCATATTTCAACTCAGACTAAACTTGGGTCAATTTTTTCTTGAGCTTCTATGTCTCTGTCTCCAACTCTTTTTCCCTCAATTCTATATTATCTGGAGTATACACAATTGCTACTCACTGAAGTATGTTGTTCTTCTGCAGAGTGGCAATTTGGGATTTCAAATCTTCTATCTCAGACTTACATCCCAAATGTTGTGATTCTCTATCCTCCATTATTTTCAATTTGAGCCCTTTAATCTCATCTTCCCTCTCAACTACCTTGTTTTTCTATGTTTATTTTGTGGTTAACCATGCAGAGAGATCAGCTCAAGCATTCATTGTTGCAATAGCATCCACCAAGGACTTCTCTCGAATTCTTAAGAAGGCGCGATAGCTTTGTAACCCCTTTTTGACTTTTTCATGAGCTTGTATTGCATTAAAAGCTACGTCCAGCGCCTTCTCTTTGTTTTGCAGGGAACTCTCATACCTTATTAAAGCCTGTTGGTGTGCTGACATATCATAAATTTCACCAGAAATCAGATGCCTACTCTGTCCCTTACCAATTTTAGATTCTTTTAACTTTTCAACTCCTCTAGTCTGAAGTTCTGCATTAATCTTTTCAAGTTCAACTATTTTTCCTTTCAACTCTTCATCTTTCTTAGCAATTATGTTTTTCATGTTTTCCTCTTTTTTTTCTATATTCATTTATCTCAAGTTGATGTTTATTGTAGTCTTTAGCAAGGTTGTTTTGAAAATGAGCCTTCATTATTTCAATTATTCTGTTTTTCTTATTGACTTCAGCCATAATTCTTGCTTCCTGGTCAATAATAGTCTTTAGAGGGGGAATGTCCAAAACCTCCGGTCGATGTTTCAGCTCATATTTCAGTCTCTTTATGGTTTGTTCATCTTTCTTCCGAACAACCATATATTCTTCTCTGCATTTCTCATTTTCCTTTCTAAATTCATCCTGAATTTTTTCTAGTTCCTTATTCAAAGATTGAAGAACATAGTCCTTGCCTTCTATTGTCCTTCTCGAATTGTCCACAGTCTTCACAAGGGATTTTCGTAATCTTGCAATTTCCTGTAAACAGGGAAAATTTTAAGGAGGCCTCAAAAAATGGAATTTGGCAACTTTTTTTTTGGAAAAAAACATCGAAAAATGCCTCCTACCTTAAAGAGGTCCAACATTTGCAAATTTTTAATAGAATATTCCATAGTACCCACGTGTTCTATTTTTAACCTTGCAATTACCTGTAAATAGTGAAAATTTTAACGAGGCTTAAAAAAAAGAATTTTGCAACTGTTTATTTTTGAAAAATAGCATTGAAAAATAGTGCCTACCTTTAAGAGGTCCTGGATTTGCATCTACTTAATCCAACAGAGTTCTACGCTCTGTACTGCGGTAAGATACCAATAGGAAATTTTTTTTCTTTGAAATTTAGCTTTTTCTTTGAAATGCAACAGATCATCGAATAGCTTAAAAACAATTTTACCATCAAAAAAATATTTTGGAGAGGAAGTTTTCTCAACTCCCAACTGTGGAGGTGTATATACAACAAGTGGAATTTCTGCAGGAGCATAAATATCATCATCACTATGCTCCTCTTGTTCATTAAACTCAACATCATGCATCTCGTTTACGTTTACTTCTCTGCCTTCATGTAATCTAGCCAGAATTGAGACAGCATCAAATTCTTCAGGGTCACTTCCCATACCTTGCATATAGTACTCAAAAGGATCTTGAGGGACTTGTACATTGTCCTTTGGAGATTGTTGAGGAACTTCCTGGTTAATTTTTTACAGTTTCGACCTCTTAATGTATGTATTTTTAAATATGCTTCCTTCTACAGTGTTGGGTCGATATAAGTCAATAATGTTTTGTAGTGTACTAGGGTAACTGAACTTCACTCTCTTCATTTTTCTCTCCTGCAGTGCAAAATACATTTTTTTTGCCAATAGATGAGGGACATCTATGGCCAGGTCTTCAACCTAATGAATCACCAACTTCATACAATCACCTGAAATATCTTGCTTGTGGTGATTCATAATTGTCCTAAGTACAATTTGAATTAAGGTTTTGTATAGTCCTGGGGGAGCATATTGCATCTTTAAACCATTCTGGGCAACCAAAACCATTTTTCCACATATTTTGTTTGCCAACTCACCCTTTTCTACTTTGAGGGTTTTCTTGGTAGTCAACATTACACCCCCCTGCGTGGAATTTTCATTGCACTAGACAAAAATCAGGGTCCAGACAAACCCTCCTCCCAAAAATAATCAATTCCTTGGACTCGTCATCATAACTAGAAATGACATTATCTATCTATTCATTGTTGAAATTGAACTGACCAAAAAGAAAACGATGCACTCCTGCTTTGACCATGACATTTAGCATACCTTCTGCCCAGTTGGTTCTGTCACTCCATGCCTCAACGCTCTCTTTGAATTTTCTGACAATGAACCTCTCAACAACTTTAGAACCCCTTGTTTCAGTTGATGGCATGGAACATGAGGCTGCTGTTTCAATTTTGCAAGATGATGGCACACTCAGAAAGGAAGAAGGGGATTCACGCACAGGATGCATGCGAATGCACGCATAGGATACCCACACACTGACTTTTCCAAACTAAAATAAAAATTACAAATGTGTTCTGATGTTTCCAAACTATAATAAAAGTTACAAATGTGTTCTGACTTTTGCAAACTATAATAAAAATTACAAATGTGTTCTGACTTTTCCAAACTATAAAAAAAATTACAAATGTGTTTCAAGTCAACTATACACAACTTACATTTTCAATTTTAATATAGTTAACTTTCTAGCATGTTAACTATACTTATTTTTCTAGCATGTTAAGTATACTTATTGAAAATAATAAAGTAAGAGTAAATAATAGAATAAAAAATTGGCATTGTAACTATTTTGGAAAAAAATAGAGTAATAGAGTGAGTAATATAATAATAGAGTAATATTCTTCTCTATATGTTTTGATGTACTCTTAAACCAAACCCTCCTATTAAATGTTTATAGTAAATGGTTTTGGAAATTGGATGGCTAGATATATTGAGAAGACTATCCTTGTGTTAATTTTATATAACCTAACCTCATATGCTCACAGTGGGCCTATGAAAGGTGCAATTTTAACCTTTTTTTACTTTTATGGACACTTGGTGTAAAATGCAAGACATAAGCATAAAAATGCAAGCTAGGAATGCATAGCAGTCAAATTGAACACGAATGGCTAAAATTCCAAGTATCTTGGACAAATTAAAAAAAATGATTGAAGTTCTAAGTTTCGTAAAAAACAATGTGTAAATATTCAAAACTTGGCTTAGGAAAATGCACGCCATAGTCCGTACAATTGTCATAAGTTGAAACTAACACCATGGGGTTGAAGAGAGATATATTTTTGACAAAAGCCTCTTTCATTTTTTTAAAATTATGTTTCATTTGTCTAGAGTTAAATTGACAAAATGACAACTTTTGTGTTTTCAACCAAGTTTTACCAAGATCAGAGAAATGCTCGCCTAGCCCTAAGTATTGGTTATTTTTGAGTGAGTTTAGTTGGAAATGGTATGTTTTACTATTTTCCACATTATTATACATTTATTTTTTCAATTTGGGCTCAAAAAGTGCCTGTTGTGCAAAAACACTACATGGCTGTCTTGTATTTATGAAATATCCACCTACATTAATAAAAATGCAAGCCAAACCCTCCTATTAAATGTTTGTAGTAAATGGTTTTATAAATTGGATGGATAGATATATTGAGAAGACTATCCTTGTGATAATTTTAACCTTTTTTTATTGTTATGAAAGGTGCAATTTTAACCTTTTTTTATTGTTATGGACACTTGGTGTAAAATGCAAGCCATAAGCATAAAAATGCAAGCCATAAGCATAAAAATGCAAGCTAGGAATGCATAGCAGTTAAATTGAAAATGAATAACTAAAATTGCAAGTATCTTGGAGAAATTCAAAATTAATGACTGAAATTCTAAGTTGTTACGTGAAAAACAGTGTGTAAATATTAAAACATGGGATTAGGAAAATGCACGCCACAATCAATACAATTGTCATCAATTGAAACTAACACTATGGGGTTGAAGATAGATATATTTTTGACAAAAACCTCTTTCATTTTTTTTAAATTATGTTTTATTTGTCCAAAGTTAAATTGACAAAATGACAACTTTTGTGTTTTCAACCCAGTTTTACCCAGATCAGAGAAATGCTCGCCCAAGCCTAAGTATTGGGTATTTTTGAGTAATTTTAGTTGGAAATGGTATGTTTTACTATTTTCCACATTATTATACATTTATTTTTTCAATTTGGGTTCAGAAAGTGCATGTTGTGCATAAACACTACATGGTTGTCTTGTATTTATGAAATATCCACCTAGATTAATAAAAATGCAAGCCAAACCCTCCTATTAAATGTTTACAGTAAATGGTTTTGGAAATTGGATGGATAGATACATTGAGAAGACTATGCTTGTGTTAATTTTATATAACCTAACCTCATATGCTCACAGTCGATCTATGAAAGGTGCAATTTTAACCTTTTTTAAATGTTATGGACACTTGGTGTAAAATGCAAGCCATAAGCATAAAAATGCAAGCTAGGAATGCATAATCATTTTTGACAAAAACCTCTTTCAGTAGCCTACTCTACAACTAAATGGCTGATTATGTATACTTTGGTTAGTGATCCTTGTTGACATATTTAGGCTTGGAAGCCAAAATGGTAAATAGGCTAAATGTTATCTATCAGTTCCTGAAAAAGATAATCTTTACTGAGGTAGTAAAGGAGAGGATGATATAGAATGTATGCTATTTCTGCTCTGAAATGAAAAGTATGTTTTTTTCCTTGGGAAAAAAACATATTTCACCATACATGTTACACCACATATCTGTCATACATAATTCGCCAAATATTTTGTTGATTATGGAAGACTAGGATAAATAGCTATTAGGATAGTTTGAAGACAGAACATATGTATCTTTTCAAGATCCCATAGGCTAAAAAATGTATATTCTAATTTCAAACTTTGAAATATCAAAGATAAATATTTTTTCCTTGGAAAACAAAAACCACCGATAACACAACATCAATATGTCATGTGATGCAGCCCTGTAGGATGAACAAATAATACTACAAGGCTACAAAATCAGAGTGCATAGTCAGGACTGAATCACTAACAATCTCAACAAGCACACAAAGAAGACTATTTTGATTTACCCAGATTCGGATTTATATTTACTTATAAAAACTTCAAATTACAAAGTTCAAACATTTCACCATAGATATTACACCACAAATCTTTCATATAAAATTCACCATATTTATGATAGGTATAATGTTTACATCTCCAAATGGGTTGCACCAGTCCTCATCCCCATAACAATGATGGACAGGATCCCATTGCTGCGAATCCCATGAAAAGTGTGTCTGCACATGAGGCTGTAGGCTATTATACAAATACTGAAACATAAATGTTGTTCCCACTCTCTATTTTCCAATAGGTTGACTATCATTGCTTGAGCCTGAAGATAGCTGATATCTATCAGGAAAGGTTGACCATGTATAGAAAACAACCTCCTTAAGATTCGCATAGCCTTCTATGGTAAACTCTAGTGAATTGTTTTTCTTCACAATCCCAGGAGGTATGACATGAATTGAAATAATCTCAAAAGTAACCATGAAACTTTCATATGAACAAGGAATTTCCACAAAAGATTCACTACGTGTCATGTTACGAGACCTTATGTGGTTGAAAACTTTGTAGGAAAGAAGATGGATATTGTGACGATGGATTTGATGTGGCTACAATACTCCAATACATGATGGTAATGCATTGTGAGTTCCATATTCTGTAGAGGTAACTAATCTGACAGTCACAACTTCATCATCACCCTTTGTTGCAAGAAGTTGGAAAGTGGTGTTCTTATCATCTTTCATAGCAATAAATTGACAAAAAAAAGATTCTCTCTTTCGAGTTCTCTTGCCCCACCTTTTGATAGATCTCACAATAAAGAAAACATCAACAATGCCTGCAATAAAAATAAAAATAACATTAGTTACTATAAAGATAACATTAGTTGCACAACTAGGTGAATGCGGGAGAGGTATTTATATCAGATTCCTAGGCAATCAATTTTTTCATGTTTGGTTAGGTTGTGGCAGAGGATCAAACACTAGAGTTGAACTGATAGCCAGATGGGATCTACTATTCTTTGCTAACTTTAAAAGGATCACATTACTTCTGGAAGAGGGTACACTTTATTTCGAGGAATTTCTGGATTCCACATTAGTGGATAAAGGTTCTATCCATTGTAATTAGTATATAGTCATTTGTGCATTAGATACTATCTAAAGACTTTTACATATGTGCACTCTACCCATTTTAGTACATTTCCAGCTTTTAATATTGTTTTGTCTAAGTCAATAAGGCATAGTGATCAATATGTTGTTATCTCCCAAAATAATTTATTTTGATAGTATGAAGAATTTAACTCATGAAATGAAGGATATGAATATCATTGACAGTTTGAAAGCCTCTGTTTTTGATTTGGATGAAAATGTTACAAGTTATAGCTTTCGGTGGCTTAGGCGAGGACTATCATAGCTCATTAGCCACCAAAAAGCTATGTTTCGACGACTAAACTGTTGAACGCAGGCCAAATGCAAACCACCGAAAGTAGTCTGAGAAAGTAGGGTCAAAGTAACACTTTTGGTGGCTTAGGCGAGACTACAGAAAACTCATTAGCCACCGAAAAGGGGCGCTTTCGGTAGACTAGAGAGAGAGATAAAAGGGGTTTAAACCACCGAAAGCGAGTGGCAAGCAGCGTCGGGAAGGTATATTTGGTGCCTTAGGCGAGGCTCAGAAAGGGATGCAACACATATGCTAACCACCGAAAGCTGAGAGATAAAAATCAGGTGTAAAACCTTTTCGGCGGTTTAGGCGAAAGCTATGGTATTTGTGTTGACCACCGAAAGAACAGGTTTTTGGTAGTTAAAAAGGGGTTTTTGACAAAGTCGCTATCTGCCGAAAATGAAAATTCACCACGGTGATGGGGTAAAGGTTCTGGCGGCTTAAGCAAGAAAGATAACATTTAGTTAGCCGCTAAAAGCTAGCTTTTTGGTGACTAGTTGACAAAATCGCAGGGGATCTCAAACCACCAAAAAGGCCAAAACAGGGAAACGGTTGGGAACTGTCACATCCAACCCTGTCAGCAAGGCAAAAGATAATTTTAGAGCATGATTACCCACTGAAAATACCTGGAGCCGTGTGACTACGTGTGAAATGAGTGAAAAGGGTCATTATGCAAGTAACACAAACTGATATGACTGCCAACCTCCAGTTTTCCTCCACTTGTCCCAAAGATCATCAAATAGCCATCAAATGCTCTGGCTGAAGTAGGTTACGGTGATATAGGAAAAGAGATCTCAAGGATCGAGCTGCTGTCATCATTTTGGTGACCTCAGCTTCCATAAATGACATAATTCCCTCATAATCAATGCCTTGGGACTCCATCGAATTTCATTTTCAAAATTAGCATTTGTTCTCACCAAAAAAACAAGCTCTGAAGGAGCAGCTTGCTGAAGCACACTGTATACAAAGTCTAAAGGTTGTTTTGCAGGTACCCAGGAGATACACCCATCAAGATGAAGAAAATTGGACCAGCTCTCAGATAGGAGCTAGGTGATGTCAGTTATTTAGAGGCCCATCCAGAGGTTTGTAGACTATTCCAGGAGGTAGGTTGCTACAAATACTATGAAAAAATACAGGCTTTTCATCAGTAGGTGGCTGAAGCTTTTTCCCTATCATTTGATGGTTCAAAAGAAGTCATAGGAAGGGAGGAATTTCTCATAGATTAAGCACTAATCTCAGAGGTGACTGAGCTACCTTGCATAGGAGAGAAGTGGTTCAAGACCACCATACCCAAAGACGTGGAATTTAGATCATATCTCAAGCATGAGCATAGGGGAATAACATGGAATAAGGCTGTTCCATCATCATGGCTGGAAGGGAACTGGCAGTAGCTACTAAAAGCCATTATGGACTATTTGACTTGTGAAGGTAGATACAATAGAGCAATGATCTATCATTTCAAACTCATGAACCACTTCACAGGTAAGAACCCTCTTAATCTGCCCTTTTATTTACATAGGATTCTAGGGAAGATGGCACATCAAGTTAAAGGCCAACCATCCAAGATTGTTGGAAGGATGTTCCACCACAGTATTATCCAGCTACTGGTCCAGGAGTTGTTGAAGAGAAGAAACATGGCTTGGACTTATTTCCTCTTTTGGAATGGCTTTGAGATAGGACTTCAGCCAGAGGAGAAAGGAAAATCTCCTACCAAGAAATCCAGCACCCCAAGGAGTGGGAGAAGAAGGAGGAGGGCCATTTCCCCAGCTACAGCAATAGAACAACCTCCCTCCTCCTCCAAGACCAAGAAGGCAAAAAGAAATTTAGATTTTAGTGAGAAAGGTCAGGAGGCAGAAGCACACCAGGAGAATGTCTTAAACCTACCCTATTCATATTCTGAGGAAGAACAAGGAGAGGATACAACCCTAGCTCTGTAAATTGTTCCATTCACTGAAGCATTGCCATCCCCCACACCATAGGAACAAGAGGAACCAGCAGAAAGGCCTTCCTCCAGTAGGCCTAGGAGTCAAAAGATCAATCTGCTATTGAGGCAGGTTTATGAAATGGAGGTCTTGGAAAGAGAGCTAAAGAGAAATAATGAGACATTGACTAGAAGAAACAAGTTATTACATAAGTCCTACCTGGAGGAGAGGGAAAGATACATCTTCTTGAAAAGGCTGAACAAAAGATACCTAAGGGAAAATACCAGGTTATACAGGATGGTGAGGCTCCAAAGGCTGCAGTTGAAAGAAGCCGGAGCAAACCCTAGCAACCACCTTTCCTTATCAACCCTAGCTGAAGCAACCATCAGTCTCCAACCTCCTAAAACCAGCCAAGGCATTGTTAACACCCCTAGCACGAAGCCTGCAGAAGAGAAAAGATGAGCTAATAGGTCTGAAAAGGCATTTTTGACGAAGCCAAATAATTTTTGTAAAACAGAGCTTTTAGTGGCTTAGGCAGACGGTGTAATAGTACATTAGCCACTGAAAGCACCACTTTCAGCAGCTAACGGGTCCAATAGACTGGCCGCTTAACCACCTAAAGCAGACAGAGGTGTAAAGGCAAGTTTTGGGCACACATGATCATTTTGGGCGACTGCAGATGGCTCAGGGATGTAAGTTAAAGATAAAAGGTGTTGACAGAAGTATCAGAAAGGATCTATTTAGATCTATTATGACAAAACAACACCATAAAGTCATCAACCCTAGCTATCAAGGAGAAATCAGTGGGCTAACTGGCACTGGACCAGCAAATACTTCAGTTATTTAATGTTCATTCAATGAAATAGATATTCATTGTAGTTAGACAAGTAGTTAGGTAGGGTTTCAAACCCTAATTTATAAAAACTGTCACTTTTGAGTATTTTTGTAAAAAAGAGATCCATGTTTTAGGATCTGTACTTTTTGTAAAAGGCTATAAAGCCTAAGATCGATGATATAATAAAGGTTCAACTTCGGGGATTTATAAGCCTATAATGCTTTCAGCTTCTCATTTTACTCTTAATGAATATAGGCTCTTTTTGTTATGATTTGTTCAGCCATCATCTCTTTCTTTACTGCACTTATGCCTAAATGTGTATTTAGGTCATTTTCAGATTGATTAATCGCTGATAGATGTCATCCTATTGGTTTGTTAGTGCAATTTGATTTATAAGTGCCATCCCTATCATGATTTAGCCATTTATATGCATGTGTTTTGTATGTAAGTCTGCCAGCCTGATGAGTTCTTCACCCCTGCACCTTATTGTCAACTTTTGAGCAAATGTAACTAAAAGCCTTGTAAATGAGTGAGTTTTATGCATGCCTTGAGAGTGGAAAGGTTATATAGGTCAACTGAATTGATCCATATCAGAAAACCTTAAAAACATTGTAAGTTACCAGGCATCCTCGAGCTACAACCTAGAGGAGTTTCCTTGAGTGATAAGAAATTGGCGCCGTTGCCGGGGAGAGGAGACTAAAGCTCAGCTTCCCTAGGAGATGACATAGATCCATGCTTTGATGATAGACAAATGTTGGACACTATTCTGGTCGTAATCATCTATCTGGCGACTCTATTTATATAAGGTGGCTTCAAGAAGACCAAGTACCAGAGAAAACCCTAAAGGGCCACCAGCAACACCAGTTTCAGATCTGCAAGAAATTTTGAGAAGAGCTAGGGCTTTACTAAGATAGAACAACAGTGCTGCACAAAAAGCTACATCAGGTATTTCAAGAAATATTTCTGCTATTATTTCTTCTGCTAAAATTGTTAATTTTGAGGAATTTTTAGATACATCAGAAAAATATAGGGTTTGGGCATCTTCAAGCACTGTTGCTTATGAAGATCCAATCCTCGGTGACTCCACTAGGATAAGTCTACCATGACCTTCTCAGCAAGTAGCTCCATCAGTGCTGCCTTCCTCAACCCTGTCCATACCCATTTCCAATATGGCTGCCCCTCAATTGACCAAGATGGAAATGATCTTGGTAGCTAGGTACGCACCCCTAATTTTGCTAAATCCCCTCTCCGCCATGTCTACTGGGGATTATCTATGAGAGTGGATTATCTCAAGTATATGCCTAAGTTTACAGGGAAAGGGGATTTCACTATTGAAGAACATCTAGAGGAATTTTACAACTATGCTGAAATATTAACATAGAGCAAGAAGATGTATGGACTAGGGTTTTTGTGCAAAGCCTAGATGGCTAGTCTAGGAAATGGTTTAAGGAACTGCTCGCTGGATTAGTGGCAGGCATAGAGGCCCTAGATGACATTTTCCTAAGGCATTGGGGAGAAAGGAGAGACCAAATCTACTATATCACATAATTCAGCAACCTCAAAAGAGAAAATGGTTAGTCTATCTCCAACTTTACCAAGATATTCAGCAATATGTACAGCAAGATCCCTACTGAAATTAAGCCCACTGATACCTCATCTAGGATAACTTATGCAAATTCCTTTGACTCTGACTTCTGCTTACTTCTCAGAGAAAGGAGGTCTACCTCCTTATCACTCATGCAGGATGCTGCCCTAGAGGTAGAGTCAAACATTCTGGCATCTCAGAAGGTCAAAGGGAAGATAGACAGGAAGAAGCAGCTAGCAGACCCTAGTGGGGCTTCTACATTAGAGAACAAGATTAACAAAATAACCAAACTGTTAGATAACCTGATTGCTGAAATGTCTAAATTGAAGGACCAAGAACATCTACCTGCGAGGGGTAAAGTGCCAAGTGACTTTTCTCCTCGAAACCCTAATTTTGTTCCTTATAGAAGAGGAAACCCCCCAGGTCAAATTCTTAGAAGGGAGAGGAATCAAGGGGAAGATCAGAGGATAAGAGGTCCATTTCAAAATGTTGTATTAGAAGAAAATCCAGAATTCATTGAAGAAGAAGGAGAAGCTGAAGACAATATCCATTGTATGGAGGATGAGGTGGACTATTCTTTTCTGACATAGGCAGAATATGAGGAAGCCCTAATTGATGAACAAATCACTGAAGAGGCTGTCTATCAGGTTGATGGTCAGGGAGGTTACAATCTGAGGTCTAGGATGGTTGCTCCTCTCAAGAATAATGTTGTACCTGTCAAGTAGCCTGCTGCACCAGCTAGAAAGGTTGCTATTTTACCAAAGAAGGTGGCTGTCCCATCCAAAGCATTGCACAAACCAACACCTTCAACCATACCTGATCAAGTCCAACTCAAATCTACAACTCATGAGGTAAGGTTTCTAGATAGGATGCATTATTCTTTCAACCTTGAGTCTGAAATTCAAAAATTGAAAATCCCTTTCCCTTTAATTGAGCTAATGAAGAATGATGCATTCAAGTCCTCCATTCTGAATTTTCTTCAGCCCAAGGTGCACATTGACATTGACTTTGTGAACCTACAAGATGACAAGCTTGTTGTAACCCTCGGCCCCATGATAAAAGAACTAAAGGACTCATGCCCACCATTCTACATATCCTTGAATATCCATGATAAAATCCTCCATATTTGTCTGTTGGATTCAGAAGCCTCTCATAACCTAATGCCAAAGGTTGTGATGGATGATGAGCTTGGCCTCAGCATCACCAAGCCCTACCATGATTTATTCTCCTTTGAATCCAAGAAGGTCAAGTGCTTGGGCCTCATCAAAGACCTTGTTGTGAAGCTAACTCAGCTACCTTCGAAAAGCATCATGATGGACATTGTAGTGGCTGATATCCCTCCAAAATTTGGCTTCTTGCTATCTCGGTAATGGAGAAAAAGACTAGGTGGCACCCTTTAGATGGATCTCACATATGCCACCATTCCCATGTTTGGAGGAGAGACTAAGAGGCTTTATAGGGAAAATCAGCTTGCCTACATTATAAGCAAGGAGAGCAACTTAGTGAATCACCCCATCTATGCAGTGGACACTAATTTTGGGTCATGCATTTTGCAAATAGACGATTCTCAGCAGACATCAATCCGACTCAATAAGGCCACCTATCAGTAGCCTGAAGAAGTAACCACAACAATCTAGACCATGTATTTTGATGGGGCTAGCACTCAAAGCTCAGCAGGTGCAGGTGTAGTATTGATCTCCCCATCTAAGGAAAACATCCACCTGTCTTATAAGCTTGATTTTAAAACCACTAACAACATAGCAGAATATGAAGCCTTGCTGCTAGGAGTTAAAGCTTCCAAGGAGATGGGGATCATGGGCATAAATATTTTTGGAGATGCATGCCTCATCATACAGCAGGTCAACAATACTTTTCAGACAAAAAATATTAGACTAAAGGCCTACAGAGTCGAGGTATGGAAACTCAGAGACTCCTTTATGTTTTTCGAACTGTCATATATACCTAGGGCTTTGAATCACCTGGTTGATTCCCTGGCTGTCTCTGCAAGCCTGTTTATTCCTCCTTTAACCCCTAAGCTTAGCTATGATGTTCAGGTCAGGTACAGACCCTCTTTGGCAGATAATGTCAAATTTTGGAGGGTGTTTGAGAATGATGACGAGCTTAGTAAATTCCTTTAGTTAGTAAATGAATTCTCTGACATACACATAGACTAGGAAAACTTAAACATGGAGGAATCCAAGCAGCTCAAGTTAAAAGATAAAGTGGCTGATCATAACATTGTCCAATTGCCCAGCAAATACATACCCCTAGGTCTAGTACCACTGGAAGAGTTGTTTTATCACAATGACATCCCTTTCAAGCCTTCCAAAAAGGAGCTGGATCCTGCTATCCAAGAGCAAAACATAGGGAGCCAAAGCCATCCAAAACTGATAAATCTGTCCACTGGGATGACTGCTGGTCGGAGGTCTGAATTTTGCGGCATGATAAAAGAGTTTGCTGATGTCTTTGCATGGGAGTATAGTGACCTAAAAACTTATGACAACAACATCATCCAACACAGGATTCCTTTGGAGAAGGACACCATTCCTTTCAAACAGAAGCTGAGACCCATCAGCGCTCTCCTATTACCAGTGATTGAAAAATAAATCCACAAGCTCCTCAAAGCCAAGATCATAATCCCCCTCAGGTATTCCAAGTGGATTGCAAACCTAGTAGTGGTAAGAAATAAAAATGGAGAAATTAGGTTGTGTGTGGATTTTAGAAACCTAAACAAGTGTTCCAAGAAAGACAACTATCCACTGCCCAAGATGGAACACTTGCTGCAGAAAGTCTTGGGGGCTAGGGTTATGTCCTTCCTTGATGGATTCTTTGGATACAACCAATTTTCTATGCACCCAGATGACCAAGAGAAGACTACCTTTACCACCCCCTGGGGCACCTTCATGTATGCTAAAATTCCATTTGGGCTAATGAATGCTGGGGCTACTTTTCAGAGAGCCATGGACCTAGCTTTTGTAGGGCTAAAAGATAAGTTTGTGTTGATATATTTGGATGACCTAATAGTTTTCTCTCACAGCCATCATGACCACTTGCAGCATTTAAGGAAGGTATTTCTAAAGTGTAGAAGGTATGGAATATCACTGAACCCCAAGAAGTCCCAGTTTGCACTCAATGAAGGAAAGCTCCTAGGCCACATAGTCTCAGCTGAAGGTGTAAAGATCGATCCGGTAAGGGTGGAAGCAATCCAAAAGCTGTCAATACCAAGGTCAAAAAGAGACATTCAGTCCTTTTTAGGAAAGATAAACTTTGTCAGGAGGTTCATTCCTAATTTCTTCGAGCTGGTGAAGCATATAACTGTCATGCTGAAAAAAGATGCAGAAATAAAGTGGATTGATCAGGCAAGAAACTCTTTTGAAGACATTAAGAAAGCTATCATGGAGGCCCCAACCCTGATTAGTCCTGACTACACCAAGGGTTTTTACATTTTCTCTTTTGCATCTTGTGACACAGTGGCAGTTGTACTATTACAAAGGAATGATGAGGGTCTTGATCATCCAATTGTGTTATTCAGCAAAACCCTGAGAGATGCTGAGCTGAAGTACGACCCAATTGAGAAGCAGGCTTATGCTCTCATAAAATATTTGAATACTTTCAAGATCTACATTCTCCATGCAAAGGTCCTTGCATATGTCCCTTCAGCTGCTGTAAAGGATGTTTTGACTCAACCTGACATTAATGGGAAGAGAGCTAAGTGGATAGCCAAACTCATTGAGTTTGATATAGAGGTGAAACCCACTAAGCTGGTAAAGAGACTAGGTCTAGCTAAACTCATGGCTAAAGAAAACTGTGAACTGATGGGAATAAATTTCACATGTGTCAAATCAGCAAAGGTGTAGACTGTGATAGTAGCAGAAACAGAAGTTAATCAAGATCAGAATGACATTCCATCAGTAGCTGAAAACATATCTTCATGTGAGTGGTACTCAGGTATCATTCAATTTTTACAAAAATTAGAAGTTTCTCCTGATCTCACTCCTAACCAAACATGAGCTCTTAAGTTGAAATATGTTAAGTTTTGCATAATTGACAAACTGTTGTACTGGAGAGATCAGTTTGGAATTTTGCTAAGGTGTCTAGATAAAGAGGAAGCAGAGCAGGTCATGCATCATTTTCATTCCAACACATGTGGGGGCCATCACTACTGGAAAACCACAACCCACAAGATCTTAAGAGCAGGATACTATTGGCCAGTCCTCTTTGCTGATGTATGAACTTTTGTAAGGACCTGTGACCAATGCCAAAGATTTATAGGGAAGCAGTAGCTCAAGTCCTTGCCTCTTAGGCCTATTATGGTGAATGGGCATTTCCAACAATCGGGCCTGGATTTCATAGGTGAAATAAATCTATCTTCCAGTGGACAACATAAATGGATCTTAGTAGCCACTGACTACTTTACCAAATGGATAGAAGCAGTACCCACCAGGAATGCCACTCATCAAGTCATCATGATATTTTTATGTGAGAATATCTTTAGTAGGTTTGGCTTCCCAGTAAGGTTAATAACTGATAATGCACCAACTTTCAAGGCTGGGGCATTAGCTAAAATGTGTGAATCAATGGGTATTCAACTGGTGCACTCCACATCCTATTATCCTCAAGGCAATGGCCTGGCTAAGTCATCCAACAAAAGCTTAGTCCGAATCATCAGGAAACTATTGGAGACAAATAAAAAAAGCTAGGATTCAAAGCTTAAGTTTTCTTTATGGGCTAATAGGGTAACATACAAAAGATCCATAGGGACTTCTCCATTCAAGCTAGTTTATAGTATTGAGGCCATTTTTCCTATCCAGCTCATCCTTCCAGTGGCAAATTTCTTTCAGGAAGAGGAAGATGAACCAAATGATATGGTGAGAAGGATCATGGACTTGGTGGAATTACAACAAATAAGGGAGAAGGTTGTAGGAAGATTAGGAGCCCATCAACAGAGGATAAAGGGCATGTTTGACAAAAGAGAAAAAGTAGACAACTTCCAGGTCGGAGATTGGGTCCTCAAGTGGGATGCTGTCAGACAGGACAAGGGAAAACATGGAAAATTCGACTCTTTGTGGATTGGCCCTTTTGTGATAGCCCAGGTACATAATAATAACACCTTCAAATTGCAGAATCTAGAAGGGGAAGAGGTATTAATGGCCTAGTGAATGGGCGGTTCTTGAAACTCTATTTTATTTGAGGTTCCGAGGCCTTATTATTGTAAATTAGTAGATAGTAGGTTGTTTTGCTTTCAGAATAAACTCCATGCCCAATGGAACAGTAAATGATAGTGTTAAGTTACTTAGTTTCTTTTAGGGAAAGGCATTTTGGTCTGGAATTCTTGGGAGCTCACTGGGAGGTTCCCATCCCCTAGTAGGAGCCAGATGTTATCTCCCAAAATAATTTATTTTGATAGTATGAAGAATTTAAGTCATGAAATGAAGGATATGAATATCACTGATAGTTTGAAAGCCTCTGTTTTTGATTTGGATGAAAATGTTACAAGTTATAGCTTTTGATGGCTTAGACGAGGACTATCATAGCTCATTAGCCACCGAAAAGTTATGTTTCGGCGGCTAAACTGTTGAATGCAGGCCAAAGGCAAACCATCGAAAGCGGTTTGAGCAAGTAGGGTCAAAGTAACACTTTTGATGGCTTAGGCGAGACTACAGAAAACTCATTAGCCACCGAAAAGGGGCGCTTTTGGCAGAATAGAGAGAGAGATAAAAGGGGTTTAAACCACCGAAAGCGAGTGGCAAGCAACGTCGGGAAAGGTACATTCAGTGGCTTAGGTGAGGCTCAGAACATCTCATTAGCCACCGAAAAGGGTTGTTTTTGGCAGATTAAAAAGGGACGCGACACATATGATAACCACCAAAAGCTGAGAGATAAAAATCGGGTGGAAAACCTTTTCGGTGGTTTAGGCGAAAGCTATGGTATTTGTGTTGACCACCGAAAGAATAGGTTTTTGGTAGTTAAAAAGGGGTTTTTGACAAAGTCGCTATCTGCCGAAAATGGAGATTCACCACGGCAACGTGGTAAAGGTTCCGGTGGATTAAGAAAGAAAGATAACATTTAGTTAGCCACCAAAAGCCATCTTTTTGGTGGCTATTTGACAAAATCATGGAGGATCTTAAACCACCCAAAAGGCCAAAATAGGGAAACGATTGGGAACTGTCACATCTAACCCCGTCAGTAAGGCAAAAGATCATTTTAGAGCATGATTACCCACCAAAAAGACCTGGAGCCATGTGACTGCATGGGAAATGAGTGAAAAGGATCATTATGGAAGTAACACAAACTGATCTAATTTCCAACCTCCAATTTTCCTCCACCTATCCCAAAGATCATCAAATAGCCATCGAATGCTCTGGCTGAAGCAGGTTACGGTGATATGGGAAAAGAGATCTCAAGGATCGAGCTGCTGTCATCATTTTGGTGACCTTAGCTTCCATAAAAGATATAAATCCCTCATAACCAGTGCCTTGGGACTCCATCAAATTTCATTTTCAAAATTAGCATTTGTTCTCACCAGAAAAACGAGCTCTAAAGGAGTAGCTTGCTGAAGCACACTGTATACAAAGTTTGAAGGATGTTTTGGAGGTACCCAGGAGATACACCCATCAAGATGAAGAAAAGTAGACCAGCTCTCAGATAGGAACTAGGTGATGTCAGTTATTTAGAGGCCCATCCAGAGGTTTGCAGACTATTCCAGGAGGTAGGCTGCTACAAATACTGTGAAAAAATATAGGGTTTTCATCAGCAGGTGGCTGAAGCTTTTTCCCTATCATTTGATGGTTCAAAAGCAGTCATAGGAAGGGTGGAATTTCTCATAGATTAAGCACTAATCTCAGAGGTGACTGAGCTTCCTTGCACAGTAGAGAAGTGGTTCAATACCACCATACCCAAAGACGTGGAATTCAGATCATATCTCAAGCCTGAGCATAGGGGAATAACATGGAAGAAGGCTGTGCCATCATCATGGCTGGAAGAGAACTGGCAGCAACTGCTAAACGCCATTGTGGTCTATTTGACCTGTGAAGGTAGATACAATAGAGCAATGATCTATAATTTCAAACTCATGAACCACTTCACAGGTAAGAACCCTCTTAATCTGTCCTTTTATTTACATAGGAGTCTAGGGAAGATGGCACATCAAGTTAAAGCCCAACCATCCAAGATTGCTAGAAGGCTGTGCCACCACGGTCTTATCCAACTACTGGTCAAGGAGTTGTTGAAGAGAAGAAACATGGCTTGGCCTTATTTCCTGTTCTGGAATGGCTTTGAGACAGGGCTTCAGCCAGAGGAGAAAGGAAAATATCCTGCCAAGAAATCCAATAGCCCAAGGAGTGGGAGAAGAAGGGGGAGGGCCATTTCCCCAGCTGCAGCAACAGAACAACCTCCCTTCTCCTCCAAGACGAAGAAGGCAAAAAGAAATTTAGATTTTAGTGAGAAAGGTCAGGAGGCAGAAGCACACCAGGAGAATGTCTTAAACCTACCCTATTCAGATTCTGAGGAAGAACAAGGAGAGGATGCAACCCTAGCTCTGCAAATTGTTCCATTCACTAAAGCATTTCCATCCCCCACACCACAGGAACAAGAGGAACCAACAGAAAGGCCTTTCTTCCAGTAGGCCTAGGAGTCAAAAGATCAATCTGCTACTGAGGCAGGTTTATGAAATGGAGGTGTTGGAAAGAGAGCCAAAGAAAAATAATGAGACATTTACTAGGAGAAACAAGTTATTGCACAAGTCCTATCTAGAGCAGAGGGAAAGATACATCTTCTTGAAAAGGATGAAGAAAAGATACCTAAGGGACAATACCATATTATATAGGATGGTGAGGCTCCAAAGGCTGTAGCTGAAAGAAGCCAAAGCAAACCCTAGCAGCCACCTTGCCTTATCAACCCTAGCTGAAGCAGCCATCAGTATCCAACCTCCTAAATCTAGCCAAGGTGCTATTAACACCCCTAGCACGAAGCCTGCGGAAGAGAAAAGCTAAGCCAACAGGTCTGAAAAGGCATTTTTGACGAAAGCCTAATAATTTTGGTAAAACAGGGATTTCGGTGGCTTAGGAGGATGGTGTAATAGTCCATTAGCCACCGAAAGCGCCACTTTCGGCAGCTAACGGGTCTGATAGACTGGCCTCTTAACCACCGAAAGCGGACAGAGGAATAAAGGCAAGTTTTGGGCACACAGGATCATTTTGGGCGATTGCAGATGGCTCAGGGACGTAAGTTAAAGATAAAAGGTGCTGATAGAAGTATCAGAAAGGGTTTGTTTAGATCTATTATGACAAAACAACACCATAAAGTCATCAACCCTAGCTATCAAGGAGAAATCAGTGGGATAACTGGCAGTGGACCGATAGCAGTGATCATCAGCAAATAGTTCAGTTATTTAATGTTCAGTCAGTGAACTAGATCTTCATTGTAGTTAGACAAGTAGTTAGGCAGGGTTTCAAACCCTAATTTGCAAAAACTGTCACTTTTGAGTATTTTTGTAAAAAAGAGATCCATGTTTTAGGATCTGTACTTTTTGTAAAAGGCTATAAAGCCTAAGATCGATGATATAATAAAGGTTCAACTTCGGGGATTTATAAGCCTGTAGCTAGGGTTTTCACCCTAGCTTGTGCTGATGAGCACCTACTAAGGAATCTGGAATCCTTAGTAGCAGTTCAATGATGTAAACAAAAATAAACTGAAACAAAGATTAAGCTAAAGCAGTAAAAAGTAAATAACATAAAGCAAAAACAGTAAAGAAATGTATAATGGTGATTTTATTGATATTACCTCCGATGAGGAGGTTGGTGGAGTCCGTTGCGCTGGTCCGATGTCGGTGGCTTCGAGCTCCAAGCTGCTTCTTTTCCTTCTCCGGTGGTGGAAATGGGCCAAAAAGAGTTCTCAATGGTGAAAGTAGCTTGATGGTAAGCTAGGGTTTCGAGAATAATTTCGGCAGAGGCAGGATGCTTGTGACTGTGGATGATGAAAATGAGGGGTCTCCACCATTTATTTATAGTTTTTAGTGGTGGAATGCTGGCCCATGGTTTTGGAAACCATATGGTTTAGGGGAGCTTGTTTAGGGTTTTTTCCTCCTTTCCTCATTATTTTATATTTTTTCTTCCCTTTTGGGGATTTTTGCTATTTTTAGAGGAATTTTGGACATTTTTG
>LPNX011138489.1:0-32051 GCA_001517045.1 Pseudotsuga menziesii
TATAAAGTGGTCCAAAGGGGGTAATGAGTCTGCAGCGGGACAAGGGAAGGCCATACAATGTGTGATTCACCTAGTGTGGTGAAATCCGCTATAACACACCCTGATGGGTGCATTATGAACAATAGTCGCTGAGACTCCATTCCAGCCCACAAACCACCTTTTAGGTAGCCATGAAAGTTCTCTTTTGGACATACTCCAAGTACCCCTCGGGTATATATAAAGTCCCCTTTTCGCCTAATTGAATTCATTCACATTCCACATTAATTTAAAATATACCAAGAGACATTTGTAAAACATTCATTCAAGCGATGCAAGCACATTATTTTCTCTATTGACTTCATTTAAGGCACTAGTGATTTATTTGATCATATATTTCAATTATATATATATATATATATATATATATATATATTGAGTGTCATTACTGTGCTTATCTTCTTTAAATCTTGCATCTTGTTATCTTTTGTTTCCACTGGTTCATTTCACAACTCCTAAACAACTTAATCAATATAAAACCATCACACTAAATAATTATCCTTAGTAATTTAATAGGGTCTAACCCCCTTGGATTAGTTAGGAGTTAGCCTGAAGAGAGGAGTCAAGAACAAGGTGACAGCCTTGACTCGAGGCTTTCCCCCAAGGACACACCGAGTGGCTTGAAGATTTATTCCATGTAACCTAGGCATGTGAAAGGATGAAATAGTTCCCATGATTGTTTTCTCTTGTGGGAGTTCTTATTGTGAATTGTTTCTATAGGCTATTTTGGTTCTACCATGTCTTGATATTCATGGTATTCTAGTATTATTTCTTCCATTTTCATATCTCAAAATCTAGTTCCTTTAGGTTCTTCGACCTCTTTAATGGGTAGTTTTCTATATCTGGATTATGTTGAGTCTTCATCAAATGTTGCATCTCTACTGATGTCGATCTTCTTCAATATTAGAAACTATATTCAGTATGCCTTTGAATTGTTATTATATCCTACAAATATTTTTTTCATCCCAAAAGGATCGAGCTTGGTCCTTTTCTCCTTTGGGATGTATACTAGACAAGCAAATATTCTGAGATGGTCCTTACTTCTGGTTTCTCTCATGAGAAAAAACCTTCAAGAGTCTTTTTGTCGAGTACTTGATGAGGAGTATGGTTATGTACATACACAGGTTTCCTTGTTTATTCTACCCAAAGGTTCATCGGAATATCCTGGTCATGTATCATTTCTTTCGTTGCTTTCATTATAGTTATGTTCTTTCATTCCATAATGCCATTTTGTTGAGGATTGTATGGATTGCTAAACTCCCTCTTAATCCCATATTCTCTGCAGAGTTCCTTGAATTATTATAAGGTGAACTCTCCTCCATTATCTAATCACAAAGTATTTATCTTCCTTTCAATGTGGTCTTCGACCAAGTCTTTGAACTCCTTGAACTTATTGAATACTTCATTTTTCCCTTTCAAGAAATATATCCAAGTCTTACATTATAAATAATCTATAGAGGAAACATAGTAAAAATACCCTCTTAGAGAGCTAGATGAGATAGGCCCACATACATCTCAATGTACTATTTCTAGTATTCCTTTTTCTTTTCTTTCACTACTGAGAAATGTATTCTTTGCATTCTTTCCTTGTGCACATCCTTTGCAAATTCCTTCATGTCCTTCGCTGGTTTTTGGAATTACCGAAACAACTTTTCTTGCAATTGGTAGTTCTATGTAGTGCACATGTGCAATCCTTCAGTTCCATAGTTCACTTGGTTATAATGAGTCATGAACCAATGCTTGTTCAGGTTGTCCCTTCATTTTATACAATCCTCTATCTTTCTCTCAAATTATCGTTGCATCATTGATTGTCTTTCCTTTTTTCCACATTAGGACTTGGTCATCAACAAATGAATATATTATTCCCTTTGAATCTAGTGCAAATATGGAAAGAATATTGTTCTTCAATTTTGGAACATATAACATGTCTTTCAACTTCAAATATCTCCCAGAGTCTAGCTTGTATGAAGCTTCTCCACTTCCCCTTATGGGGTACTGATAATATTTCAAGTTGCTGAATAATTCATTTTTCCCTTTCAAGAAATATATCCAAGTCTTACATTATAAATAATCTATAAAGGAAACATAGTAAACATACCCTCTTAGTGAGCTAGATGATATAGGCCCACATACATCTGAGTGTACAATTTCCAGTATTTCTTTTTCTTTTATTTCATTACCGAGAAATGTATTCCTTGCATTCTTTCCTTGTGCACATCCTTTGTAAATTCCTTCATGTCCTTCCCTGGTTTCTGGAATTCCTGAAACAACTTTTCTTGCAATTGGTAGTGCTATGTAATGCACATGCACAATCCTTTAGTTCCATAGTTCACTTGGTTATAATGAGTCATGAACCAATGTTTGTTCAAGTTGTCCCTTCATTTTATACAATCCTCTATCTTTCTCTCAAATTATTGTTTCATCATCGATTATATTTCCTTTTTTCCACATTAATACTTGGTTATCAACAAATGAAAATATTATTACCTTTGAATCTAGTGTAGATATGGAGAGAAAATTATTCTTCAATTTTGGAACATATAACACGTCTTTCAACTTCAAGTATTTCCCGGAGTCTAGCTTGTATGAAGCTTCTCCACTTCCCCTTATGGGGTATTGATAATCATCCCCAAGTTTCACCCTATGAGGTGAATCATGCTTAGACATATTGATGAATGATTCATTCTATCTCATCATATGTTTAGATTCCCCACTATCTGCAAGCCAATCATTGCTTCCATGTGAGATAGGTGACCCGTGAGTGTTGAGATTAGAACATACTATTCATCACTGGAAAAACCATCTCTTTATTTTTTGAATATTTTATTCATTGGTTCATCATATTCAGAAGTGTGATCATGATTTGTTTTCTTGTTGGACTTCTTGTTGAAGGATTCTTTGTTCCTAGGACAATCTATCGAGTAGTGTCCCTTCTCATCATAAGTGTGGCATCGAATGTTGGAAGGATTTTTTCTGAACTTCTTTTATCTTTTATGATGACGGAACTCCCTTTTTCTATGATGGTGGTTCTCCTTATTAATGTGGTTTCTTCTGGTGTGAGTTGTGAGAGATTGATCTTCAGTTGCTCCCATATTATCTTCTTTTTTTATGACCATAGCTTCTTCTTGTGTTTATTATTCCAAGAGTCTGCTAAAAGAGATTGGATTCCTTCTTGCACATATTCCTTGAATGAATGAATCCCATGATATTGGGAGTCCATTCAAGGTGGTCATAACAATATCTCCTTCTTATACATTATCTTCAACTGCTTCAAGTTGTTCTTTGATTTGGGAGACCCTTGCGAAGTAGGACTACATGATATCTGAGTTATGTATCTTCATATTCTTCAACTAGTTCCACAATATTTTCTTTTGATCAATTTTTTTTCCTTCGAGTAGCTTCATCAAATTATTGAACACTTCCTTTGGTGTCTTTAAGGATGATACATGGGGGATGAGATGATCCTTAATAGAATCTACAACGATTCTCTTATCCTTAACCAATTTCTTCTTATGTGTATCCTTAGCCTCATCTCCCTCTGGCTCTGGAACTTCCTTACTAATATACTAATTCAAATCATTTTCTTCAAGGATCATGGACATATTTTGCTTCCATTCTTGAAAGTTATTATCTCTATCAATCTTTTCCTCAAGATGAGTATGATGAGTAGTTCTAAAATGAGAACCTCAAATGAAAATAACAGAGATTTAGATCTAACCGATTTGAGGTGTTTGACCTAGTTCTAGAGTTGGATGACCTTGGGGTTTGTTAGAGAAACCCTAATTTTCCAAACTTGGAGTTTTGTAATTATTAATGGATAGAAATACATGCCTCCTTGAGGTTATTTTATTAGAAAGGTCTTTTTCTGAAGGCTGAGGTGGGAAGCCTCTGAAACTTGATGCCCTGGTTTCTCCTAGTACTAGTGTTAGGGTTAACCATGAAACTTCTTCAAATTTGATTCCAATTCCACCAAAATATGTGCCCTTTTATGGTGATTTATCCTATCCATGTTTTCTTGATGATATGTGGATAGAAGACCTTGAACTAGGAAGGCCTAATTTATGTTGTTGCATAGGTCTTTCTTTCAGACAGACTCTCTTACCATGTTAGTTTTTATAATCTTATTCTACTTGATTTGGATCTTTATATGAAAGAATAACAAGAACAAAAAGATACATAAGATAGAGAAGATACACAAAACATAAATATTTTCCTTGGGGAAACCATAAAGGATAAAATCCCACAAACTATTGGAGTCATTTACCCAACATGCACACTTATTTGGTCAATTTTCGCCTATTTAACCACTATCATAAGTTTAATTGACTTAATTTCCATCAGATGAGAACACTCATGCCTTCCTTTAGTCAAGGAGGCCAACTAAGCTTTCTCCTTCAATCAGGGAGGCTAATTGGGATTCCTCCTTCAAATAGGGAGCAACTCTAGGGTGACCTGAGTGTCATAAGTGCACCTAATTTCTAATAGATTGTTGTTTGACCTAACAATTAGTTAATCTAAGTTGTAAAGGTACCTCCTTCATGCAAATGGCTATTTTGGGCTGATTCGATTGATCTAGAGTGAACTAAGGTGCCTCCACTAACTTTTGATGAAAAGTATCACTTCAGTTAACTTTATCAAAGCTAATTGGAGTTAGGGATGCATTAACACCTTGAGTTGGACATGGAGTGAAATGTGTTGAGTCACATTTAGTTAGAATCAATCATCTATTACACTATAGTTCAGTTAGGACTAAGTGTGAGAGTCAATTATGTATAATATCGGTGGTTAACTAAGTGTGCTGAGTGTATCTGACATTTAGTTAATCTACACTCATCCATGCAATTTGAATGACCTCCTAGAGAATTCAAATTAGCTTGGAATTCATGCATTATGCATGACATTGTATTTCATTATTCATTATTTTACTAATAATACAGAACTGCAACCTCCTATTGTTGTACTTGCATCATTTCATGTGTAATTTGGCAATTGATTAACTTGTGAGTTTATAATTTGTCGCAAGAATTGTTGTAACAGAATTAATATGGTATTAGAGCCACGGTAGGACGAAGCACTATTCTTCAAAAACATGATTTTTGATGGATCTTGAATGCAAAATTAAGAAAAATCTCAAATTCCAACACCGCAACAGAAGCAGAAGGTTTACCACTTAATACCCCAAGTTAAGGAATTGTTGATTAAGCTTGCTTGATCAATTATGTTGGGTGTGATGAAAACTTAAAATGTACAGGATGCTCGACCTTATGATGATTTATTGTGTTTCCAACACTGCACCAGAAGCAGAAGGTTTACCACCTAATACCCCAAGTTAAGGAATTGTTGATTAAGCTTGCTTGATCAATTATGTTGGGTGTGATGAAAACCTAAAATGTGTAGGTTGCTCGACCTTATGACGATTTATTGTGTTGATTGCAGGTTTTTACAGGTTCTTTGCATTCACTACAGTAGCTCCATCACTAATTCTCTGGATCTCCTCACCTCTTTCAATTACCATCAATGGAAGGAAGATATGGAGATTGATCTCTGTTCAATAGGGCTCTACCAGGTCACAATGAACATAGAATTAGAGCCTAATGCTGCTATAGAGAAGATAAAATAATGGAATAAACTGGATGATGCCTATGGATTCCTATGTTTTTCCATGTCCAAATATCTTCTTTTCCACATCTCGGGATTGAAGAATCCAAACTATATTTGGGATCATCTTGCTACCTTGTTTAATAAACAAGATGATCTTCAAATCTATCAGCTTGAGAATGAGTTGATCTCCCTGACTCCAAGTAGCTCCGAATCCATGAATGATTTTTTCACAAAATTCAAACATTTGGTGCTCTAGCTAAAGAAGTGTAAGGCGGAGAAGGAACATGACCAGCTCATCTTAGCTATCCTCTCCAAATTGGGTCCAAACTATTTCTTCTTTGTTTCATCATTCCAAACAGGGAAGCTAACAACCCCAAACTGGAAAATTCCTTCTCTTGATGTCTTCATCAAAACCCTTACAAATGAGCATGACAATCTTGTTCATATGGGGATCCTCGTATCCTCAAAATATCAAGATTTATTTTCTTCAGGGACAAAATATTCAAAGGGAAAAGGGAAGAAGAAGAATCCAAAGGCTAAATTGGATGCTCCAAATCCTAAAGAAAAGAACCAGCATGAGGATCCTTCCGACTCAAAGAAACAAAAGAACAAAGGACATCAAGGAAAGGAGAAATTCATGTGTTCTTACTGTAGGAAGGGCTTCCACCCTGAGCATGCCTGCATGAAGAAGAAAATTAATGAAATGACTTCTCTCCTTGAGATAAACAATATCAATCTCCGTGATAACCTTCAAAGGAGAGATAATCAAGATCGCTATACCCAACAAGAAAGAGGTCATGCTCTCTTGGAAAGCACCTTGAATCACACAGCTCTGCTCATAGAATCTAGAGCTTTGAATCACATGATGGAAAGTAGATATTCTTTTTCCTCCATGGAAACCAACAACAGCATCCCCATCCACATGGGAGATGATTCCACCATCATTTTGAAAGGACAACATACAGTAAATCTTGAACATGACACTTTTTTCAATGTTCTGTATGTACCCTCTTTGGCCTCCAACCTCTTGAGTGTATATCAAATGACTCATACTAGAGTAACCAAGATATTAAACTTCATCCCCAATGATGTGTAAATCAATGAGATTGCATCCGAGAAACTTGTTGCAAAATACCTCGCAAACCATCATGCGAAATCCTATGAGTTTTCCCATTTTCTGGCGGATGCAAATCGCACCGCTCTTCTGAATCATGGAAATGAGGTCAGAAGACTATGGAATGAGAGATTTGGTCATTTAAATTTTAAGTACTTGCAACAACTTCAAAAAAATTCCATGGTTGAAGGCCCCCCAATAATCATATCTACCAAAGGAATTTGCAAGGGTTGTGTTGTGGGAAAACACCCTCAGCATAAGTTTGATCGGGGGAAGGCTTATTGTGGATCAAGTATCTCGGGGCTGCTGCATTATGATATCAGTATAACAATTTCCATCACATCCATGAATGGATATTGGTATTTAATCACCTTCATAGATGATTTTTTTAGATACACCTGGGTGTTTTTCATTAAGAAAAAGTCAGAAGTTTTAGAAAAATTCATAGAATTGAAGGCACTGGTTGAGAATGCATTTGGTAAAAAGATTAAATATATGATATCTGATAATTGAGGAGAATATATTAGTAATAAATTTCATCAAATATGCTCATACTATGTAATCAATATCCAACATTCCATTCACTACACCCCTCAGCAAAATGGTGGCGGAAAGGAAAAACCGCTCTCTCAAGGAGATGACCACATGCATGCTAGAAGCAAAAGGATTGGATGAAAATTTGTGGAATGAGGCCATGAATTTTGTTGCACACATTTATAATAGAATACCTTACTCTATTAAATCTAAGACACCTTTCGAGGTCTATTTTGGACACAAGCCGAATGCATCAAATTTTAGGGTGTTTGGGTCCACTACATGGGGAACTATTTACAACCACAAAGTGTTGAATGTTTTTCATTGGATATCCTGAAGAATATAAAATATTCAAGATTTTGAATATCATAACGAAGAAAATTTTCATCGAAATAAGTGTTCAGTTTGATGAGCCTCTCCAAGAGGTAGAGCTTGTTGAAACTTTTGCTCATTTTCCTACTTGTTCTACTGACAATTTGGGTGATAAAAGTGGGAGTGATGACTCTGATTTTTTAGAAATGATATATGATATCAGTGAGAAATAAATTTCATATTCAGAATCATATTCTGAAGTGAAAACAAATCTCCCAACTTGGGACAAGAAGACACTTTCTTCCGCCGAGGAAAACATTGGAAATCCTGCTGATCCAAGAAGAACCTAGTCTGAATTTCAAAGAGTGGTTATTGCACTCTCTTTCCATGATGATTTACTATTTGAGACCTGCTATTTAATTATTGGGTCAGATCCTAAGTCTTACTACCATTCTCATAAAAATTCGGTATTGCAAGCTTCCATGGACCAAGAGTTTAAGTCTCTTCGGAAAAATGCTACTTGGGAGTTAGTTTCCATTCCACCAAGGAGGAAATTAGTTCAATGCAAGTGGGTGTTTTGGACAAAGGTTGATGCTGATGGAAAAAATTGAAAATAAGGAAATTCTTGTTGCAAAAGGTTTCTCCTAGGTCCAAGCAGTGGACTACCATGAGACCTTTTCACCAGTGGCAAAGATGGACTCAATCTTCCTAGTTTTGACAATTTATGCATCTAAGCACTAGGAGGTGCATCATATGGATGTTAAGAGTTCATTTATACATGGAGATATTCATGAGGATATATACATGAATCAGCATGAGGGATACATTTCAGATCCTACTTTTGTTTTCAAATTGCAAAAGTCTTTATATGGGTTGACACAGGCCCCAAGATCATGGTATGCCAAGATGAATGCATTTTTGCTTTCACAAAACTTCCAAAGGTGTAATTCTAATCCAAATGTTTATCTACAGAAGTATGATGGTCATTTACTTATAATTTTTTTAAATGTTGATGATCTCTTGATTATTGGTAGCACACTTGATTCTATTTCATTCGTAAAAACTTCCCTCCATGATGCATTTGAGATGAGCGATTTGGGCTTGCTGAAACAGTTTCTGGGGCTTGAAATTGCAAAAAAAATTGATGGGATAATGGTAACTCAGTATAAATACATTTCAGACCTGTTACTGAAGTTTAACATGGCTATTTGTAAGGCTGATCCATTCCCTTTTCTCTCAGAAGTCAGCCTTGAAGAGGGAAAAAACACCACCCATGGATTGCACTATCTACCGCTAGCTGATTGGTAGCTTGCTTTACTTGAATCATTCACGGCCTAATCTAAGTTATGATGTGAATGTTGTATCAAGATACATGCAGAAGCCTCATGGCCTACATTGGAAGGAATCCAAGAGGATCCTTCAGTATATTCACGGCACAAGATCCTACGACATTCACTATGCTGCAGATTTAGAGCTAGAGTTGGTTGGATATATAGATTTAGATTGGGAAAGAGATTCTATTGATCAGAATTCCACTTCTGAGTTTGTCTTTATGTTTGGTTGTGGCCCCATTTTCTGGTCTAGAAAAAAGCAGGCTGCCATTGCATTGTCTTCAGTAGAGGCCGAGTATGGGGGAGCAGTGAATGCTTGCATCCAAGTTGTTTGGTTGCAAGGCATTCATTCAAAGTTAGAGGTTGGTAGTACTTTGTCCATGGTCATATTTTGTGAAAATCAAAGTACTATTAAGATCTCCACATATCCAGTTACCATGAATAGGACCAAACATATAGAGGTTCACATGCACTACATCAAGGAGTTGGTGCATGGCAGGACCATAGTTCTACAATACTGCCCTACAATGGTGAATGAATGGGGATGTTATCAATACATAGTGATTCCATTTGGATTGAATAATGCACTTACAATATTCTACAGGATCGTAGTTCTTGCGTTCAAGGATTTTATTCATAAGTTTCTGGCAGTTTACATGGATTACTGGCATGTGGAGTGGCAAGAACCAGTTGACGTGAATGACGTATCAAACATCATGATAGGTCCACTAGCTAATTATTTGGTGGATATTGTGCCCAACCAAAAGAATGAGAAATATTTAGATGAAGCTTCGACAAGAATCCCAATGGATTCAGAAACAGAGTGGAGGTTGGAGGAATCCAGAACAAAGAGGAGACAAGAGCAAGGAGAGGCCAATGGCATAGCACCAATGGTAGATTCATAGGTTGACCTCATTATTGCTACTATCACAACGACAACAACTATGAGCGAAGTTCCATTGAAGAAACAGTCTACTGAAGGATTTAAAGTTGTAAACACTCAAATGAGTTCTTTAGTTGATGCAATTTTGTAGAGGGTGTCCAAAGAAAACATTTTGTGGAAGGACAAAGAGGTAATCATGGGGAAGTGGGTCCAGACCGTACATATTCCACCACACACAATTGATATAGATAGTGATAATGTCAACGCCTCACTTTAGCAATTTTAGGAGCTCGCATTGGATGTCAATGAACTATCAACTCAAAAATTGGTTCAATTGCAGAGGGTTGCAAGTCAAGAGTTGGTCGACCGAGACCAAATCATCGGCGATCACCTTTTGAGGTCACAGGAGCGAGAGGAAGGAACAAATATCTGCTCATAGGCCATTCAATGCCAAGGAACAGATATTTGGTGAAAATAACTATGTTTGTCATACAATGTGGTAAGATTAATTATAATAAATTAATGAAAACCAATCGATAGTAAATTATCTCTCTTATAGAAAACAATATCCAAGCAATTCATAATTATTATGTAACTGAAACTTTGATGCACAACCAATTTTAACAAATTTATAATGCATTTTAAAATATCAATGAAAATCAAAAGATAACAACGAAATAACATCGCAACAAGGATGTTTGTAAGATTTAAATGACATATAATGTTGCATGATTATTAAGTATGTGTGGCATAAATGCACATTTGATTTCCTTTAAAATAGATTTGTTATATTATAAACTCTAAATTTCTTATTAAACCTTTTTGTTATGAGAGTTTTTTTTTAATATTGAAAACAATTGTACCAATGAATATAAAAATTAAGCATGTTACTCCAAACATTTTAGTATTTATATATCTTATATAACTAATCTTAAATTTAGTTAATAATATCTTAAATTTAGTTAAATTTATTATTATACAATGATTTTATGTAAACCTAACAACTATGTGTCAAACTATTATTGTTTTCGGCCTCTAGTCCTATTTCCTTTTCACATTATCATAAATGAATTAATAATTATTATGGAAATAAGATGTTTGTTTATAATTTCTAAATGTATAAACCAATATGTCAAAACCTGTATTATTAGATCTAATAAAATAATCATTTCCTATTTGGTGGTGAAGTAACGGGTTTGATAAATATAATATTGCAAGGAAATTTGCATTTTTAATGCAAAGGAAAGGGTATTTTAAGCATGAAATTGAATAACAAGTACCTTTTCAAATAGGTGATGGTATATTTATATTTTAACAAATAAAAAAATTAGGCCTTTTGAAAATGACGATGATCTAAAAACTCTCTTTTTAACCATTTATAAAGATCGTATTGTTTTATTTATAAGAAAAATTAAACATTGATTTGGACCGTAAAGAAAAAATGTGTTACCTAGGATTTAAGAAGTTGTATCAAGTAGGTAATTTCATGTGACTAATGATGAGTATTTATGTACTAAAGTCGATATTTTCATCTATTTGATAGAGGGGCATTACAAATAAGTTAATATAGTCATATGTTGTCTCACATCATGTAATTGATAGAGGGGCATTGCAAACTAGCAATTGCCTCTAATGGTGCAACTGGACGTTGTTAGAAAATATGGTAGTTTAAAATGTAATATTTATTATGCATATCTATCATGGAAGCTAAAAATTGCGTATAAGGGAAATCATAGAAAAAATTACATATGGAGAACTAATTGTAACAAAGGTGTAAATAAGTCTTAGAGATGGAAAAACCAACACAATGGTTGGATTTGAAGTGAAACCATGAACTCCATCCTATTAGGACCATATAAAATAAAACTCCCTTTCCTTCTAATTTGAAATAAAACCATGGCCTCCATCCCATTAAGTTGATATCGAACAAAATCCTTCCTGGCCTACATTTTGCATTGTTATTATTGTCTATAAAAAAAATTTGTGTATGGATATTGTTTTTTTTGCTTGTATTATATATAAATATGAACCATAACCTAATAGCTTCTCTAAAGAAAAATTGTAAAAAGAGTGCAATGACTTCAATTACTTTAAAAAATAATTGTTTTTTTTAAATAGAGTTTGGATAATTATGATCTTACAAAAAATATGGCTATGATGATCATGGCGGTATTAACGTATGATACCAACATTGGTTTATCAAACCTTAAAAAAGGTAAGAAATAATCATCCCCATTCATTTCATTGATGATGATGATGACCTAGATCATCATCATTGTCATCATCATCATCATCAGCAGCAGCAGCAGCACCACCACCACCATTATCATCATCATCAACAGCAATAGCAACATCACCACCATTATCATCATCATAACCATTTAATCACATCATCATCATCATCAGAAGCAGCAGCAACACCATTATCATCATCATAACCATTTAATCACATAATCATCATCTTAATTGAATTTTCCATCATCATCATTATCATCATCGTCATCCTTATTGTACAAATCAAGTTTCAATAAGATTCCATTTGATATGAGTCATCAGACATGTATAAATTCCATTTTTTGTAGCCTCTTGTATATATGTTATGCAATAAAGCATATCCTCTGAGCCAATGTGAAATACAATGAACAAAGCAAATGAAAACATTAGATTAAGTTATCAAGAATCCAATGGAAGAATAAGAAGGGGATTCAATCCCCTAATATTGGGATTATTAATGACATGTTAGACTTGGAACCAATAGTTGATGAGGATTTGTTATACAATGATATAATAAAACGTCTCATGAAAGTTATATAGTGTCAAGCGGTCTACATTCTAACCAAATTATGAGTTCCAAGGAGAAGAATTGATTCTAGATTTAAAGAAAAATAATCAATTTCACTACTATGTGCATTAGCTTGATCAATTCCCCAATGAGAATTTGGGAATGAAGGAGGGAAAAGGCCCCTCCAACTAGGCCCCATTGGAAGTTTCAAAGGAAGAATATACAAAAGAGGAAAACCCTAAGGTTGTGGGGAAAATACCAAAAGAGTCTCCTACGAATTAATCTTTATCAAGAAATAGCATCATTGTAGTCACTAATGTTACCACTCAAAGTAACACTCCGGTTATACAACTCTAAACGCAAGTGTAAACTTAAGGGAACTAAGAAGGGATGACCATTGCCACCACAACAATCCCCTTTATCACTTTGAGTCATGTCTCCTTTGACACAAGAAGGAATCCATAGAATACAATCGCTAAAGCCATGACATGGAGACTCAAGATGATATGAATAGTTAGCTTTATCAAAATGAAAATTGTACTATAGGACAATAAAGTGAATTTAGGATCGAGACTAGTTCCTATCTAGCTTAGGAAAATGGATTCAAAGAAGAAAACCAAGAGGGTTGAAAATTATATGAAAGAGGATAGTGACAAGTGCTGTTAAAATGTGCTAAATCTTAGTTATGAATGACAAATAATATTTCTATAAATAAATATTTTGGGGCCATTACAAAAGGTGTTCTATTTATGTGCATGCTTAACACATAAAGGGTGATCTTACTTCAAATTGGAAACATTATGCAACCTTTAAAATTAATGACATAACATAAAGGATTCTGGCGCTATTCTAGGCATTATACCTAGCTCTATAGTTGGCGCTATGTTGGATGTTGTCCAGGAACAATTCTTGAATCTATTCCTTTATATATATCTATTTCTATGGTTGGCCCCTTTCCTAGGGAAATTCCTATTGCAGTACCTTCCGAAATTCCTATCGAAATTCCTCGTGCTATGTCTAGATCTATACCTAGAACTATGCCTAGTGCAATCCCTAGCACAATTCCTTCTGAAATTTATGGCTATTTTCCTAGCACAAATTTTGGTACTAATTCTGAAAATATTAATCACAACACTATCTAGGAGCTAAGGGAATCCTCACAATTCAATATTATTCACAAACTATGCAGAAAACTAGTAAAGAGAACAAAGTTTTCACACACATATGGTTCCAATAACTTAATTGTCTATTACTATACATCATGAAAATATGTGTGGTACATATTTATAATAAAATGGGATAAAATCATTAGCCTTAGGATGAAAATTGGTTGCATACATGTGGCAGGCTTAGATTGGACCTCAAACCTCCCTAGGTTGACCAATAAGCTCCCAAACAACCTCAAACGGTCACGAATGACCATTTGAACATGGGTGAAGCATTCTAGGACATAAATGCGGGTATGATAGGCATGGTGGAGTGCATGGGTGAGTGGGAATGGCCTTAGTCATCGTTTAATGGTCCAAAAGGGCCAAAAACCACCTAAATACATGCATGTGTGCCTTTGGTCAAACTAGTTCCCTATTTTAGGGAATAGGAGCACCCCAAGGACTGAAATGTTGTAAATGAGGGCGTTCATGCTCTTAGTTGACCAAAAATAGGGTGCTTGGGTGAATTAATGATTCCAAAACCCCCATATACTGTTCTAGAACAACATAACCAAGGTGTGGACCATATGACATAAGTACATGACAATTGAAAATGTATCCTAGGTGTATTATCATGGTACCAATTTCTATTAATTCTCTAACACCCCCCCTTAATCTTGAATTATTACAAATTATACCAAATTATTAAGGCCTTGGCAACTAAGGCTCAAGTCGCCTCTTACAAAAAATTATCTGTTGATGTAAAAAGGAGGAAAGAGGAAAAATCTCAAGGGGAAATACTCCCTCAAGAATGGACATGACACGAACATGATCAAAATTTCTTCAATATGTATTATTTTTCATTGGATGAGATGAATGAAAAAATTCTTGGTGATATACTTCATGAATATGTTGTGGATGCCAAGATCATCATGCATTAATGCATCAATGTGTTGTAGACAAAGAACATGTGGAGAGGCCCCTTGAAGGTCATCATTTGTTGATGGAGGACCATCATAAGAATGTGTTTTTATGCTTCCATACTCTGATTTGGAATCATTTCAATAATGGAAAATATATCTTTGCAAACTCTTTCCCAAAAAGCACCAAAATACTCAACAAAATCAGCTTCATGTGTAGCTACCATATCATGAATTAAACCATGAATCCTCTTCTCAACTTGATGAAGCACCTTCATAAATATGTAAAAAATCTCATGATTCTTCTGAAATATCAAAACAAAGATCATATACAGAAAAAAATATCAGAGATATAGTGTCTCCATGAGTGAATGGGTCCATAGTGGGAAAAGAGTGGGCAACTAGATCACACTGACAGTTGAGCGAACATGGATGGTATGGAGATTTGAAATTTGAACCATAGGTGGTGATATAAAGTCCAAAAATGTGGAACAGTGGTACCATGAAGTCCAATGACATGTATTTCCAACCAATGAATTATATACAAGACATAAAAGCAACATACACAATTGACATAGTATTGGAAACAATGCAATTTTGATATTTTCCAACTAGCGAACTTGAGGGTTGTTGGGTGTTTTGGGAATAAAATGGTTTGGGAAATGATTTTATGACTATAATAACCTATATATAATATTTTATATCACCTTCATAATCAGAATAGGAATTATATGAATGGAGTGGGAAATATCTTTCAGAAGGCAAGTCAAAAACTAGTGAAAAATGACTAGTTTTTGGAGGAAGCTTTGGTGAATTGTTTGGGGTTTCTTCCAAGGAAGGGATGGAGGTTTCAGAATCTGATATGTTAAAATGTAAATTAAAAACAAAGATATCTTAAGCAGAGACATGGTAAATAGTTTTCTCCCTATCACCCAAAGCATACAAGTGCTTACCATCTTCTCGCTCCAAGGAGAGCTTGCGCTCCACTCTTCTTGCAAAATATGGAACATCAATAATTTTTTCTTCAAGGAACTTGGTAATGATGTCCATATTTATTATGAAGAAATATTTTTCATGATGTGAACCTCTGCAATAATCACATTTGGTATTCTCTCTCTTCCTCTTCATCCTCTTGGATTTCGAATCCTCGTCAGTTGAACTTGAGCTTTCCACATTCGAATGCTTATATCCTTCACTCTTTTCTACTTCGAATCCTTGGATTTATTCTTGCCTTTGGCTTAATTCAAAACAACTGCATCAAGGTGTTGATCCTTATTCTATTTGATGGTACCCATTTGAACTAATTTGTCTTGTTCCTGATTCAAAGATGCCATGAATTCTTCTAGTGGAGGAATTCTCCGATTTTGAACTGTCATCTTGCTTGAATGGAATGTCGAGAAAAATACAAAATACTTAGGCCTTGGATTCGAAAGTATAGACAATACCATATTCTCATATTTCTTCTCAATTACACATTGGTTTAGCTGAAACACCAACGATTTGAACTTTGTGAAGAAATCTTGGATCGTCTCAAAGTGAGATGGGAACAATGAGATCAACTCATTTTGAAGTTGGTGGCCTCTCATCTCATCAGTATTCCAATATAGTGAATCGATATAGAGCCAAAATTCATTTGGTGTGATAATATTTTCTACATGGAAAAGAATATCCCTCTAAATATTGAGACAAAGCATCTCGAATTCCTCATTTAATCTGTTGAAGTACTTCAATTTTTCCACAGCAGAGTTAGGCTTAGTCTCAGTTCCCATGGTGACTCTGTACAAGAATTTTGACCTCAGCTGGATCACCATTTCATCCTTCAATTCAAAATAGTTGAATGGGGTAATCGATACATGAGTTTTCTCCATTACTTCTTGTGCACTGACAGAAACACATGATGTACCTGCAATGCAAACACTCAAATTTTTTCAGTAAAATACCCTTAAAAACAACTAAAACACTCTAGATTTGATTTTAAACTCCAAATATATCTAATACCATGTGAAAATATGATTCACAACAATATCTAGGAGCTAATGGAATCCTCACAATTCAATATTATTCACAAACTATGGGGAAAACCAGTAAAGAGAGAAAAATTAACACACATAGATGGTGGCGATAACTAAATTTAATATTATTGTACATAATGTAAATATGTGTGGTACATACTTATAATACAATGGGAAAAAATCCTTATTATTAGGAGGAAAATTGGTGGCATACATGTGGAAGGCTTAGATTGGACCTCAAACTTCCCTAGGTTGACCAATAAGCACCCAAACCACCTCAAATGGTAATGAATGGCCATTTGAATGTGGGTGAAGCATTCTCAAACATAAATGAGGGTAGTTTTAGGGTACACAAGGTACTAGCAAAGGACCGAACACCAAGAGAAACCACTTTACACAAATGAATCACATATCAATACACCAATGTTTGTCACGTGGTTAAATCCCTCGAGAGGGAAACAGTCCACAGACCTAGCCAAATAGATACTTGGAGCAATTTATTATGCAAAAGAAAGAAAGTTACATGAGCTTCTCGTAATCGATCAACTAGCCAAGGACCCTCTATGTTCTTTAAATAGAGATCATAGACCAATCGGGTGTTAAGCCACATATCAATGGTAGGTATGATCTAAGGGAAGTTGAACAGTCAGATCACTCTATGTATAGAACATATCGTGACCATCAGATTAGAATATTTACAAATGCATACTAATGTGTACTAAAGAAACACACTTTTACCTAATGTATATATTACACAAGTTGATCTTAACTAACTCCTAAGTGTGTAAATGTCCTAACATCCCCCCTGTTTTTTTTTTGTTGGCAAAGTGGTAGAACCCCTCTGACTACTAGGGTTTCCATTGGCTAAGTAACCACAAACCAAGGGCATCTAAGCCTTCAAAATCACCTGAGGATCACACCTGGCTTGGACTGCACCAACCCTTAACATGGTTCAATTTTTTGGTATCCGAAGGGAAAGAACAAGGTGAATGTCAAGTCTTCCTTTTTACATGGTGATTTACAGGAGGAAATTTACATGGAACAACCTCCTGGATATGTTTAGGATAACTCTATCCTTGTTTGTCTCCTTAAGAAATCCTTATATGGCCTTAACCAAGCTCCTAGAGCTTGGTATGCCAAAATGGATAGCTTTCTCCTTGACACTAGTTTTTCTAGATACCATTCCGACCCCAATGTCGATACCAAGAAAGTAGGAAACCATCTCATCATCATTTTTCTTTATGTTGATGATCTTATCCTTACTGGTAGTGACCCTAAACTTATAACCCATGTGAAATCTAGTCTTAAGCAAAATTTTGAAATGTCAGACTTAGGACATTTGCATTATTTTCTTGGTCTCCAAGTCTTGTAAATGAAAGAAGGAATCTTTTTTTCCTAGTCTAAGTATGCTTGTGACCTACTTCGTCACTTCCACATGGAAGATTGTAAACCAGCCCCTTTTCCCTTCCAGTTTGGAGTCAACATTTCTGCCACTTGTCCTTCCCTGGAAGTAGATGCCACCTTGTATCGTCAGCTTGTTGGTATCCTTTTATACTTGACTCATTCCCATCTTGACCTTTCCTTTGCCATTGGTTGTGTTTCCTCTTATATGCAAACTCCTCATGAAATTCACTAGAAAGCAACAAAAAGAATACTTTGATATATTTGAGGTACAATTTAGTTTGGAATTCATTATAGTACAGGGGGGGAACCTTTGTTGGTTGGTTTCGCTGATTCAGATTGGGCTGGCGATCCTGATGATCGAAATTCTACTACCGGTTATGTTTTCAGTCTGGGATCTCGACCTGTCACTTGGGCTTGTAAGAAACAAAAAGCTCTTGCTCTTTCTTCAATAGAAGCAGAATATCGAGCTGCAGTTAATGCTAGTCAGGAATCTTTATGACTTCGGCAGATCCTTTCAGAGTTTGGATTCGAGTAGCGGCATCCTACTCCACTTTGGTGTGATAATCAAAGTGCCATCAAGCTTGCCAAAGATCCAATTATACATCAACACAATAAACACATTGAGATACACATGCACTTCATTAGAAATCTTGTTCATGATCATGTTCTTGAAATGTTCTATTTCCCTACAAATGATCAAGTTGCAGACATCTTCACCAAGTCTCTTATAGAAGTGAAGTTTTCTAAACTTCGGTCTATGTTAGGAGTCTAGGAATGTGTCCTTAAGCGGGGATAGGCTCTAATTCCTCCTTCCTTCTCCTAATAGTGTCACTTTTGTAAATCCTTAAATCCTATCCCAAGTTGTTCTTAAGGGGGGATGTTAGGATATTTAGACACTTAGGAGTTAGTTAAGATCAACTTTTGTAATATATCTATTAGGTAAAAGTGTGTTTCTTTAGTATGCATTAGTATGCATTTGTAAATATTCTAATTTGATGGTCACGATATGTTTTAGACATAGAGTGATCCGACGGTTCAGCTTCTCTTAGATCATACCTACCATTGGTCTGTGGCTTAACACCCGATTCGTCTATGATCTCTATTTAAAGAGCATAGAGGGTCCTTGGCTAGTTGATCGATTATGAGAAGCTCATGTAAATTTCTTTCTTTTGCATAATAAATTGCTCCAAGTAGATATTTGGCTGGGGCTGTGGAATGTTTCCCTCTCGAGGGTTTTAACCACATGACAAACATTGGTGTATTGATCTATGATTCATTTGTGTAATTTGGTTGCTCTTTGTGTTCAGTCCTTTGGGAGTACCTTGTGTACCCTAACAGGTAGGAAAGGTGTGGTGGAGTGCATGGGTGAGTACGAGTGGCTCTAGGAAACATTTAATGGTCCAAAAGGGAAAAAAACCACCTTAATCCATGCATGGGTGCCTCTAGCAAAAACAATTCCTTGTTTTAAGGAGTAGGAGCACCCCAAGGACTTAAATCTCATAAATGAGGGTCCTCATGCTCTTATTTGACCAAAAATAGGGAGCTTGAGTGCATTAATGAGTCTAAAACCCACATATACCTTGCTATACCAACATAACCAAGGTGTGGACCATATGACATAAGTACAAGACAAATGGAAATGTATCCTAGGTGTATGATCATGGTAATAAGGTGGATTAATTCTGTAACACTAATGTTGGAACTATATCGGATGTTATGTCACAATTTTTTTTAACACAATTCCTAGCTCTAAACCTAGTGCAATTCCTGGTGCGATTCCTTTTGAAATTTCTAGCATTAGTTCAGGCGTGATACCTAGCTCTATACTTGGTGCTATGTTGAAATTTTTCTAGGCGCAATTCCTAGCTCTATACTTGGTGCTTTGACGGATGTTTCTCCTAGTGAAATTCATGGCGTGATTTTTGGCGGTAACCTTGGATCAATATATGGTACTATGCTTGGTGCTACTATGGACATTTTTTTCTGAGGCTATTCTAGGTGCTATATGGGATGTTATTTTGGACGTTAGTTGGGACACTAAATTTCTGGAATTATTCCAAGATTTATACCTGGATCTATACCTAGCTCTATGCTGGATGTTTTCTAGGCGTAATTCCTAGCTCCATACTTGGTGCAATGTCGGATTTTTTCCTGGAGAATTTCATGGTGCTAACCCTTGCTCAATATATGGTTTTATTCTGGACGTTTATTTGGAGGATATTCTGGGCGCTATATGGGATGTTATTTTGGACATTAATTGGGACACTAATAGGGACACTAATAGGGATGCTAATTAGAATCCAAAATAGCACCGACATTTAAAAAAGGATGTTAATAACTCCATTAAAAATGTCGACCCATGGAAAATTTTCCGCTTTGTCCAAAAAATGATGAAAATGCACTAAAAGTGATAGTGGACGCTAAAAAGGAAGCTAAAAGAGACGTTAATCATAGGGTTTTGTTATAGTGTTTGTATTAATTATTTGTCCATCTTATCATATCATACTCAGAATAATTATTCCATACATAATGATGATCATATGTATTACCCCATGACATATAGTCATATGCTAAATCAATTCACTCTAGGGGTATTTAAGGCCTCAAGGAGACTTATAACAATTAGTGACCATGGCTAGCAATATATCACATAGTATAACCACCTCAACAAGTGGATGTCTATATTCTTAATACAATGCAAGACTTTAATCTGGATACAACACAAGATCATCTCCACAATAAGAGATCCATTCTCATAGGGTACCTTCTGTGGGAATACTTGACTTGATATTACTCACAAGATTTACAATACAACATCACCACCTCATTCATATTAGGATACATAGGACACTATATGACTCACAAGTCTTACTTGATAATACTCATAAGTCTGGAGAATGACTCCTCATGTTGTATAATCAACACTCCCTCTCAGCGAGGGAGACATTCTTTTATATACCAGCAATTTCCTGCCATACCAATATTATCTAAAACGTATCTAAACTTCGTTACTAACAACGACTTGTTCACAAATTTGAAATCTTCTCATTAGTAGCTATGTACTAAAATTTTATTTTTACATGACCATGAGTTCTATGAATTATAACCTCATCTCAATGTGTTATATCATAATACATAGTTTTTTTCCCATATTTATTAACTATTAACACCTAATAACTATAGGATTCAAGTCTTTCACCCTAGTAGGTAGCATCCCAAGCTACACTACTCCTCAACAAGTAGTACTATTCGTAAAATACATTTAGCTTATGTAGTACTAACCGCAATACACATAGCTAATCCCAAGCTATATAATAGGTCTACTGTGTATTAAAATACAATAAAGAACATATTCCAATGTACCTCAAGGATATTCTAACATGTTCTTAGAAAAAATCATAAAATACAACAGGTCCTCTAAGTACCTTTAGAGACCAATCATCTACTTATACATAGTAGCAACATCTAGATTCGATCCAGAATGCAGTTTATCTAAAATAGAAACTATGGATTTCATATCCATCATAAACACCACATTAAATGTGTAATTTTCATGCATAAATAAAATCTTTTCTTTTCTTTGAATTTTCAACATTTGTTGACTTCAAGAACCTTCTATTAATTTATTATAACTTCGGAAGATATTCCTAGTAGTATTGTATTCCCCCTTCGTGAGATGAGTTTGGTCTTGTCAGTTTCATTGAAAGAAGAAATGTAAATCTTCGAATGTAAGTTTGAGTCATTAGTACCCAAGTGTCATTATAATAAATTCTATTTATAATTTTTAATTGGACAAGTCATCCCTAACAGCTAGTGAAGTCGGCTCCACCAAGTTAGAATTCAAGTCAACAGGAGAATATAAAAAGGAGGAACCTCCTCTGATATGTACTCACTCAAGTTTTTCATAGCGAGAGAAAGAAGTAGTAGTGCATCAGAAAGGAGGGAGTAATTGTTGTCTGAGTTTTACACTGCATTGGTTGAGTTCTATACTGAGGAAGTTTTGTGGGGCTTTCTCCCTTGTGGTTTCCTTAAGGAAAATATATGTGTTCTTGTGTTCTGATGTTTTTATGCATGTTGATATTTCAATGATATTCTAGTGGCTAATTGTTTTAATATATCATTTAAGAAATTATAAATAAAAATTAACATGGTATTAGAGCCACCATGAAAGGCGACACTGCAAAACTAGGGTTTATTTTTCTTAAAAAATCCCTTGACAGATCAACTAGAAAAGAGGGCTCCTCCAACTCGCCTGTAAAGGGCGCATATTTATGTGGTGAAAGAACTGAATTCCAATCATTTTCAAATTTTGACCTGTTACTACTGTTGAGAGAAACTAGGGTTTTAGTTTTCCCAGGGTTTCATCATCAATCTCAGAAAAAGGAAGATACAGTCTACCTTGACTCACAACGACACATCTTTTCCACCACTCAGCTCCACCTGTGATCCCATCTACAAAATTAGGGTTTCTACTCCAAACCCTAGGACCTCAGGAAGAAGGTGAGTCAGGAGCTTCTTTCTGCAAGTAAGTATCCTTCTTTCTATTTCCATTCGAGGTTCTCAGTTTTCTAAATATGACAAAGAATTCCAAGCTAGATGAAAATATTGAAGGGACTGAAAACTTCATAGCATGGAAGTACATAATCATGCTCATCCTCCAAGAGAATGATCCAGACAAATTTGTGAAAGAGGAAGTGAAAGAGCCAAAATAAATTGAAGCTAAAACCAAGCACAAGAAGGAAATGATCATAGCTAAAAGAATCATAGTTGATTCAATCAAAGACAATCTTATTCCTAAAGTATCTTCCATTGAGACTCCAAAAGAAATGTTTGATGCCCTATTAGGGCTATTTGAAGGAAGAAAAATTAATAGGAATATGACCCTGGGAAATCAAATCAAAAGTGTAAGAGCTTAGAAGTAAGATACTATGCAATATTACTTTACAAGAGTAGCTCAAATCAAGGATGAATTAAAAGCCACTGGTGACATGGTTGAAGACACAGAAGTTGTAATGACAACCTTGAATGGCCTTCCAAGAGATTGGGAATCTTTCATTTGAGCAATTTGTTCAAGGAGGAAACTAACCAAATTATGGAAGTTATGGGAAGGATGTGTCCAAGAAAAAGAGAGTATAGAAGCCAGAGAAGAAAAACTAAATGACAATGAGGATCAAGCCTTAACTACCCATACCAAAGGAAAAAGAAAGAGTCATGACCATCATCCTAATACTCAAAGGTTTGAAAGACCCAAGAGATATTTCTCAAGCTTTGAATGCTTCAAGTGTCACAAGTTAGGACACATTGCAATTAACTATCCCATGAAATAAGAGACACTCAAGAAGATGAGAAGGTTTCAAGAACATTCTGCTGAAGATAGTGATCAACAAGAAGAAGAGGAAGCAAAGAAGGATGAATATTCTAGTGAAGAGTATGTTTTGATCTCTTCCCTAACCGGATCAGTCTCACCAGGAAATGATACCTAGCTGATTGATAGTGGTGCCTCCAAGCACGTGGTTGGTTTCAAGGAGTCACTCTCATGTCTTGAACAAAAGGAATCTCCACACAAAGTAATGCTTAGAGATGATTCCCAATATCCCATTAAAAGGTTAGGAGAGACATATTATAAATTGGATTCCAAAAATCCTATGAAAATGAAGGATGGCCTATATGTCCCAGGACTAAAGAAAAATCTCCTTTCCATTTCAGCTTTAGAAAAGAAAGGCTTCAGAGTTTCCTTTGTATATGGAAAATTCCTCATGTGGACCAAAGGAAAAACTATCGATGATGCAGTAGAGATTGGAGTTGAAGAAGAATATCTCTACAAACTAAAGGAACATACATATTCTACATTAACAACTAGTACCATCAATCCAAGTGAACTATGGCACAGAAGGATTGCTCATGTTCACTACAAATCTCTTCCAATTGTAAGCAAGGTGGTAACTGGTTTACCATAAATTCAGATAAAACATGAAGGAGTGTGCAAGGGATGTGCACAAGGGAAAAATACTAAGAATCCCTTTCTGAAAACTAATAATGAGGAAAAATGGATTCTAGATATCATTCACTCAAATATATGTGGGCCAATGCAAACCACTTCATTAAGTGGGTACTCTTACAATGCCTCCTTCATTGATGACTACTCCAGAAAGACTTGGATATACTTCTTGAAAAAGAAGGATGAAGTGTTTGAAAGATTCAAATATTTTGAATCCCTAGTAGAAAACCTTTTTGAAAAGAAAATCAAGATTCTAATATCAGATAATGGAGGAGAGTTTACTTCAAATGAGTTCAATGATTTTAGTAAAGAGGTTGGGATTAAGAAGGAGCTCACCATTCCCTAAAATCCACAACAAAATGGTGTGGTGGAGAGATAGAACAAATCCATCATGGAAGCTATGAAATCTATGATACATGATCAAGATATCCCAATGTACCTATGGGAAGAAGCAGCAAGAATAGTAGTATATGTTCATAATCAAATATCTCATAGTGCTCTTGGGAATAAAACTCTAGAAGAAATATTTTCTGATGAAACATCAGAGGTAAGTCATCTAAATAGTTTTGGTTGTCCTGTATACATTCATATTCCCAAGGAGAAAAGATCAAAATTATATCCTTCAGGAAATAAAGGATTGTTCATAGGATATAGTGAACAGTCAAAATCCTATCGAATATATATCCCTTAGTACCATCAAAAGAACTTAGCAGAGATGTTACTTTTGAGGAAGGTTCAGCCTTCATAAAATCAAGAAAAGACAAGGAATATGAACAGGAGCATGAAACTCCCAAAAATATTGAAATTCCTAAAGAAGTCATAGTCGAAGAAGAAGAATCGATAACTGAAGAGCATGATATGACAGAACCATAGCTACCTAAAGATTTACCAAGTGGACTGATTTCTTGAAAGAAAAAACTTGCTTGGGCTCATGAAGCAATTGAAGAAGCAAAAATACTTGGTTCTCCTAAAGGAGCCATTCGAGAGAGGAAGAAGCCAGATTCATACCCCAGTTACATGGCCTTGATGTGTGATCTAGTTGATAAAGAACCAACCTATTTTGAAGAAGAAATAAAAAAAAGGAGTGGGATGATGCAATGGTAGAGGAATAACAATCCATTATGAACAATGATGTGTGGGAAATAATACCCAAACCAAAGGACAAGTCAGTGGTATCCTCTAAATAGATATTCAAAACCAAACACTCAGCAAATGGATGTATAGAAAAATATAAGTTTATATTTTTAGCCCTAGGATTCTCTCAGAAAGAGGGAATTGATTATGAAGAGACCTTTTCCCCAGTAGCTAGATACACCTCTATAAGAACTGTTCTTTCCTTGGACTCCAACATGAAATGGAAGCTACATCAAATGGACGTAAAGACATAATTTCTAAATGGTGTGATTAAAGAAGAATTTTATATCAAACAACTGCAAGGATTCAATATCAATGATCAAAAGACTCATGTATGCCAACTAAAGAAAGCATTGTATGGTTTAAAGCAAGAACCCATAGCATGGTATGGAAGGATTGATGGATTCCTAATGAGCTTGGGATTTACGAAGAGTAAATTAGATTCCAACCCCTAATACAAGGTTTATGAAGATGGAATTTTAATTTTGTTACTATATGTATATGTAATGTTTTTAACAAGAGAAGATAAGTTGATTATCGAATGTAAGAAGAGGCTTGCTGCATAATTTGAAATGAAAGACCTTGGAATGATGCACTACTTTCTAGGTCTTGAAGTATGGAAACATTCAAATGATATTTTTCAAAATCAAGGAAATTATACTGTTGAAATATTAAAAAGATTTGGAATGATAGATTGTAAAGCTATGACTACTCCGATGACTACTATTTTGAAGCTATTGAATGATGACACCTCGGAAGCTCTTGATGCCACACTATATACACAAATAATTGGTTTGTTGATGTACCTCTCCAATACTAGACTAGATATATGTTTTGCAGTAAACACCTTAAGTCAGTACATGGTGAATCCTAAACACATTCACCTAGTTGGTGAAAAACATGTGATGAGGTATCTAAAGGGAACTTTAGATTATGGGCTCAGATATACATCTAGTGAAGAGATTAAGTTGCATGGATATGTAGACTTAGATTGGGGTGGAAGTGCCAAAGATAGGAAAAGTACATCAGGATGATGTTTCAGTTTGGGATATGGCATGATCTCTTGGTTCAGCAGAAAGCATACCAGTATTGCACTGAGTACAACAGAGGCGGAATACATTGCAGTGTGTTCAGCTTGCAATGAAGCAGTATGGCTTCAAAATATGTTGTTACGATTATTCGATGCAAAGATAGATGTCACTGATATCCTTTGTGATAATCATAGTTGTATCAATATGGCATAGAATCCCATATTTCATGATAAGTCAAAACACATAGATATCAAATCTCATTTCATTCGAGATATGGTGTATAAGGGAGCTGTAAAGCTCAAGTATGTTCCCACTGAGGAACAAGTAGCAGATGTATTAAATAAGACTCTATTTTTGTGTAAAGTTTGAATGCTTTTGAGACAAACTTGGTGTAGTCCGAAAGGACCTCTCTCGAAAGAGGGAGTGACAGTAGATGTTGGATGTAGTGGTGAGTAGGTTAGTCTAGGGGAGGGTACGTCTAGATAGGCTTGTTTTGACCGAAAGGGTTAGTAATCCAGACTAAATACATGTCGATCCTAGGGGAATTAGTATCTTTGGCTAGGCTTGTTTGACCCAAAGGGGTTAGAAAACCATACAGGGCTTGTTTGGTCCCCAAGGAGATCCATCTGTCCAACTAGGCTTGTTTGGCTTGAAAGAGTTAGTAAGTTAGAAAAACTGCCAGGATGGATCTACCAGATAACTCAACATGATGTTTCTATGAAGAAGATGAAGGGAAATATGTATCCTCAGTATTTCTATACTGTTGATTGTTGATGAGTGTTGAAAATCTTGATGGTTGTTACAATATTTCTATATTGATTTTTGATGATTGCTGAGATGCTTGATGGTTGTTACATTATTACTATAGTATTGATTATTGATGATTGCTGAAAATCTTGATGGTTGTTACAGTATTTATATACTGATTAATGATGACTGATGAAATGTTTGATGGTTGTTACACTAATTGTTGATAACTGATGAGATGCTTGATTATTGTTACAGTACTACTATACTGTTAGTAGTTGATGATTGTTGATTATTGAGAGCCTTCATGATTGATGTAGAATTGCTATACTGCTTGTTCTTGATGATTGATGTCATGCTTGATGATTATTTGATATGATGATTAGTATGTTGGTGTTGTGATGTCTGTTTGTTTCTTGATCAATGATTGATTGAGTCCATATCAGTAATGATACACTGATGATTGTAGATACATGTCACTTCAGTATTCCTATACTGATTATGATATCGATGGTTCAACATCTCTATGTTGATTATGTAGATGATGCTATAGAATTAGTTGTTCTTGAGTTTTTAGCACTAACACGCTGATGAAAATTGTTGATGTTATTAATATCCTTACACAGATATTGCAGATAATGAAGATAAAGATGATGTCTCAGTATTCTCATATTGATATCCAGTGCTCATATTGACGATACTGACAAATGATGATTCACTATTCACATATTGAAGAAGGTCCAGAAGTTGATTCAATTAGAATACAAATAGAAGATGTTCAAGAATGTATGAAAGACGAAGACTACAAGAAGAATATCCAGAAGATGGTTAAGTAGAGGACAAATAGATGATGTTCAAGAATGTGTGAAAGACGAAGACTACAAGATGAATATTGCAGAAGATGTTCCTGCTGAGATCGATGATGAAGATGTTAGATAATGTTCCAAAAATTCCTATGACATATAGAGTCTCACTAGATAGTTGTACACTTGTAATAGTAGATGTTGAATACCTTCCTAGTTATGAGGGAGTGTTAATTTCTTGTAACTTCAGAAGATATTCCTAGTAGTATTTTATTCCTCCTTCAGGAGATGAGTTTGGTCTTGTCAGTGTCATTGAAAGAAGCATGGTAAATCTCTGAATGTAAGTTGGGTCATTAGTAACCAAGTGTCATTGTAATAAATGCTATTTGTAATGTCCAATTGGACAAGTTGGCCCTGATAGCTAGTAAAGTCAGCCCCACCAAGCTAGAAGTCAAGTCAACAAAAGTATATAAATAGGAGGCACATCCTCTCATTTGTACTCACTCACTCAAGTTGTTCTTAGCGAGAGAGAGAAGTAGTAGTGCGCCAAAAAGAACAGAGCACCTATTGTATGAGTTTTACATCGCACTAATTGAGTTCTATATTGAGGAATTTTTGCGGGGTTTTCTCCTTTGTGGTTTCTCCAAGGAAAATCTATGTGTTCTTATTTTTTTGTGCACGTTGTTCTTTCAGTGATATTCTAGTGGCTAATTGTTTTAAGATATCATATAAGCAATTATAAATAAAAATCAACACCTTCTACCATGTGAAGAAGTTCTTAGTGCACTTTCCATTCTTGATGATGTTCCTTAATACCTGATCACTTTTATAATGATTTCATATCATAGTACCCCACATAGCTAGCTATATGGCTATCTAAACTCTCCAAGAGGTTTTAACTATTGTTTGTAAATTTAGACTATAACTCTTCTTTAGTATCCAATACTCTTTGAAACTTTGACCATGTATCTTCTCATGTTTATTTTCTCCACAAGATATCATAGCCCATGGATTCCTATGTCATATACCATGAATAACTAGTTTGGGGATTTTTAATTGTTGTTGCCTGTTAAGATACATCAATACTCCCTCTTCAGCAAGAGGAGTGTTTTTATATTATACCAATTTTGTTTTATATAGAGGATTAGTAAATATGATGGCAATTCTTCTAATCCATGTATATGTACAAGAGTTACACAACTCCTTTCTACTAACTAGGAAGTTTGTAAATTTTTACTGCTTTACAATATGCTCTATCTAAGAAACATCTTTGATGTGATATTTATCTATAGTTGTACTAGTCAAAATCCATATATCCTTGAAACTTACTTTCATTGATTGTGACATGTCTGAATCCACATAATCTTGTACCAAGTAGGTAACATAATAGATAATTTTTGTATTTGTCTATGTATTGGTTGTAAAGAATATAAATGATCATGGGACCTATATAGATATATCTAACATCTATAACAATCATATTTATATTTATGTGTGTGATCATGGATTTATAATCCATTGTTCTTAAATACTTTTAGGAACTCTACTAAACATTTTCTCAACAGAAGAAAAATGATCTAATGATAGTTACACCTCTAAAATTAAGAATCATCAAAGATTATTACATATATATTCCTTCTAAATATGAGAATTATCCATGGTTTCTACATAGCAAGAGGTTAATTTAACCAGTTCCACTAGTTTTTCCAGGAGCTATCAAATCTAGCTTCTCCCTCTCAACATCTAGGATGTGAGAGTCATAAATTTGAGTCCTCCATCATGGAGTCTCATATTCCTCTATATCTAACACATATATAAATATAATTAATACAAATACATTTCCTTCAAGATTCTTTACATTTCTTCGAATAGAATTGGGGATTCTATTTTTTCTTATTCCTAAGAAACATAGAAACTCCCAATCTACTCTCTTTCAATATTAGCCATCTGACTGACTCCATGTCATTCTCTTCTTCTAGGTCATGGAATATGTTTCTCCCTATAAGAAAAATTATTCAAATTATCATTACATAACCAAAAAATGTACAATCACATGAGAACTTCGAACATATTAGCGATGGTTCACATAGTTATGTACATAGACTAAATCAATTTTTTGACATAACCCCATTCATATCTTATGTGATGTTTGGAAAACCTATATCAGTTAAAATATTAATATTTTATGAAGGAAAAATGCATCCCCATATTCATATCTCATGAAAAAATCATGAATCCATCTATCTGATATATTATGACCAATCATGCAATCCTATGTTCTCAACTCATGAAGAAAGCATGTATCCCTCTATCTCATGTAAAATGAAGGAAATTTTCAGCTTTATATCAGTCCTATATAACTATATATAATTCCTACATAAGTATTATATCATTCATGTATCATATCACATAATATGGACTCATGAGATCGATGATATGCTAATAAAAGACAGACAATAATGTATATGCTCAACACAATTCCAAAGTCCATGAATACAGATCTCTATATGATAGGCATACAACATATTTAAAAACATTTAGATCTGATTTATAACAAAATATAACAATCAAAATATAAATTACTTATCTTTTATGTATTTTATCGGGTTCCCTGTTGATCTTTACAGCCTTGCGGAGAATATCAGAGTTCTTGTTTATTCACTTGAATGGAAGAGATTCTTTGTAGAGAAAGGATTTTTCCCTTTCTTCATTATGGTTGTGAGGACAAGATTCTCCTATTTAGTGTACACAACCTTTCTTTGGATGTTCCCCTCCTCTTGAATCAAGGACTTTTTCTTGAAAATATTGGTGTGTATCAAAACACTCCCTTGCAGTCTTCAACAAAATGATCATTCACATGAGAAAATCTGTAATCGAATCAAATATTATATGCTTGGAATTTTCTTGATTATTCTTGAATTTTATTATCCCTTCATTAGTGGTAGGATCCTATACCACAGTGATCATGAATGAATCAAGATCACGTTCTTTAATAATATTCAACACCCTCTATATCCATGGGTTAAAGTTTGATGTTCCTTCAAGTTGGTCTTCTAGTCGAATGAAGATTGATGTCATGGCTGCAATATTTTTATCAAAACTTCAATATCTACATAGCCTCAGCTTGCTACACAAAACCAAGCTCTTCCACACCCTATTCTCTTTCCTCCATGCAAACATTAGCACCCTTCCTTTCCTCAATTAACTATAACTAAATGTTCATTGTATTGAACTGAAAGAGAAGTAACTTGAACTAAATGTTAACTGACTTGAACTGAATGTTAACTTACTCGAATTGAATGTTAATTTACTTGTAATAAATGTAAACTTACTTGAAATGAATGTTAACTTAGTTGAACTGAATGGTAACTGAATTAAATCGAATGTTAACTAACTTGAACTGAATGTCCCTTACTTTAATTTCTGTCACAATTAAAGCATAAACCTTTCTCTCTTCCTTCCTCTAGTTTTTGAGGTGTCAACCTCTGAGGTGGGTTATAAGAAGGGACATCATTCTCTCTATAAGTGTTGGAAGTGGTATTTATAGTTTCCACTTCTATATTTTTATTTTCAACCTTCCTTGACATCACAAAATCCTTCTCCAAGGATGTTGATTCAAATATACACACCTCATGTTGAATTTTATCCTTCAAGGTTGCAATAAATAGATCCAACAAATTTTATTCAGAAATATTCTTTAGTGTCAGAATTAGTTGTTGAAATTGCTTAATGTGCTTTGTAACTTGACCTTTCTGCTTGCGACTTACCAACTTGATAAATAATTTTTTGATATTTATATCCCCATAATGTGCAATCAATTCTTATATGAATATAGACCAAGAGATAATAAAGTTATTTCTATAGTCACAAAGTCATTGATACCATACAAACTGATCAGATTCTAAATATAAGGATGCAATAGTTACCTTTTGTGTAGATCAAAGAATTGCTCCATCTGAAAAATCCATGTGATTGGATACTTGAAATCAAACTTTCTCATGTAAATATTGGGGATAAAGTAATTACTTGGACCAGATTTGAGCACATGATGTTGTAGTGAATCATCAACTTTTGAGGACTCAAACTTCCTATTGTCGAATTGTTTTTCAATTTACTCAAGACATGATTGGAATAATTACAATTATTCCTCCTTATATTCTTATTGAGTAGATACATGAGGAAAAAATATATGTTTTATATCCTTCATCAAGGGCCTCCAATTCTCGAAGATCTTCTTTTCTATCCATCCCTTTGAGATCCT
>LPNX011138489.1:32549-68831 GCA_001517045.1 Pseudotsuga menziesii
CTTGTCCATACAACCAAGGAAAGAGGCAAAAACGCAAGGGGAAAATCCTCCCTTAAACATGGACATGAAACAAAATTTTGGAAATATTGTTATCAATCATTCTTCACCGCATGATCAGCAATCCCTGGCAGTGATTTGAGATTACTGAATTTCTTCTCAAAAAACACCTTGGTGAAGATGTCTACTACTTTCTCTGAAGATACACAGTTGGGTAGAGAAATGGTACCATCATACACAAGATCCATGATATAGTGCATATGAATATAAATGTGTTTGGTTCATTGTATTTGAACTATATTAGTAGATATTCAAATGGTGCTTTTATTGTCATAATAGATGAATGTGGAAGCCTTTGATTCAATCCCACACTCTCCAAGTATTCCGTGCAACCACAAACATTGAGTAGTTGCATTCACATCTAGTCTATACTCTGTCTTTGTAGATGAGAGTGCAATGGCACTTTGCTTATTACTTGACCAACTAATTGGTCCATATATATGAAAGCATGAACACAAATCTTTAAGTACACTTTCAATCTATGTTGTCACCTACCCAATCACTGTCAGTAAATCACTCTAAGTCAGATTTTGCTCCATAGAAAATCCCATGAGTTCTTATTCCTTGAAAAAAGTTTAGGATTCTCTTGGGTGCCCTCCAATGGATCTCATGAGTTTAATCCATGTTTCTGGAAGCCACACTAACTACATAAGATATATCAGGTCGAGTATGAGTCAAATAAAGAAAACACCCAATCAACTTCCTATGTAGTGTGTTATTTACCAATGTAGAAGAACCTACTTCTTCAAGCTTGACTCCATAAAGAAATCTAGCCTTTCTTAGCTTGAAATCCTTCATGTTGAAGTTGTTGAGGATATATAAAGCATACTTGGAATGATGAAATTTTATTCCATGTGAGGGTTGATAAATTTTGAGACCCAAGAATTGACTCAACAATCCCAAATTTGTCATGGAAAAGGCATGGTTCAGTGCATCCTTCAAGGAGGAAATATCTTTACTTTAACTTCCTATTATAAATAGGTCATACACATACAAAAAAATTAATCATTAAAGAACCATGTATCAGCTTCAAATATACATTTGTATCAGACTTCGAACAAAATTATGTGACAGCAGAAAGCCATCAATCTTGGCATACCAAGCCCTGAGGGCTTGCTTAAGCCCATACAATTATTTCTTTAACCTGCACACTAAAGATGGATTAGACAAAAAAAAATTATGTTTCTGAATATAAATCTCTTCTTTCATATATCCATGTATAAAGGCACACTTCACATCCATGTGATGCACCTCCCATTTCCTTAAAGCTGCAATGGCCAAAGATATCCTTATGGAGTCCATATTTTCCACTGGTTGAAAGGTCTCATTGTAATGAATACCTTGAAGTTGTGAGTATCCATTATCTAAAAATATTGTCTTATATTTCAAAGGTGAACCATCAACAGCAAATTTGGTTTTATAAACCCACTTACACATTACTAGCTTCTTCCCTGGGGGGATATCAACTAGTTCCCATATGACATTCTTCTAGAGTGAGTTGTATTATTCCTCCATGGTTGTTTTCCATATTATATCATATGATGCATATTCATATGTATGAGGTTCATATTCAACCATCAAATAGCACTTCTCAGCAAAGGGTGGATCTTTCACAAAAAAAGTGCTCTCAAATTGAGATCTAGTCCTCTTAGTGTCACTAGGATTCCTAGCTAGTTCCCCAGCTGCATGAATGGTCCTTGCTACCAATTTTGGTATTATAGGACTATTAGGATCTGTAATTAAATAATAATTATCAAAAATCTCATAATAAACAAACTAATTAGTCTCTTCACTTACAATCAGTGGTTGTGGTGATGAAGAGGACTCTCCAATTTATACTACTGCTAAAGGCTCTTCTTCAAAATAAACACTCCTTTCAATAAAATATTTTTGAGTGCTCAAGTTAATAAGCTTGTACCCTTTTGAATATTCAGAATACCCAACAAAGAGGAACTCTTGGATTAGGGTTTGCAAATACTTCCTATTTTTCAGTTGGAATTCTAGCCTAAGCCTTTAAGCCAAAAATCCTGAAATGGGTCACATCTAGCTTGTTCCCACTCCAAGATTTGAAAGGAGTAATTCCATCAAGTTGCTTGTGAGGAAACATATTATGGATATAGGATGCACGGTTGATTGCTTCAGCCCAAAACTTTGGTGGCAAAGTTTTAGACTCCATCATGCAAGTTGCCATCTCCTTGAGTGGTCTATTCTTCGTCTCAGCAAAACCATTTTGTTGAGGTGTGTAGGGAATAGAATGTAGCATATGGATACCTGCATATTCACAATAATGGATGAACTTGGACTTGAAATACTCACGACCATTATCATATCTGAGGATCTTGAGTTTCCTCCCATACTGGTTCTCAACCAAGGCTCTAAAGACTTTGAAGAGGTCAAAAACTTCATACTTTTGTTTTAGGAAGTAAACCTAGTCGTACCTAGAAAATTCATCTATGAAGGTTAGGATATATTTGGATTGAATCATGTAAATATGAGGGAATGGACCAAAAATTTCATTGTGTATTAACTCAAGGGGTGCATAGGCTCTCTCATGACTAGCTCTCTCATACTTGTGCTCTAGGTGTTTTCCTAGGATGCAACCTTGTCAGACTCCCTTATAAAACTTGATCTTAGGGTAACCCTATGACCATGTATTTGTCACCCAAATGTGAAAGATACTTGTAGTTAATATGGCTAAATCTCTCATGCCAAAGATTTCTTGCCTCATTAGCATGAGTGAGAAGATCATAGGGGTTTGAGAAAGGTAGGAAATGGTAAAACTTGTATACCTTCAAAATGTGATCCACAATACCTTTTTCTATGACTCTACCATTCGAAATATCTAAGATTTCAACTTCATTGGGAGAAAATATGACCTTCTTCGGAGACCCAATGTGGGTCATCTGATACACTGACAAGAGATTAGAAGCAATACTTGGGACATACAACACATCATTGAAATAAACATGGTCAAGATCGATCCTACCCTTCCCCGTACTATTAGTAACGCATTCATCTCCCAAAACAATTTTTGGACCTTTCAAATCATCAAGAGAGGATAAAGTCTTTCTTGTTGATACCATGTGTCTAGAAGCTCCATAATCAATGATGAAGGTGGATGATATTGAAGTGTTGGAAACCAAGGAATGTATTCTCTCCTTGTTATCTGAATTTGATCCTCCTTCCCTCTTCTTTGCGCATTCAGAAAGGGAGATGTTGTTCTTCTCCAGGAGTTGGGTCAACATGTCAATTTTATTCTTCATTCTTCAGGAAGGTTTCATGACACCCATCATTACCAATTTATCTTGCTCCTAGGTGAGGGATTCCATGAATTCAACAAGCTTAGTCATATTCCAGGCTCGTGCTGTCAATTTGGTTGCATGGAAGGTTGAAACAAACACTGAGTAGTTAGGAACAAACTTCAAAAGTATGGTCAATACTAGTTTCTCATCATTCTTATTGATTCCACATTGTTTTAACTGCAGAACAAGGTCCTTGAACTTGGAAAAGTAGATTTGCAATGATTTCAAGATGATGGGACTCAATGAGATCAGCTCATTCTCAAGTTGATGTCCTCTCATTTCATCTGTCTTTCCAAATAGAATCTCAAGCTTCTCCCAAACCTCATTGGTGATGTCAGTCCATCAAGATGGAAGAGGAGGTCTCTTGAAATTCTCAAGCACAAAAGACCATAAGCCTCATCCTTCCTGTTGTGCTATTTAATGTTCTCTACACCTACATTGGGATCTGCCTTAGTTTCCATGGTAACCCTATAGAGGGATTTACTCCTCAACAAAATCTCCATCTCATCTTTCCATTCAAAGAAATTGAATGGAGTCAAGATGATCCTTTGAGATTGGTCCATATCTCAGCAAATGTGCCCTTCAACCAAAAAAATGTGCTCCCATTCAATGATATCGAACCTGAAATAGAAATATAGAAGGATATAAATTGATCGATCAAGAATCTGATACCATGTGGAAATTAATCCCAAGCTGTAGATCAATTACACTCACAAAATTACTAGTCAAACATGCAAAATTCCACAAAAAGGAGACTGAATGTGGAGCAATAAAAAAAATTCTATATTGAATAAGTGTACATTAGGAAAAATAATCAAGTAATAGGATATCTAAATATATAATTACATCATATATTAAAAAGCATAAGGATTCTATTCGAATTGGACAAAAAGCAAGCTTACTAAACTAGTCAAAATCCCCCATAGGTGAATAAATCATTTTCCTAATCCGTCAAGATGCTCACAAATTGAATGAGTGAGAGGTACCAGATGATAAGTGATGGAAAGAGATTATATCCATGCTTTTGGATGGAGAAAAAGAAGGAGGATGAGTAAGGAAAAAAACAAGGAAGCTACTCCTAGACTAGTTTTTTCCTTTTGCCTTAAAACTGCTGAAAAGAAAGGAAGCTTTTAGAAAAAGTAGAGCAATGCTTTCACTATTCTAGAATCACTGCAATATTTTAAGAAATGATTCTAGGATGTTTATTAAGTTCTCCTTAAGCCAGTTTTAGCATTTGTTGACTTTTGGGTGCAAGTGGATGCCAACTAACATGGTAAGGAATCTAGGAATCTAGGAATAAGACAAAAATGATTAATTAATGTCAAATATGGGTAACTATGTTTTTTATTATTCTAACACAATTATAGGGGATGAATCCTCTCGGCGTTGAGCGGAATGTGATTTTTATTCTTCCTTTTGGTTTCATTTTGAACAATAAATGTATACCACACCCTAGGGTTTACCACAAGTACATCCTTCTAGTCATATCTATTCAAATTCAAAATGGCATACCATTTTCAGACCCTGATTAGAATATTGTTTTATGGTCGACTTGTAATTGAGAAAAAATTTGAATTTTGACTCCTCTCGGTATGAAACTTTGGCATGTGGTACCTACCCTATTGTGTCCTCTTTCCAATTCTATAGGTATGACCTAATTTCGATATGCAAATAAAATCTTATTACAAATACCAGCACTACTTATTCTTTTCTTATCCAGAAGAGTGAACTTGTACGGTATTCCATGTGTCCAATATTTTGTTTCTATAGCTAAAAGTCCTACCAAAAATAACCTAGTATGTCCTCTTTTTGATGCAAAAGGTTTCACTCAATTTGAATCTAGGTTTCCTCAGTAATGACCCTTTTCCCCAAAACACAGGTTTTATACTAGGTTTTGTACTGGTCAAAAACCCTAGATTCCTATATGAATATCTTCGAAAATATAATGGATCAGGATATAAATTTTGGACTCGAGATAGTTCGGCAAGTTTTAGAAGTGGTTTTTAAACTCAACCTTTGAATCTTTGAAGAAAAAAATTTGTAGAGAAAATTTCAATATAACTTATTTTGCAGAAGCCAGACCAAAGGAACGAGCTCTGATACCAAATGTTATGCAACCAAGTACCTAAAATAGCATAAAAAGAGAAGAAATAGACAAGAAGAGGGTAATAAATTCCTTAAAAATGAATAATAGAGAGATAAATACCAAAAATCTGTGAGGGAGGAACCTCCTTACACAATGTACTGAGTACACAAGACAAGACAGGAAACAACGATGATTCAAATGACAATATATCCTTTCTATATATAGGATACCAAGGTGTACAATAAAAATTAATAGAGCCAGTAATATACCCAATCCGAAATCAATAATATGTAATACACCACAATATAGGGGATAATGCGCCACATGATAAGGGGAAATGTGCCCAATATTTAAGAGTTAACAGTTATTGATGGTCGTTTCCTTATGCATAAAGTAACTAGGGAAGATGATGAGGTTCTAGTTGAACCTGAATTTTCCCTTCCCCATTATAGACCTTCAAGGAAACTAAGTCCATATTCTGATCTAACCCCCCACATGTATGATATTTGTAATCCCCCATGCCTCCCACAAAGGATTGTTTGATCAATACACATTCGACTTTGAATTACTTGATAGAAAACAAGAAGAAGAAAAGCATTAATTCATAAATTCATTTTGCAAGAAGAAAAAATGCATTTTTTATGTGGAGGTATTTTAGTGTTAGTGGCATCCAAATACAAATATATGTGACAAATGAGGTGAGGAATGAAGGAATAATAGGCTCGGTTCACATATATTGAACACGGTGTGATATATTTTCAAATCTACAATCATTATCTATAGCCTCCACATATTTGTGCACCTAATTTTTCTACATTTAATAGCACAAGGTGAATGCTCATCATCTATCATGAGTAGAGGTTGGTTGATGAACACATGAGATTGATGAGGTGGAAAAATGAACCAAATTGCTGGTTCAATATCCAATGTAGATGAGGAGGATTAGGATTTTTTTTTTAATTATTATTATTATTTTGAGCTAGCGAAGCCTAAAGTTCAAACATAGTCCGTCTTTATTAAGCATTCACTGTCTTGAAAAATTTGCACTGGTGTCTCCCAAGTTTGTTAATTTAGAGGAAATGGTTTTAGGTGCCTTCAATAGATTCATTTTATAGTTGGAAAATGGCTTGTATAAAGTGAAAAATGATAATAACAAATAGATTCAATATGAAGAGCCTTGGGTTTTTATATTCAATATGAAGAGTCTTGGGCTTCTTCTTCTATTAGATTAAACTTGTTTCTTTGTTCATCTCTAATTTCCAAGATTTGTTTAGGTGTTGGATTGTAAAAACAAATGTATAACAAACTAAATTTGTTTTTCTTAATAATTCCATTGATTCAATTCCATCAAGAATTTGCACACATAAATTCCTTATTAAAAAGGTCACTCTAATAGATAATATTAGGTGTGCCTCATCATTTGCAAGATATAATTGAACTATATCTATTGATGCAAAATGAGACCAAACTTGTGACTCATAAGATATGCATTAACTATCAATTAAAGGGTCCATGTGGATATATATGCTTAATGTGGAAATTTGAGAAAAATAGGGCGTATTTTTAAACATATTTTGGAAATAATAACTCAATACAAATTTCTCAGGTAATTATAGGTGAACTGTCCAAATCACAGGTCGATTCCCATGCATAACACTCTAATTTATAAAACTACAAGAAGGTTTTCCCATGCACAAAGAAAATCTTAACATTCTGAGGATGCAAATCTTCCATTGTCACCCTTTGTTGGAAAGCTAAAGGTGATATATGACATGAGCCTAGCATTGCTCGGCCTCCACTCTTCCGCGATTGTGCGTCGTATAACTTCCTCTCACCAGATGGTTGTCATCTTGCCATAAGGAGAAATTTCCATTCATTTCCCATTACCTGCAGCTTCCATTGTCTTCAGAATTTCCATTATATGAGACTGTCTCTCAAATTAAGGTGCGTTGAACAGGGAAAAGTTGCTAAGTTGCAGTAGATCTCTCAAAGGTTATAAATTTTGAGATAGATATTCCCCTTCCCACATAGCCACAAGTAAATGTGGCAATTGTCTTGTTAAAAATAAGTAAAAATGTCAATGGAAAACACGCAAATATTAAACTTAAAAGAACGAGCCCATTGGGGATCGAACCCGAAATGTTTGGTTTTGTTGACAAGTGTCTTATGCATTGGGCCATGGAGTCAATTTGATATCAATTTCTTTCTTTGATTTATCCGAATCAATAAAGATATGCAAGGTACATTGTGAATATAAAATAATTAATAATGACATCACACAGTTGATAGACAAGGACTGAGTCAGCATCGAGGGCAGATCTCATTGATTCATGGACAACCTGCAAATTTTATCCAATCGTGTGCACCAACATGGTCCACTCTATATTTACATAAACCAACACAATGATATATTGTGCATGTCATTTAATATTAGCCGTATAGTCATTTAACTTACCAACCACAACAACCTATAATCTAGCAACATGGATTGTGTAATATCCGTAATCAAATAATTTTTACATAAACAATTAAGTTCGCCTATCCCAATCTAAAGGGTTATGTGAAAGAATTAAAATATTTATATTTAATTCCAATTTATATAGATTTTTATGGAAATTCTAAATTTTAAATTGATGGTGGAAAATAGGCCAATAAATTATGGAAAAATCTAAATTTTAAATTGATGGTGGAAAATAGGCCAATAAAGTATGGAAAAATCATTAATTGCTCCAAAATGAAGTGGCATGGAGTCCTAATTGGACTTGGGGGCACATAAGTAGATATGTGGGGTCCACATGAGGGAATATTTATCCTTCGCACATGGAACCATCCTCAAATTCGAATTTGTAGGTGTAAGTAACTCCCATGGAGAAGGTGAAGAGTCACAAGGTTATTTTTAGTGTATGACGGATTCTATGACAGCCCTATGACACCTTATGACACTCATGACAGATTATCTTACCACTATTATGAAATTTATGACATGTAAGAGTTGAAGATAGAACAAAGTAGGGTGCATAAGGTGTGTGAGGCCCAAGTAATATTCATGAAGGATTACAAGTTGAAATTCATGAAGGAGATCAAGCAAAATCAAGACAAGTGTCACTTGGGTTAATGTAACAACCAAGATTAACACTAATTCGAGTTAATGAACCAACATGAGGGAAATTGGAGTCTCTTAGAGGGAAAGCAAGAAGGGGAGGTTATTAAAATAGGATAAAGTTGAATTGGGTAACCTTTTGGTCATTTTTCATTTGTATCTTTGCAATTTGGGAGTGCTTTAGCTTGTCCTTACACGGTTGGTGTTTACCTTCCCTGTCATTGAACAAATTTTGAAGTTGAAATATCCATGTACAATTTGGATGGAGGAGAGAAAACTCAAACCTATTATCATAGATTAATGAAGTTTTGTTTTTTCAGTTTCGATTCTCTCTACATCTTGAGCTCATCTCTCATATATTTCTCCACTATCTCTTCTCAAAATCTTCTCTTAATGCCGATTTTCTAGTGTTGATGACACACTAATAGTTGTATAAAATTTGTGGAGGATGATTTTGTGACTCTGTGGTTATGATATCTGATGTATATCAATGTATTGCATAGAACAATTTATCCATAGCTCAAAATTTCATGTCTCTTATGTAAAGATCCCAAGCAAACCATCAATTTGAGCTAGTTTTTCCTCTACTTTCATATGGTATTTTTGGAGTAGTTTTGCATCTATTTTACATTATTATTTCTCAACGTATTTACATATGTTAGGGGATAATATTATGTATTTTTTATGATAATTTTATTATATGCAATCCCCTTGGGCATATGATTAGAGTTTATGCAACAAATTACATGCTCTTGGTTCACAATTTTCCAAGCAAATTATATGTTTTACCACTCTGTGTTTGAAGGGTGCGATAACCAGTTATTGATATAAATGAATGCTAAATTTTTGTTTTTAATGAGGTCCTTAATACATTTCAAGTCTCATTTTATAAATTAGCGAGTTCATAAGTGTTTTGGAAGCCAAAAAGGTCCAAGACTAGTTGGGGGTTTTAACATCGATTTTCCTAGTATTTTAATCTTTCACTCCCTCATGATAAATGAAAGACATGGATGTATTCACAAAGTTTCCAAGTTTATAATATATGTATTAGTATTTTATAATACCCCTCAATCCCCTCCATACAAAATTCAAAATCATTTGGGTGGATTTGGAGCAGTTTGGGTTCACTAGTCCAAAGTTCGAAATTGGCTAAATTTTAGCAGACTTGAATAACATATCAAAAGGAGTTTTATGATTCAACCATCATTTTTTTGAGGTATTTAAAGATTTTTTAAATCCCATAGGGTCATTCTAGATAAAATTTGTAAATTTCTAGAGATGTTTGGAACAAGACAAGAAAGATTAGTTTCCTAGTTTTGAAACTAGACAAAGTACTGAAGGAGCATGTATGTGAAATGTTTGTAAAAAGTGACTCCTCATCCACACAATATTAAGTAGTCACATATCTCATATTTTAAATCCAATAATAATATCCATATCACTCTCCTTGAGCTTCCTCAATTGTCTCATAACCATGGAATCAGTGTGAAATCGTAGGGTTGTCTTCTTTTGACTTGATATGATCCTCCTTGTGCTTCACCTCAATTTTCTTATTTGTTTTTTTTTCCAATATTGTTCTTTATTTTTTAGGTTTTTTCTTCTATTTCTTTTTGTTTTGCATTTTTTTTCTTCCTTCTTTCATTTTCTTTAAATTCCTATTTTTTCTTTTTTCTTTTTTTAATTCTCTTAATGTTAGATTTTTTTATTGTATTGTTTTATTATCCTTTACGCTGTCTTTCAATTGATATAGATACACACAAATTATGTTGCTTCCATCCTTTTTCTTCTTGAAGTTTCTTTCTAGTTTATATTATTTTTATCTATACCCATCCCATGGTTATATAAATCTTTCTTCAAAAATGCATCCATAGAAATCATTTTCCTTTGAGGTGCAAAACCAAGCTTCATTGGATGACAAAACATGAGCGCTGAGTTTCCATGAATATCAAATCACACAGATATAGGTCTCTAAACTACCCCATATGTGCAGAACGTTATCAATGTATTAGTCCTAATAGTGATCCTGCCATCTCCAACCTTCAAATATTCTCCCTATTCTTTTGTAATCTAGTGCACAAGAAGGTGGACTACATGCCCAAAATCAAGAAGAGGAGAAATAGAATTATGTAGATAGAGTTTGTAAATATATGATTATCATTTGTGGCAAGGATATGATATGGTAATGACTTAAAATTAGTTTCCTTATTCAAAGATAGATTGATTGAATCACACTATATATGATGTTTGAAGTTTGAAGCTGGATGTGTTGCATTTTGTTATTTTCTTCTTTTCAAACAGAAACCTTAATTTATAAATTTCTTTTCATTTTAATAAAACAAGTGATACAATGAAAAACATGTAATATATATATATATGTTACTACATAGATACAATGGGGATCAAAGGCAAGTTGCATTTGATTAAGTGTAATATTATCATTGACCATTTTAGACTTTTCTTGGAGATAGCCAAAATACTTAGCTATCGGTTCAACCTATCCCTTGTCATTCCAACTATTATCGCCATTAATCTTAGGAAACCATATTAGCAAATCTTGAGGTCATGAAGAATATTCCAATATGATTTAATTTCTTATGGATGTGTTTGAGACAAAATTGAGAGTAGAAATAAGCAAACTTATAATAAAGGTCGGTATCTTCAAGGATATGGTTTACATAAAGGAACAAGTATTGGGAGTCTTTTTCATTATTTCAAATTTGAAGTGTGGTCGAGATATTTAGTTTTTTTATAAATAAAAAATTATATTAATAAAAATTATATATAAATATATACTAACTAGCACAACAATTCAAAAAATATGTGTATATTAATTATCATTACTATATATATATATATATATATATATATCATTTCCCTTATCTAATGTGAAGGAACCAAAAGTTTGTTAGTTTTTGTAGGTCACTAAGTGACGAAACTCAACTCTGATACCAATTTGTAATGTCCCATAATTTCATCTTTTATAAATAACAAGAAAGTATACAAAAGTACTTCAAAGACTATTCATTTTATTTTCTTTTATATTCATGAACATACAAAAGTCCATCATCTTTTATAAATAACAAGAGAGTATACAGAAGTACTACTACAAAAATTATTTATTTTATATTCATGAGCATACAAAAGTCCATCCATAACAATTTTCCCATAAGGACTTAGTTTCAAATATTTGTATATGTTTTAATTGTGTGCAATGGTATATGATATACAAGCTAGTTGATTTCTGCGGTAGTAGCATGGTTTAATAAGTAAATATTACAAGCATAGGTTTTTGCATTAACTTTACATATATATTTTTTTAATTAGTCAAAAGTTTGGCTTAGAATGATCTTGGCCTCTAATGTGGGATTGAGTCTTACTTAGCACAATTTATAATCTATACTTTACTTTTTCTACAGTGCAGATAGTGTGGTAACTATATGAAGCCATAAGGGGAGAGAGGATTATATTGTCCTTTCCTAGAATGTGTTTAGCATTCAAGCATGGTGTGGTAACTTTTCCTTTGCTCATTTAACAACTTATGACTCTAGGAAGAAGGGGATTTCAAGAATAACTAGATGAATATTTCACCATTTAATGTGGGTCAAATGGAGTGGAAGACACTTGGAACCTGAAAGGGAAGTATGTGGATTCTCTACACTCCACTTGGTCTAAACCTCCATTCTTGACTTTATTATATTGTATTTTCCTCGAACTTCCAATTGTTAAGGAGGGATGTATCGGGGTTCTCCTTTCTCATCTTGCATTTTTCTCTATGGGTTAAGCTCTACCTCTCAATGGAGGTATAGAGATCATCCCTTTATGGTTAGTTTACTGTGCAACCCAACACTCTCAAATGGCCCTTATTAATTGTAAATGAAGGGTAATTCTATGTGTTAGTAAGGGAAGAAGTTAAAACAGTTAAAAGGGAGATGAATGTACTGTGCACGTTCAAGAAATGGATCTCAACCATCGATAGGTGTCCTTGTATGTTCAAGGCATTCTCCCATTCACTATGTTAGGGTAAGTAGTTAGTTGTGTGCTTAGTAACTTATCATTTGATTTCGATTTGAGAATATTGTTGCTTCCCAATAATTGGGGTTTTCTAGTTTTGCTTGCTGTATTTTTTCTTCTTGCTCGTATATGAGAAAATAATATTTGTGATAGTTTAAGGGAAGAGGTCATGGTCCTGGGTATGCCTTACACTCTTTCATGGTGGTTCTTCTTAGCTTAAATCTTAGGTTAATCGTGTTTGTAGTTTGCCGATTTTTTTGTTCAAAGTTCCACGTTCAACTTTGAGGACAATCTACTTGAGCTAGAAGGTTCCTAAGACAAGATTTAACCGATTTGTCCTGATTTAGCATTGTTTTGAGTTTAGTCAAACTATAGATATTTTATTTTTAATTTTTCTTTTGTATGAACTTTTGGGTTCAATTAATAAGAGTCCATCTCTTCTTCTTAGTGTATCTTGGTAAATTTTATGCATGACTTTCATATTTATAAAGCTATCTCTAGAGCAAGATGTTGGTGAAGCCTGTCATTATCTTGGGCATACAATTATATATATATATATATATATATATATATATATATATATATACATACATATATATATATATATATATATATAGGTTCTTCACATTTATGAGTTTGGTTTAAATTGTGAGGGGTTCAAATTCCACAAAATGAGACCTTCCAAGCTTTACATGTTTATTTTATATTCAAGATGTATTATTATCTCAAGGTCTCGAAACCCTCAGCTTCTATTTGTGAATACATTTTGCATTTATGTTTACATGGTACAACATGAGTGGGCCTAATGGTTAAGCAAGGGGACTTCACTTAGTGAACCTCTCACATAGCACATGCGATCGTGGGATATTAAAGAATACCCTTAATTTCGAGAGATATTGACCCAAACTCTTTTTGTTGAAACCCCCTCCCAATACTTAAAACCTCCTCCCAACCCCTTTTTATATCTCAATACTTATAAACCACTCTACCCACCCCCACCTTAAACCCCTCATCCCCCCAGTACCTGCAATATATTGGTTCGATTTTTGATAATTTTAAAACCCACAATATGAACTAACGTGATAGGATATTGGCCAACAAGTGAAGCCCTGGTGTGGTTAAGAGCATGTGTTTCTTCTTAGGAGGTCACAGGTTCAAATCCAGAGGGGTGTAGTGTACATACACCTCTGTAGACTTTATTAGTTAAATCATTGTGCAAGGGGGGGGGGGGGGGTCCCTTGTCCCACAAACAAGGGGGTCTCATACACCAAATTGGTGTCTCACTTAGTGGTGACCTTAAAAATAGATTATTGTTATTGTTGTTGTTGTTGTAAAACATTTTTCCTTTATAATTGTAATCATGTGTAATCCCATGTTGATGGATGTAAGAGTGATGGTTAACTTAATCTTAGCAAAAACTTGTAGGATTGGGCATGTAAATGAAATATAAAAATTATAAAGGTTGAAACCATGTTTTCCTTGTTGTTTTTGTGTGCATACCTTCGGTATTGGTTGTTAAGTGTTAAAGAAATGTAACTACGGAAGATATTCTATTTTTGTATTATTATTATTACCCCTTCTAGAGATGGTGTTCCTTTGATTAGAGATGTCATTTATGTAATTGTTCATGTAAATTATTGAGGTAAAACCTCTGTTGTAATTCACGTCAGTAGTACCCACAAAAGTATTATTAAAATGTAATTTTGAGTCTTCTAAGGAAATTTGGCCATGGAAGCAAGGAGAAGTAATCCATGTTGGTTATTAGGCATCTCAGTTGATTAGTATAAATAGGATAGGTGCCTCCCTCATTTGGACAAGTAGAGCACTCAAGTAAGTTCATTATAGAGAGGAGAAACGGTCCATCTAAGGAGGAGGAAGTTATCTAGTCTTATTATTTGGGTCTTACACTATACTTGGTTGAATTCTATATTGAGGAATATTTGTTGGGTTTGCTTCCCCATGAGGGTGGGATTTTAGGACATATAAGCTTGATAGTTGTGTTATAATTCCCTCTTTCATGTCTTTGATATCCACGTTGCAAGCCATCTCTTTCATATTATGTTTGCTTGCCATATATTTTAGGTCCTCTTTTCCTCCCATGGTAATATTTACATCATCAAGGTTCCTTCAATTGTATATTGAATATTTTGAAATTAATTCATATTTTGGAGGATGTTATCCCTGGTGGGAAATTAGTTTGGTGTCCACTTGTCTAAAAAGTATCATTAAGCATTCTAGATCTAGCATAAGGAAATCATTCATTTTGTATGGTAAGTTAAAGAAAATCAGTAGGTTGCATGCTCTAGATTTCCTTTTCTATTTTAAAAAATATTAAATCCAGTAATCAGTGCATATTTCATTGGCTGCACAAATAGCAATCCAAGATCCCAAGGGAAGCTTGCTTTCCTTGGTTCCTTTTTCACCTATTTAGCTAGTTTTAACTTAGACTTTTTTGAGTTAAGGTAGGCTAATCCAAAGGTACTCTTAAAGTGATTTTAAGCATATTTTATTCTAAAATGCTTGCTGGTTTTTAGCATGTGTAACAGAAAAGAAAATAATTTGTTGTTTGAAAGTGGCCTTGGGAGTGTTCAAATCCCCCGAGGGGTCTCCCCTTTCACTAAAATTTAAAAATTTTGGAAAGTTGTAAGATCTTGGTTTCATCACATATAAGGACCAAGAGGTTTATGATATTTCAGTTTGCTGATATTGTAACAATAATAATAAAAGAAAATATTTTTTGAGTAGGCTCTTTCGAGCCCACTCCCCATCCCCCCAAGGGGGATCTACGTCTGTTTCACTTTATCGCATTTTTTTTTTTTGCTCTAGTTTAGTATTGACATGCAGGATTGTATACTTTGATATAATTTTGCATTATTCCATATTTTAATTTCAAAAGTAATCATACTACTTACCCCATGACTTCCCAATTGACCTGCAAGAGGAAAGAGATGCGTGGTAGGATGTTATGGAGAGAAATTCCTATGGCTTGGGGTACCACAACAGACAAATTGACTCCAGAAATCAATCCCTTCCAATATGCAATAGAAATTAAATATCTAACACTAAAGGATCAGACGTCGTACCTTATTTTGGATGGTTGAATTAGATCCCCGTTGAGTTTTCCAACTTCAGCTTGAATTGATAGATTGCTTCCTCAACAACAAGTAAAAAATACAAGCATACTATATATATTGGTGTTATATCTATTCTAGCATATATAATCAACAATGTATAAACATTTGAAATCATCCCATGGATAAAATATTCATTCAAACATACATTATTGGACAGGAAAAGATATTTCTATTAATATAAAATCAAAGATTACAATGGATACAACCTCTGTCGACACGTCTGTGAATCGGAGAAACTAGATCCCTCGCTTGGGCCTCCACCACCTCAATTCTCCATCTCTCGATAGTAAGCTCACAAGAAAAAGGAAAGCTTGGGAAGAACACAAAAGTGCTCTAAGGGACAAAGGGATGCAGACTCAAGCACAAGTTCCACCAAAAATGGACTATAGTTTCTTTGCTCTCAATTCTCTCTTATGCCTTCAATGTACCAAAGAGTTCCTTATATATATTTTCAAAGGGGTAATGAAAGGTTGAATCTGAGCGATCTCAAGGCAGATGGAAGCCCAGGTGTCAAGTGAGTTGGATCCATGTCAAGGAAAACTCCAAAAAGATTTGAATTTTGTACACATCTCGATGTACGTGGTTTTAGAGGTCAAACCCGCATATATACATGATTAGGGTTTTAAAAGTCACATGTACTACTTTTTACATGTTTTTAGGGATGTTCAAGGAAACATCAAAGGACAAAAAATGGTCCAAGGGGTCTAAGGAGTCTGTAGAGGGACAGGGGAAGGCCATACAAGTGTGATTCACCTGGAGTGGTGAAATCAGCTATAACAGATGCCCCCTAATGTGTGAGGTTAGTGGGGTCATACAATGGACGAAATACATTAAAATTCCATCCCAGTAGTGGAGTGATGAAGGATCCGAAATGGAATACCAACCATCCAATCAACATCGTACAATGATACAACTCTGTACATAACTACAAATACATATAGTAGTCCCGGATACATAAGAGTACAATAGCCATGAATAGGCATGATACAAGGTATCACATAAGTGGTCATCGCCACGTACAATATACATAGATCAGAATCTCCATCATGAAGATATACAAAGGATCATGATATCCAGAATGGATGAAGATATATAATGGATCAAGATCTCCATAATAGCTAGAAATTTCTGACATATACTGGAATCAAGTCATGGGAGATGAAATCTCATGAAAACTGGCATGATCAAGAAGGTAGCATATAAGAGATGCCACCAATATAGAAGGTCTTCTACACAAACCACTATGAGTACATTTCCTACTATGTGAATAGAGGTGTCGAGGTCAAACATAGTAGTCCATCGTCTGATTACCGGTCATTAATGTATACTGTTAACAAACACAAGATCACCCACCGATAATGAAAATGGAAATAAAGGTACTAGAGTGCAAACTAACAAGTGTGAATAAATGTGTTGAGGTTGAGCACTTGAGAGGATCCATTGATTAGGGGACATTGATGTATTCCCAAAGACTGTCAATGGCGAGAGAACCTACCACTTATGACTGCAAGTCTCAAATCACTCACAATGACTCTAGATTCCAATCCCAGAATAAATGATCTAAAGTCGATGGGATGAAATCTACTGGAAGGAGGGAATTAAAGCATCCCCCATCATCCAACACAAGGTACTCAAAAAAGCTGTATAATGTGGAAGGACTCGATAATAAGGTGCACGAACTAGTAACTGTACCGGGAATGACCGACATGCAAAGTCAAGATAACTAAGGAATGGCTAACTCAGGTTTCAACTTCCTTCAAACAAGATCATAATGATGACTGGTGACTATATAAATGCAACATAAACTCTATATACAAACTGGGACATCTTTGTGACATAGGAGGCATCGACAAAGGCTCCATGGGGACTGGAAGCTTAACCAGTCGGTGGAGATAAACTCAAATAAATGAGTATAGCTCCTAAATTCAAACTATAAACCCAACCAATGGATGTGGTATACAGTGCTCTGTTTGAAGGCGACACGACTTGACAGCTACCAAAGATAACATCTTTCCTTGTTCGACTTTTTTTATTTTTATTTTTTTGGACTTTTTCAAATATTTAAAAAGCTTAAAAAAGAATAAAACTACTTTATAGTTACAAATAGGAGGAGACGAGTGTCATAGGGACAAACAAACTATTTCTAAGCAGTGGAACATACCTATGCTCAATGCAAGGACATATGTGTAGGATATCGACACTTGGGGAGAAATTCCCTCCTGGTAAAAAGGGAATCAAGCTGTAAAGGATATATAAAATGGCTCTGCATGGCTAGACATGAGACAATCTCGGGCTATATGTCTGAAACACAATGTCAGGGAAGCCAACATAAAGCTAAATAAGGCAGGAAAAGCTCATGATAATGCAATTACAACTTGACATACGAGAGTCCTGAGGGAAACATGCCAATAAAATATTAATAAGAGTATGGGGCTCTTATGAAATGTCATGGAAGTACTATACAACAGACTCCCACAACCTAAAGGACAAAGCATCAGCATGGGCACCAAATGCATATAAGGTGCTAACTAGGGTACCCATGTAAGGTCAAGCACTACCACTCATACCATGGCACTTCTAAAATAGCAAGAAGGTTCTGTGACATAATAGAGTGGGTTCGTACGTAAGGCTATGATGAAATGGTCATAAGGTCATGCAAAATGAAAATGGTGATGAAACCTAACCTATATGCAAGTTTATACATGATATCTGAGATCGGCATGAACGGGTCAATCCAACGACTGAAACGGCACTCAAAAAGGTCTCCTACATCATGAATTAGGTCAAAAACGATCCAAAATTATTAGAAATGGTCCAAACTATAGGAAAGGGGGTAAAAAAATTTAAAAAATTGAAAATTTTCTATAAATAGTAAAAAATTCAAAACATTTTAAACATTTGAAATTTTTACCCAATTGAGCTCAGATTTTCAACAACAAATTCCAGGAGATCCATCCTGCAGAATCCACTACCGTTTATTCTAGGTACTTACCCATGATCCTCTTTTCCATTTTGATGCAATTTTTATCAAATTCCATGGTCATTTGAGGTTTCTAGGCGAATCTAAAAAGGGCGCTGCGGCCCACATGGAAATTGAGGGTTTTTCCATGTATAGGGATGGATATACGTAGAAAATTCCCTCACATTCATGTACATACACGGATGTTTGGAAAAGAGTCATGTATGGGGCCACGCATGAGGTTTTTTGAGTATTCTAATGGGAAAAATTGCAATTTCTTGTGCAAGATGGTCCTAGAATGGAGAGAACATGAACATGGTGATGTAGAGGAGGTAGTAAGGGATGATCTAATGGCTCAACAAGTGCTACGTGCATGTGGGCTCTAGAAATTTTGGTGTCTTGGTGGCTTGAGGGCCAAACCAAGACAATTGCAGATTCTGGTGGATTACTGGAACCTAGACTCCGAGTCCTTCTAGATAGATGGGATGTCCCTCACCATATAGGTGGAGGATATATACTTTATTACTGGACTTTCCTCACGGGGGGGAGTAGTGATCCTTCGTTCTCATGGTGGGCCCGGAGGTGGCCTGACTATCGATGAGTACATTGCGGTGTACTGCTATCCAGACATAGAGAAGGTGGGGATTTAGATCCCAACCAAATCTATACAGGTGTTGGGACTAAAGGTCATCTTACTGACATTGGGCAGGATAGCAAGCTTGGCTTCACTGCACCAAGCCCTGCAGCCTCTGATGTTCTATGCAGTGGAGTGCATGAGACCCACGGTCTATGAATAGAGCACTACACTATTGAGCAACATGAAACATCATCTCAGTGAGTGTAATATGGGTAGAGTGTGGAACTTTAGGTTCAACAGCATACTGAGCACATTTTTCTTCAAGCATGTTCCAGGATTGAGCCCCAAAGTTGACGTTCCTCTTCATAGGGTTCGAGATTCGGCCCAACAGTGTTGGGCAGATGCGACGTGTAGACTGGGGGGAGGTAGGGTGTCCAACCCCTATCCAGCTGAGTTCTTTCCATGGTGGCAATGCCAGATATTGGCCATCGATGACTACCCCTATGTGGGGATTGAATTTCGGGGGGACCCAGACATGCTGCTACCACCAGGATCGACATATGGTGACATAGGAAACGAATGTCAACCCTCTCTTTAAATTTTTGAGTTATTTAATTTTGTTTTTTGTTTTCTGATTATATGGAATCAAAAGACATATATTTTTTGGGTGACAATACATAGTGACATCTACCATTTGCATGCAAATGTGGGACCATAGCGGCCTGAAGGATTCCCTTGTCACAAATGGAGGGGAAGAGGAGATGATATCACGGGTGTGGATGTGAAGCGGACGCTCTAGAGAATTCATACCAACTTTGTGAGGCTACCACACAGGGTTTCCATGGCGCAAGTCGAGGACTTGCCTGAGGCTATGCAGCACTAGGTGGTGGGTGTACCACGAGCATGGGTGCAATTATTCCGACGGCTAGCTAGATCTGTAGTGAACCTTCATGATCACAACCATCCTCCTCCTCCACAGGCTCAGATACCTGGGAGTTATACATTTTGTATTACCGTGTATTATATTTTGGTGGCTCGAGAGCCCCATTTTTGTATCATGACACTATGTATTACCACATTTTGGATGTTATATAAATTTTTTATGGTGATCAGTTTATTTATTTACATGTGTAAAAATTTGTGTTTGTGATGAATTTATTGTGTATGAAACAAATGCCAATATAACACGTAGTTACCATATGAGTCAGCAACTTGATTATTAATTCTTGGAATATGTATGTATGTTATATTGTCAAATTGTCGTTCTAATAATCTCACATGTAAGAATATTCTTAATAACGTTGGATATCTAACATGGTACAAACCATTAAGTTGTGACACTACTAACTCCAAATCAAGACGTACCTCAAGAGAGAGAACGTCATGTGAAATGGCATCTTGTAGAAGCTCAATAACAACACTATATTCAACAACATTGTTTAAACATGGCCGCAAACATACACCTCCTGAAGACAGTACCTGACCCATAGGAGTATAAATCACCCAAGCAACAGAGGCTGAGTGTTGAGTGTGATGGCTCGCACCATTCGTGAATCCTATGTAGGTGGAAGATTCCATTGACATCTACCAAAAGAAATGGAAACTAATCACAAACCTGATCACTATAAGAAAAATACCTAACTATGCAAAATTGTACGATAATATACAATAACTAGCCTTGGCTAAAATTCATGCATAGTACTTCTTGAGATAGATCCCATTTCTAGGCTCCGCCAAGGTCGTTCCCTCATAATCCACTAGCTCATAAGTGCCCTTCTCTAACACACGTTTGACGACGTAAGGACCACGCCACATGGGGTTAAACTTTCCTGCCCCCAAGGGTTCTTTCAATTGATCCCACAAAAGGACCAAGTCTCCCTCACTAAACCTCCTTGGACAAACAGACTTATCATAATGGACCTTTACATGATGTTTATTTACTTCTAGAGCCACCAAGGTATCTCGACGCTGCTCATCAAGTTGCTCAAGGTGGACCAAACACTCCTCTAATGGTGAAGTGTCCGGTAAGAGTTCTACGACTAGCTTCAAAGAAGGAATCTCACATTCAACTGGCAATATTGACTCCACTCCATGTAGAAGTTGATATGGAGAAAAACCCATGGCAGTCTTAACAACGGTTCTATATGCCCACAAAGCAGGATATAACACGATGTGCCAATTATTCTTGCTCTGTGCGCTGGTTCGTTGGAGAATGGATTTGAGTGATTTATTCATTGCTTCTACCTATCCATTCGCTTGAGGGTAGTAAAAGGAGGAATGCTCTTGTCTGTACCCTAACTTTGATGCCAACTCTTTCATCATATGATTCTAAAAGTGCGAGCCATGGTTAGTGACAAGCTCTCTCGAAATCCTGAACCGAGTAATAATCTGGTTGAATATGAAGTGTGCGGTTGACTCACCATTGGATTTAACTGTAGGCATAGCCTCAGCCCATTTCGTGAAGTAATCAACAGCCACTATTGATGATGACCCCCACCTGAAGCTGGGTTACAATCCATAAAATCAAGCCCCCACTTAGTGAAGGGACTGACAGTGATGATGGGATGTAACGGGGCAGGTTTTAAGCGCATATTACGTGCAAACACCTAGAAAGGGTGGCACCTCTTGATTGCATCTATACAATCCTTAAAGATCGATGGTCAGAAATAACCCGCTCTTAATATTTTTTGGGTTGTAGAAAGCCCAGATAAATGACCACCACATGCCCCTCTGTGGCAATCATTCAACACTACCTCAGCCTCTTTATGAGTTAACAATGTCATAAAATGGACTCTACCCCATGGTGGTACAAAGTGTTATCCACTATGAGGTAATTCTTAGACACGTGACGTAATTGTCGTCGTTCATCCCATGAGAGGTGAGTAGGGACTTTCAATGTTTGTAAATATATAATGATATCCCCATACCATGGGTCTAAAGTTAAGATTAAGAATATGTGTTCATTGACAAATGTATATTCACAAACCAACTCCTCGGCCTCACTTGGGAAATCCGATATAATCTCTGCAAAAATTAACGACTTCTTCGATTTTAACGAAACAAATTCGAGATCGAATTCTTGCAGGATGACAATCCATTTATTATATTTTCCCCCAATCATCCTTCGAGTGAGGATGAATTGAAATGGATTGACATGGGCTACAACCAAGGTCTGGAAAAGGAGAATATAATGTCTCAACCATTGAACCACATGTACGGTAGCTAAAGCAATATTCTCAACATGAGAATAACAAATCTCTACATCAATAAGGTTCTGGCTCAGATAGTATATGACATGCTCTTGGAGCTCCTCATCCTCTTGAACCAAAACCATACCAATCGTCTCCATGGATGCGGCCACATAATGTAGAAAATCACGGCTATAGTCTGGGGGACTAATCACTGGGGCCGATGCTAGGGCTCGCTTGAGTGCATCAAAGGACTCCTGGGCTCTCTCATCCCAACAAAAGGTGGTGTCCTTCTTTAAAAGACGCATGAAGCCTCTAGTCAAATTGGAAAAATTGACAACAAATATCCATAAGAAGTTTTCCATGCCTTACAAACATTGAAGATGACGAATATTTTACGAGGGAGACAACTGAAGTATTTCCTCTACCTTCAAAGGGTCGACTCTTATACCCTCTTTAGAAATTATGAATCCTAACAAGCGACCTGACTTCACACAAAATATGCACTTGTGAGGATTTAACCTGACCAAATAATGGCAGCATCTTTTGAATACCAATCTCAAATGATAGGAATGACGCATTCTCATACGAGAATGAGCAGCAAGGTCATCCAAAATTACTTCAATAATCGATTTGAGATCATGGAAGATCAAGGTCATGGCCCGCTGAAATGTAGCTCTTGTGTTCTTAAGGCCAAAAGGCATTTTTCAATATGCAAAAGTTCCCCAAGGACAAATAAATGCAGTCTTATGTTGGTCCTCAGGTTTAATTTGTATCTGATTATATCTGGAAAAGTCATCCATGAAGGAAAAAACCTCGCTACCCGCACACTCATCCAGAATCTGATCAATAAATGGTGTGGGGAAATTGTCCTTAGGATATGCATGATTTAAATCACGGAAATCAGTACATATGCAGATCACTCCCTGCTTCTTATCCACCGAAAGGGGGTTTGAAACCCACTCCATCAAGGGAATGGGATAGATAAAACTAACTTTCAATAGTTTCTCTATCTCTTCCCTAATTGCGGGTGCTTTCCTAAGATTCACCACACGCAAGCGTTGTCGAACAGGCTTAGCGTTGGGATAAGTTTTAATCTCATGTTCGACAATACGAGGGTTGATACCATGTATTTCATTGTAATACCAAGCAAAGATATCATGTAATTCTTTAAACAGCTCAGTTTATTCTAGAATATTAGCATGGGAACATTCTTCCCCAATATAGACATTCTCTATCCTACCAGGATCGCGAGAGATATTGATAGGAATTGTTGAAGATATGTTTGCCATGTTTCCATCAGCCATCGAACCAGGAGAGATTAATGGAACCATAGGACTACCAACTCTCTCTCTAAGAACCTCCCTAAAGTCCTCATGCTCCAAGTGGTCAAGATCAGGAAGAAAGTAAGATCTATGATGGAGTTCCTCCCATGGTGCCTCAAATCTCGACATGGCCTCAATAATCACTTCATCTGAAGGAAAACACTATCAAGGTAGTCGTGTGCATGAGAAGATTGCATTTCCCATGCCAATAGCACATAAGGGTCCTCCTCCTCCATCCGCGAGGAGGAAGGTCTGGGCTCTGCAACACACTCAATATTAGCTTGATAAGCTACCATAGTTGCAGGAAATGACATCTTCGTCACAATGGGCTCACTGGGAGTACTTGATGTAGGAAGAATCCAAGGATCTTCCATATGACTCGTGCAAAAAGACACCGATCTCATAGATTTCAAAGCCTCACCGGAACTAGACCCTATCATAAGGATCGGTGTAGGACAACTAAAAATTCCCATGAGGGATGGATACATGCCTACACCCACACTCCTAGTTTCCGGTTGAGAGTGTTCAACAATCGAGATCGAAGCTCCCGAAGATGCGGTAATAGATAGATTCTTGAATGACGTTTGATAAATCGTGACTATATTCCCATTAAATGGAAAGCATACAATACAAAATAGGGAAGAAGCTATGGCTTGTATACTGTACATCCAATTCCTACCCAGCAAGAGATTGTAGTCAAGGGGCGCATCAGCCACCTCAACCTCTATCACAATGGTCTTCCCTCCCAAATGGACTTTAATGGAAGGAAGGATCTTGTGCGGCCTAAATGATCTCCCATCGAATGCACTTAACATGGTCACTGATTTAGACAACTCAGGGGAACCTAAACCCTTCCAACATGATAAAGACATCACAGAAGTGGCAACACCTTTGTCAATCACAGTGCACTTGATGGTCATGTTAAGACATTCTACGTGAATAAAAAGGGACACATAGTAAGGCAAACGAGGCTGAAGTCCTGTGGTTTCAAATTTAATCATAGAAAAAGAATCATCATCATTCACACCAAGGGTATAAAGCAAAGCCTTTCTTTGTGAAGGACAACTCTGAAGCACTTCCAATTCAGACATCGCACAAGGAGTGTGGCCCAAATCCTCAACAACTAAATAGTTCTGGGTAGCTCAGGCATTAGGATTGTGCCCTGAACACTTAAGGAATCCCTTAGGAATGCAAGGTGTAGCTTCAAGTTTATCCACAAGTTTCTCAATATGAAAAATAGACCCTGGTGGATCAAGTTCCTTTATTGGGCTGGGTTGTGACGAACCATAGTCCTTCTCACGAGTCACAACTTTCGCAGCATGTACCATGTTAATGCAACCATGACCACTACCCTCCGATGGATCTTGATCACCACTATACTTATCATAGGTCTTTGAGTTCATATTTTGATTGTGAGGTAAAGGGTTTGTTAGCATAGCTAGGCCCTGTGCCAAGAATCTTGAGGCTTCATCGATACGAGGGAACAAGTAAGTGAGGTGATCATCCTTACACAACTTACAAGGGAATTTAACCTTAGATTTATCTTTCTTGTCCCCCCCAGCATTATGGGAATTCTTCTCATTATTATTAGCATTCTCATTCCTATTCCCACCGTTACGATTATTCTTACCCTTCTTTTTATTCTGTCTGGGATGTTGGTTACCCTTCTGGTCAGATAATTGCACTGAAAGTACACTCACCATTTGGGCGGGTTGAGACGAAGCCATAGCTTGTCCTGAAGCATATTGATTGATTGACAACTAACTAACTTGTTTTGCAACTGAATCCATAGGTTTAGCACTCACACAACCCACAATTCCATCGACATGTGGTCCAGGTTTAACTTTGGGGTCGAAACTAGAACTCGAAGCATTGGGAATGATCTCATATAAAAAACTGGATTGAGCATAAATCAAATCTAGTTCCTACACCCTAAAAATTTCTTGTTCCTCATTTTTCACTCTGGATGTAGAAACATCCTTCACTATATATGGAAATAACCACTTAAGGAACCATTCGAGGAGGAATTCCAGTGGTATAAAGGCTTTAATTAACCTCTTTCGTCTACACCACTCTTGGATATGATCCAAGATATGTGTGGCTTTATCCTGCCAAAATGTCGACAAGATTTTAGTACCAACATCATAATGCACTGGTAGCTGGAAGTGGTTAAGAAAATCCATCGTTAGGTCATCAAACAAAGCGAATGCCCCCCTAGGTAGCTGTATATACCATTTCGTAGCAGGCCCAGTAAGGGTGCGTTGAAATAGTCTTAAACGGATGGAGTCCTGTTATAAGGAATTCGAAGAGCACCATAGGTGAAAGGTAGTAACATGTTCGCTCGGATCCTCTCCCAGTTTTCCCTCGAACTTGGGTATGTCCGAGGGAAGCTTAGTAGGGATAGCTCGCCAAGCCAGGTCATGAGCTATAGGATCGTTCATCAATCTCGACAAGTTAGGAATATTTAGCGTTGCAAGGAAAAGGATCCTAGGCTGATTAGGTCGATGGACCACTCCCTGATAGTTCTGATTCGCATAGGTTTGATTACCACCATGGCCTTGGCCATAGTTCCCTCCTCCCGTTTGACCCGTATAGGGTGGCATGGAAGCACCATAGTGTGGTGTACCTTGACTATTCAGAGCTACAAAGCTGTAATTTGGAGAGTAAGCAGGTTGTTGATACCTGCCCCCACAAGGTGAATAACCCTATCCATACTGTGCCCCATAATAGGGTCCATAAGTCATCACATGAGATGTCCCATGAGACACTCCATAAGTAGGAACATACACTCCGGAAGTAGGAATATACATTCTAGAAGTAGGAATGTGACCTCTAGAAGTATGAACATGACCTCCCGAAGCAATGGGTGGTGCATGAAGCTGAAGCACAATCGGTCTAGTAACCGCAGTACAGACATAACTTGTAGCAACGTTCTAGCCCGAAGGACCACGTGAATGAGGTGGAGGGTGAACATTCAAAGAAATAGGGACATAGGACAAAGGGATATGTGTAATTATGTACGTACTATTCCCTATAGTCACTCGTCTCGAATCTGGTATCCTAATAGGATCACTAACCCTAGACCTAGGAGGAATATGTGATGTAGCTTCCACCGCCAGGATGGAAGGTACAATGTGACTAGTGCTCCCAAACCTCTCGGCATGGTAAGGAATGAGAGTGCCCCGAAGCATAGTGTTAGGATCGAACTCAGATTCGACATGAAATGCCAAATCATGTGTGGGAAAACCAGACATACCATAACTACCATAACTAGTGCTCGCGGGTTCAAAATGAGTCTCATCATCCTCCGGCATTTCATACTGGCGATGCATCAATGGGGAATCAACCCTAGAGTAAGTAGGTCTATCATGAAAGGTTCCTATCTCAAAAATCATAGGACCTAACTCAGTCAAGTCGGGTGAAGGATCATAGTTAGGAGTAAACTCCCCATCTTCCACATGAATGGGAGAAGGTGGTTCAGGAATACCTTTTATATGGTCTCCCATGGTGTGCGAATCAATGTGGAAAGTAGTCCACTTAGACTGTCTATTTCTCACTCCCAAAGGAGGAGGAGATGTAGAAGGCATAAGTCCTGCTAAACGATGATAACGCCGAGGAGCCACACCCAAATCCACAATGACTCAAAAAATATAAAAGACTCTCTATCTATGCAAACCTTAGGTAAGCTATCATGCACAGAGCAATCACCAATAAAATCTAATGCCAAATACAAGTAATCAAGGGTAGAATAAGTGAGCTCCCGAGTGAAGCAGATATGTCTCGCCTAGGAGAGGCTTGAGACTTCCATACACATCAAGCATAGGTACGTAACCAATTATTGTGGCCCTCAGCTTCAATGTATAAAGCGAATGTGTTGTCCAACCCCAACATGGCCGGGACACCTGCAGAATAACCCCTACAAAGTACCCCCTTGATATCCTAGGTAAGGCCACTAAGGTCACCTCAGTATAATCAATGATTAGGCAGATAATCACAGGTGGGATTGACCATATGGGTAGGGTAGAAAAGCCAAAAACTCTCGAAAGAGTCCCTAGATACGAATACAATCCTGGAAATATCTTCGGTGTTACTCAGTTATGACTAGGGGTCATCCCAATCAGTAACCACTCACACTGCCTCATGATTCACTCCCTTTTGAGAGGAGGATCCTGAGAAACACTGGTTATACCAAGGATTTCACACACTCACCTAGATAGACACATACATGTTGTTGTTTAGTGGTCTTGGAGAATTTACTCACATTGAACTATTCCAAGACCCTAAAACCTAATCTTATTGGTGAACCCTATCAAATAAAATAGTGTAGTTCATTTTAATTAAGCATTGATTTTAATTGGCTTTATTACTCAGAATAGGGATATGGCCGTGCAACTAATGGTGTTATGACACAACATGAAGTAAAATGCACACCTAATAACCAATGCAAATGCATTGTGTCCATGAAAAATAGGGTATTCTACTACGTGAAATACACAATTTTCTTCAAATGATAAATGCAATATTTTCTATATGAAATCGTGACTAATACTCCAAAGCAAATCTAGTGCAAGTACTATGCAAAATGCAAAATGAAATGCATGATGATAAGAAAATATTTTTGGATCTTTTGAAACAAAATGAGATATAAAAAGAAAAAGAATGATTCTACAACCCCCAGACTCTGCAATCACACTCAAGAAACACTCAAGAAAATCACTAAGGTAAAAGAAGTCTAATGCACTAATCCCAAAACAAAAAATTGAAAATGCAATGACAAGAACATTCTTAAAAAAGAAGAAATTTACCCTAAAAAAAATGTCTCTGGTTAGAAACATAGGTGTATACAAACTCTAGCAGTATCAAAGGAGACTCAGAAATCAACAAAATTCACCCAGCAACCATTCAACTTCCTCTATAAGGAAAAAATAAGGGCATATGTGACTGTTCACAGTAAACCCGTGTGTGTATGCAGAAATAGCAGTGAAACCCGCGTATATACACGACTATGAGTTCAAAACTCACTTACAGGAAGAAAGGTGCATAAAAATAAAGGAAAATAGACAAGCTGAGACAAACGTCACACCAATCAGACACTACTAGGAAAACATGCCCCTAGACCTGACACGGAAACAAGAGAGAAAGAGCAATTCAAAGTCATTGAATTCCCATAGAAAACCCCCAAAGGACAACTACTAGGAACTCCCCAGCAGAGTCACCAATTCTGTTACGGAGAGAAATTCCTATGGTTTAGGGTACGACAACAGACAACTTAACTCTAGAAATCAATCATTTCCAATATGCAGTAGAAATTATATATTGAACACTAAAGGATCAGACCTTGTACCTTATTCCGGACGGTTGAAGTAGATCCTCGTTGAGATTTCTAACTTCAGCTTGAATTGATGGATTACTTCCTCAACAACAAGTAAACAATACAAGCATACTATATATATTAGTGTTAGATCTATTCTAGCATATATAATCAACAATGTATAAACATTTGAAATCATCCCATGGATAAAAGATTTATTCAAACATACATTATTGGACAGGAAAAGATATTTCTATTAATATAAAATCAGAGATTACAATGGATACAACCTCTGTCAGCACGTCCGCGAATCAGAGAAACTGGATCACCCACTTGGGCCTCCACCGCCTCAATCCTCCATCTCTTGATAGAAAGCTCACAAGAAAAAGGCAAGCTTGGGAAGAACACAGAAGTGCTCCAAGGGACAAAGGGATGCACACTCAAGCACAAGTTCCACCAACAATAGACTATAGTTTCTTTTCTCTCAATTCTCTCTTATGCCTTCAATGTACAAAAGAGTTCCTTATATAGCTTTTCAAAGGGGTATTGAAAGGCTGAATCCAAGCGATCTCAAGGCATATGGAAGGCCAAGAGTCAAGCGAGTCGGATACATGTCAAGGAAAACTCCAAAAATATTTGGATTTTGTACACATCCTGATGTATGTGGTTTTAGAGGCCAAACCCGCGTATATACACGATTAGGGGTTTAAAAGTCACGTGTACTAATTTTCACGTGTTTTTAGGGATGGTCAAGGAAACATCAAAGGACAAAAAATGGTCCAAGGGTTCTAAGGAGCCTGCAGAGGAACAAAGGAAGGCCATACAAGTGTGATTCACCTGGTGTGGTGAAATCAGCTATAACATAGGACTAATTAGAAAATTAGTGTTCTGTATATTTGATTCTATTTTCATTAATTGTTTCGTTAGTCATAATAAAATCAAACCCTCCTTGATTCCCCGATTGGGTTCCACTTGGATCGAAAGAGGTTCGTGGAGGGTTTTCTTTTTAACAAGAACATCTATTTTAAAATTTACTAAAAATAACAAAGAGTCTAGTGTGTATGCTCTGTACTTGGCTGCAGTTCGTCCGATCAGTCAAACTGCATCAAAAGCACTTGACGGACTAGAATAATTAGGATTCACTCTCCCCAAATTGATAAACCATTAGGTGAAAATCCAACTCCTCGATCAAACCATTACGGTGGAAAAATACCCAAAGGAAGCGGGAACTCCTGAAAAGTGACCTCGAGGCACCGATCTCTGTTACACCTTCAGGTGCATTACGAACAATAGTCTCAGAGACTCCATTCAACCAACATATTCCTTGCGAATAGACATGATGGTTTAGTTTTGGACATACTTCAAGTACCCCCTGGGTATATCTGGAGTCCCCTCACCTAAATTAAATTACTCATCTTCTTACATTAATTTAAAATTAACCAAGATACAATTGCACAACATTCATTCCAGCACTTGCAAGCACTCTTAATTGTTTTTCGACTCAATTTTCCCGACACTGGTCAACTGTTTATTTCTTTCAATCTATATGTGATTGGGTGTCATTTTCATGCTTACTTGTGACTATCCCATCATGTTATTTGTTTTTTACAATTGTTAAATTGAAACTCCTAAAAAACTTACTCTTTAATACCATCATCATACTAAATAATTTTTCCTTAGTAACTCAATATGGTCTACCCCCCTTGGCTTCATTGGGAGTTGAGCCTAAACGGGGGAGTCAAGAACAAGGTGACAGCCTTGACTCGAGACTTGCCCCCAAGGACACACCAAGTGGTTTGAATATTTCTGCAATGTAACCCAAGTGTGTGAAAGGTGGCAACAGTTAGTTATATCTATTTTGTTTGAATAAATTGGCTTAATTGTTCATTTGGTTTTTATATAAAGCTTGTGCTACTAAGGTTTTCTTGTCAAGTTGAGATGTTTTTACAGGGTGTATAAACCAGAGATTCTGGTGTTCTCATATCCTCTCCTTGGCTTAAGATCAGATCAATCACATGTCCCATAGTTGGAGCCAGATGTTACCACCTAAGTTGTACTTAGTGGTTTTTATCAAGTGAGCCTAGTGAACCGGACAAAGATGATCTGTTCGGACTTCAGAAGACCTTCAGAAGTGCTTCTTAGAAGTGCTTGTTGTACTATATCACATGTTCATACCCCCTTGGGGGAGTTGTAATAAATGTTCTAGCATGATAGTGTCCGTAAAAGACTCGGTCTCTTAAACTTTATTTGTCAATCCGATCATCCCAAGATGTTTTTTCCCTTATTTATTATTGGTTGTTGAATAAATGACTGATAAGTTATGAGTTTTTCACTCAATACCTCCAAAGTTGGGGTGTTCGGCTTGGCATTTAGGGATATTGAGGTTATTAGAGTCTATGTGTCAATGTATAAACATGCTAGGCATCACGGTCGAGTCATATAAACATGTCTAAGTACCCCTAGTTTTCCGTGAGTCATATAAACATGTCTAAGTACCCCTAGTTTTTTAAATTTTTTTAATTTTTTCAGTGTTTTTTATTAAAATTTAATTTTTCCAAAACTTAGGCTATTTTTTAATAGTTTAATTGGAAAAACTAGTTTTGTAATAAGGTGGGCTTGGAAGTTAGATTCAGTCATGTAGGTGTTCATTTTCAAGCTAAGAGAAACTAGTAAACCTATAGACCCACTATTTCCTAGTTTTGAGTGATTTTCCATCACTCAGGTTAGAAAGCCACAAAAAATCAATTATTGATTATTTTAATTAATAAATTGATGAATAATGGAGCAAATCCAAAATCCTAGATCAATGGATTCTCAACCAATTTGATTGAAAACAGACTCATCGACACCAAATTGACTGGATCTAACAAATCCTTGACTGAAGGAGGTGAACTGGGTGGATCCAGAGTTGAAATTTAGCTTCCTTTATGGAGAATTACACACTCTCTCTCTCCTCGACATGTGTGGGCTCTTTTGGGAGCTCTGTGTTTGATGATTCACTCAGCAAGTCGATGTGTCAGCTCAATCAAACCCCCAATTGACATTCAGACTCAGTATAAGCTTAGTTCAGCTTCATATCAGGCATTGATGGAATCTCCTTCAGCTGCAATGGTCTATCTCCTTGAGATTTGTGCCCCCTCTGGGATGGGGTTTCAATTTCGTTTATAAATAAAGCATGGCTGCCTCCTTTCTGAGTGAGTTAGAGTTGGATTGAGGATCCATTGTTGTTGTAATACCGTGTAATATTTTTTTCTATTGGAGTAAAGTGAAGCTTTGGGGGAAAGACGGTGTCATGTCATTGTATGTGTGGATGAGCATTGCCATGTTTCACTGAGGTAACCTGTATCTATGTTCATAATTTGCTGATTGTTTGTGGATTCATTACTAAGATTGATAATAAGTTTCCACTGGTTAATTTCAAACAACTCCTAAACAACTTAATCAATATAACACCATTACACTAAGTAATTAGCCTTAGTAATTTAATAGGGTCTACCCCCCTTGCCTTCGTTAGGAGTTAGCCCGAACAGAGGAGTCAAGAACAAGGTGACAGCCTTGAATCAAGACTTGCCCCCAAGGACACACCGAGTGGCTTGAATATTTCTGCCATGTAACCCAAGTGTGTGAAAGGCGGCAGTAGTATGTAGGTTGAAGAAGTCATTGTATGGACTCAAGAAATCCCCTACGGCTTGGTATGCAAAAATGGATGCTTTATTGCTTTCAATTGGCTTCACTATATGAAAATCAGGCCCTAATGTGTATCTGAAGCAACACAATGGTATTTTTTAGGTAATTTTTAATTATGTTGATGATGTTCTTTTTACAGGTAGCTACACCAATTTAATTGGCCAAATTAAGTCATCTTTGCACAGTGAATTTGCCATGATAGACCTAGGATTGCTAAGGAAATTTTTGGGCTTGGAAATTGAGAAAAATGAAAGGGGCGTCAAGCTGAGTCAACCACAGTATGCTTTAGACATGCTAAATAATTTTAACATGGTTGAGTGTAAGGAATCCAAGTCTCCATTTCTTTAAGGCATCAAAATGCATGAATTTGGCAATTCTCCATTGGTGGATATTACAATCTACAAGCAACTAGTGGGAAGCTTGCTCTACCTCACTCACACAAGAACTAATTTTTCTTATGTTGTAAGTTATATAGAAATGCATATGCACCAGAAACATGAGCTCCATTGGAAGGAAGAAAAAATAATTCTCCAGTATGTTAAGGGTACCAAGAATTTCGGGGTGCACTACACAACTAGTTCCTCACTTCAACTAGCTGGATTTTCTAATTCAGATTGGGCCAGTGATCCAGCTGATAGGAAGCCAACTTCAGGTTTTGTCTTCATGTTTGAGGAAGGTACAATTTTTTGGTAAATTAAGAAACAACACACCATTTCACTTTCATCAGCAGAGGCCGAGTACAGGGAAGCAGTCAATGCTGCTACATAGTGTTCTTGGTTGCAAGGAATTCTTCAAGAGTTTGGTATCACAATTGATTCTCCAACCAACATTTGGGTGGAAAAAAAGAGTGCCATCAAGATATATACTGATCCAGTACAGAGGTAGAGGAAAAAACACATAGATATTCACATGCATTACATTTAGGGCTTAGTGCATGACATGGTGATCTCACTGCAGTATTGCCCATCCACCAAACAAACTGCTGATATTTTTACCAAGGATTTCACTGAGAAGAACTTCACCTACCTCAGATATTTGCTTGGGGTGAGTGAAGGATGGTAATTTGATATTATTTGTTGCATGTCTATCCCCATGTCCATTCTTGAGGGAAGTTTTATCCCATGAGGTTTTCCTTCGTTTTCTCGGTTCACATGGACAAATAAAATTGTAATTTCTGAATTATGTATTTGAGGTGACTTGTGCCATTTTTGCTAAGGCATCCATTATTTTTTCAGTTGTATTTATTTGTGTTATTAGGGGAGGGTGTTAGAAGAGTAATCCATCATTAGTACCTTATTTACACTAATTAGTCAATTTTATTGCTTTTTAAGCTTTAATAGACTATGAGGTGGACTAGGGGTGCTTAGGTGGACAAATGTCAAGTCATAGTGGGACTCTCACACCCACATGAGAATTCTAGCTCATTTTATAGCCACATATGCACCCTCATCATTGCTGGTGTGATCCCATTCATTGAATGTGGATAGGAAAGTTGACTTGGAGCGCTAGAGTGGGATTTTTGCCAAATTTGGCTTGATTTGGTGCATTAAATGTTGCATTGAGACTCTAAACCACCCATGTTTTCACACCCACACTATCCAAGGTGTAATCAATGGTCCAAAACACATCATCCATGACAAATCAGCAATTGGTGGTTGTTTGGGGTGATTTGGGACATGATTGGGCCACCTATGGTTGTTTAATGCCATTTTGGCAATTTTTGACTTGTATGGTCATAGTTGGCTTCCAAAGCCTCACAAAACTCTTTTATTATATTATATACCTGATAATAACATGTTTCATGGTTAGACAGTCCAAAATTATCTTGTTTTTGTTCACAGTGTGTGTGTAATTTTTCTTCTCATTTGATGGTTTTTGTTAATTATTGCACCAAAATTGATTTGTGAGCTTCGCTAACATTCCTATATTCTCCTATGGTTCGAATTACTCACCTGGTGGTTCAAATTCCTCACACTTCCTACCTAAATCTAAATGAAATTACTAAAACAAATTAAATGGGTCGTTCTCTTGAGGAGAGACACCTAACCTTCTTAATAAACTTAGAGGTTTAAATTATTAATGCATTTAAACATTTCAGTTTGGAATGGGATTGCACTGTTCCCCAAAGACATGCATACATTCCCCTTCTTGATATTAACTAGGGAAGATTCCTTTTCTTCCTGAAATGTAAGACTCAAAACAAAAAAAACTAGGTAGATGTTCTCTTTGAATATCTAAGGAAAATTGTTTTCAACAAAACTTAAGAAAAACATTTTTATCAACTTCTAATAAATCTTAGGAAAAGTTTCCATATCAAACCTTTATCAAGAAATCCCAAATCGTTTTTTTAAAAGGATTCATCTCACACGAAGTTTTCCAGATTAAATTTTTTTATCAAGTGAAATCCAATAACATTTTTATTAAAAGGGTTCATCTCAGGAAAAAACCTCCAAATCAAAACATTTATCCAGAATTCCCAAAAAAAATTATTATAAGGGTTCATATCAGGAAAAACCTCCAGATCAAAACTTTTATCAAGAATTCCAAAAATGTTTTTATTAAAAGGGTTGACATTAGGCAAAACCTTGAGATCAAAAATTTTATCAAGAAATTCAAAAATGTTTTTATAAAAAGGGTTCATCTAAGGAAAAACCTCTAGATCAGAAACATTTATGAGGAAATCTAAAACATTTTCTATCTCAGGAAAATTTTCGAGATAAGAAACAATTATCAAAAAATACCAAAATGTTTTTCTATCTCAGGAAAAGTTTTCCATGTCATAAACATTTATGAGGAAATCCAAAACATTTTCTATCAGAGGAAAATTCTTGAGATCATAAACAATCATTAAGAAATCCCTAAATGTTTTTCTATCTCAAGCAAATTTTTCTAGATCAAAAAAATTTACGAGGCAATCCAAAACGTTTTTCTTTCAATTTGGGTATTTGGGAAAACAATTTCCAGACTCGAGAAAAGCAGTTTTACCTTCTATGCAAAAAAATAATTCTTTCAAAGGAAAAATCATAGGAAACCACTCTCATAAGAAAAGCAATAAAAATGATACAAGGATAAATAAAACACCCTTACCTCTCATGATTCACATCCAATGTAAGACAATAAATCAATCTCGACCCTCTTCACTACATTTTTTTAGAAATGTAATGGTACGATCTATTCTATGTTGTGATATTCCATTTTCTTTTCTCCATTGTCTTCTTGTCTCTCTAATTCTATCATGGTTCTATGGTTTTAAACAATTACAAATCCCCTCAGGTTTGCATGATCCTTCTTCCTAAAAAATATTGTGGTCCATCTCTAAAAATAGAAAAAATAAATAAATAAAAACATGGGGCCTCCCTCATTGGTTACATACTAGACCCAACCAAAATTATTTTCAATATCCTTTTAAATTATAATATTAATATTGGTTTTATTCATTCATAAATATATTTGTAAAACATTAATGTTTATTTTTAAATTTATTAATAATAAATTAGTTATAGAGGAATGGAATATCTAAACCATCCATTCTCATATAATTACCA
>LPNX011138556.1:0-19368 GCA_001517045.1 Pseudotsuga menziesii
CATCTCAAAATAAAATAAAATGCAACATAATGCACCCAAATAATAACATCACAGATACCTTGTAGGTCAATGCTACTAACACAAAAAAACATAATATATAATCCAAATAAAACTGTCGAATGGAATCAACGTACAATATATATCAACAGCAAATGACCTAAATGAAGTTCGGTTTAATTTAAAAACTAAATAATATCCAAGTTAAAACATTGCGTAATACAACATAAAGTAAAAAATGGCACAAATGGGATAGTTATTAAAATAGAAACTGTTTCCCAACATAAATGAAGTGGTTATTTATAAATAAAATGATGACCCTACACAATAAATTGGGTATTTCTGGATATTTAAGAAAAACTACTACCCTACCTAAGCAGGACATCAATGCATTTTTTTAATGAAGTGCATAGATATTGATTTGAGATAATACTTTATTTCTATGATATAATCTAGACAAATGAGAAATGTGGCATAATAATACCTTGACCCATTTTGCTTGCTGACCCTTTGGTGAATGGTTTAGGCTGATTTGAATGGTAGAGAGCTATGATAATCATAGACACTAATAAAGCTGAACCCAGAGAGATGCAAACAATAGCTGGTGTTGAGATAGAAGTTGTTCATTTTCAAAATCAATATGATACATTTATAAATATAATTTCCCAGGAAATTTGATCGTAAAACAGAACTAATCTATGTAATTTGACTTGTAAAATTTAATTTTGTTTTCACCTTTCTCTTCTCAATGATACGTAGAGAATTGCAACAAGAAATTCTATATCAACTCAGCCCACCTGAGGTATAAAATCTATCAGAATAACACAACAAAATAGCTCCCTAAATTTCAGTGGTAAGTAAGGCCCTCGTTTTTTTGAAAAGGATAGCCCATCTAATTTATGCACTTTTCAATTACTACCCATTGATTTTTACCAGAACTTAACTGAACGATACATTTATATCTGCCACTCAAAAATCAATAACTATTTTTTGCATTAATATTGATGTGGGTATATTCAATATACAGGATGCTGCTCTGGCCTCACTGCTGATAAGGCCAGCACCATTACTGGCATTCCAGACAGCCAATTTTATTGGAACCTCAGAAGAATTCATCAAGGTTCCAAGAGTATATATAAAGACCTTGCAGGACAGAGTCTTACTATTGGATAAACAGGAGGCCATGATCAAGATGTCGCCTCCTAATAAGGTCTTAAGCATGGATACCGATCACAACCCCTTCTTCTCTTCCCCTTTGGAGCTCTACAGACACTTGCTTGAAATTGCCCATTTAATTGCAAAAAAATTATACTCTTGACGATTCAGTTAATTAGACGCCACGTAAAGACCCTTCTTTCCTATCCAATGGGTTTTTGAAAAAATAAGCTTTTCCTTCTTTTTAGGAAAAATATCCTACTCCCTAGCGGATAAGCACCACTATGTGATTAATTGCCACCATTTTAGACTATGATCCAGATGTTGAATACAGAACAGAAGTTTCTGAAATTAGTTGAGAAGATGATTTGATTTACCATTTATTGCCAAAGTATAAGGAAGCTTCATGTTGTTTCTTGACTCATGATGTTTCTTGACTCGATCAACTCCATGTTATTCACGAAAGCATTGAATCTATGCACAAGCTCACGGACTAAATCGTACCTCTTTCCATACCTGTACAAGATTGAAAGAGAAAACAGTAAACTCTAACTGGATGCCATTTTAACTGATTGACAAGGCGGCCATGAATCCGATTTAGCCATCAAAACCATTTGAATCAATAACAGCAGGCAGAGACATGAGAGCAAACTCCACAAAATTTAGAGACTTGGGATTGGTTCCCAAGACCTTAAAGAGATTTGACTCCAGGTTCTGGATCTTATCAGTGACCATATCAATATACTCCATTTCTTCAATCGACCTTGCAGCAGATACAGCAATGGCCGACGCCAACAAAGTACTCAGAACTATGGCTAGGATGCGAGCCATGGTGGCCGGAATTCTCGGAACAGTGCTGAGGCAAATAGCTCGACAAGTGCAGCTCTCGGCAAAGCCCATGAACAATGAAACCTGTAGGCGAAACGGGCGGTTCTAACAAACTCAATAGTCACGGCAAAGCCCATAAACAATGAAACTTGCAAGACAGAGCAGGGCAGCGGCCGAAAACATTGACCTCAACCTGAAAACACGTGGAGGACCAACGGAACTTTAAAACACGTGGAGGCCCAGCGGATCGAGAAGAGGACACGCGGAGGACCACCGGATTGCGAAGATGACATGCAGAGGAGCAGGGTTGGCCACATAGGGTTGGCTTGATTCTTTACTGTTGTTATCTCATGTACATTATTTATTATTGTGTTACTGTACATGGCATTTGGTGAATCATCTCAAGGACCAACTTTAATGCAATGACCAATGGAGTGTTAAAGTTGAAAGAGATGAAAATTATGGTTTAATTTTTCTTGCAGTTTAAATTGATTGGCGCAGTACTATTCTGGATCTTGTTTTATATTTTTGTTCATGCATCAAAGTTTATTTCTTATGTTAAAACTATCCTAACCCTAAAAATTAAACAATATTATGTAGCATATACTTTCATATGCCTTCTATCTATTGATATGTATCAGCGATTGCTGATTTGTATTAACAAGGTGAAACCGTTTCCTAAAAAATGAACTCAAAGTTGTGTAAAATTATAAATTGTTAGACATTGAAGGCCCTAGGGCATGAGGAAGACCTTGCAGCCACTTGCATGGTGGCATGATGGCACCAAGATGATGGCATGGCTTGTGGTGACCTAAGTTGTTTGTGGACAAAGGAGGAGCATACCCTAAGACCTTGAAGATTTTGACAAAGCCCACCTTTCTAACAACCTTAGAAACAACCTTAATTTTCTGTTCCAATTTCTCAAAATGACTTGAAACTCGATGCCAATGTTGTTCAAGATAAAGGGTACTCAAAATATAACCAAATTATGAAAACCTCAAGGCTAAAAGTAGACCAAGATTACGCAATCCTTGATCACCACCAAATTTATCAAAAATTGTAAGTATCTCCAAAATTGCATAAATTCAATTTTTAGACCTAGGCTTGACCAATTCTGACCAAGACCTTGACTATCTCAGATTGCCACAAACACAGAACCATATGCACATATCAAAAAGGGTTATGCAAATCTACCATGAGATTTCAACAGAGATAAAATTTCTAAAACTATAAATTTTATGATTGTAAATCTTGAAAGCATGAAAGTGCCCATTTAGGAAACCATCAATTTAGGTGCCCAAAAATGTCTCCAGCTGCTGAAAAGGAAAAATTTCTAAAACTATAAAGTTTCTAAAAATAGCCAATTCAAGAATCTAACTATCATCATCCTCCCATGCATTCTCCAAACATTGAATGTCATTCAGATGCATGGGGTGACCTGCCAAAAATAGAAGTAGAGGAACCTACTAAAAATGCCTATGTTGAGAGCATGTCCATATGTGCACTAAAATAGGCATCGTACGTCCTTTGAATGCACATGCTACGAAAACCACCTGCCAAGAACCTATCCAATCCTCAACCCTTGAGCAATACAAGAACCACAAAAATGTGCTAACACTGACTTTAGCAATCCTGAACAATCAATGCCAAATGATGAACTCAAAAATGGTAAGTTGATCCTGATCAAGATGTATCCACAAACCATCAATGCCAATATCTGCTAATATATCCACAAACTGTCAATGTCAAATGAAGAATTTTGACAATTCCATCTGATAATGAATCCATGAACCATCAACAAGATCGCCAAGTTGTTTTTTTAAGAAATGCATTTTGAGTGATAACAAGTTCATCTAGCATTTCTCTATTCTTCCTAGACCCTTAAGATGAGCTTCTCCTCTAGTTATTTGCATTGCTGCCTTCTTGCTTGTTTGCCTTTGCCCTTCCCTTCACCCACCCCCTCAAGACAAACTGTCCTTCATTTTCTTTCCCTACTCTCCTTGAGGAAAGACCCCCTTGACTTCCTTGCCCCACTGGGTGAAAGACATTAACATCATGATCAAAGTCTGTTGTTTGTCCCACACCACAAGTACACATCAGGCAAATGTCTTGTTGATTGATCACTTGTCATATATTGATATTATGTTAGCCAATGGAGATAGGATGGTTGATTGAGCCAAGAGAAATGAAGCTCCTCGGGCGCTGGCTTGGGTCTCTTGTTGCTAGCTTGGATATCGACACATTCATCACATCAGTAATGTTATATATTTACAGGATATGGGGCTCGAGCACCTCTAAGAACAAGTTGAGGCAGACTGAGAGGGTACATAAACACATAGCAACCACCTGTTGGAGAATAAAATAATTCATCCATATGAACTTTCATTGGCAGAAACAGGTATGAATCAACTTGAGCTAAAAGTATTAAGGAAACTAATTTTATACTGAAAAAAATAACTAAAATGGGAAGCAAAATATACCCAACCAAATCAGGAGAGAATCCTTATAGAGAAGACCCATAGAAGTCCCATACCAAAGTAATGAGAGATATTCTAGCTACCAAATGTAATAGGGAGGCCTCAATCAAATTATTCTCAATAGTAAGAATAGATTTTGAAGAAAAAGGTGCTTAAATCCTGTCACGAAAGGGAGGATCAATAGTGGAAGTCGGATAAGTAACGAGAGATTTTCTAGCTACCAAATGTAATAGGAAGGCCTCGGCTTGTAGAAGTAAAACCATTCTCAACACTACTTGAAACTTGGTATTGTGCACTGTTGCAATATTGATAGTGCTTGTGGGAGAAGGTCGTGCAGCTTTTTAACCCATTGTGAAGCATTATTACGGCTTTCAACAGTGGATGTTCCTCTCTCTCTATTCAATTGCAGACGATATTGATGGATTTGTGCTGCAATAGGCTTTATGCTCATTACCAGTTCTCTCAAAGAGTTCAATTCTTTCCTACAGCGGAGCGCAATGTTAACATGGTGAAGAATCTGGTCGACTGCTATGTCGATGCCTTTACCAATAAACCCAGAGAGAAAACCAAGATCAGCCATGATATCACTTGCTCATAGCAATCTTTCTTAAAACAGAAAGGAAAACAGTGGCAGAGATATTTGAAAATCTCCAAAATGACTTTATTTTCTCTTCACTTCACTCGACTCCTCAAGCAACACTAACAGTGGCCTAGTCTTTATGAGGAAATAAGAAGAAATATGACCCAAGATTTGCATCTGGTATCTAAGGAAGCATTGCAGATAATTATTTATAAAGCTGGTTCATTCAATTCAGATTCCTATCTTGCACCTTCGTGCTCTTTGGGAGAACTTTCTAACGTTTCCTATCAATCAATAAAGCTAACAACAAAGTGAGCTTTAGAGCTGGTTGGATGCGGTTGAGTGGATAATATAGGACAAACGCAACAGCTGGTTGAATGTAAATGATGAGATATATATATAGGACAAAAGCAAAACAAAGGTAGGGTACAACATGGCTTAATCTCCATCTTTCATTTAGTTTGTTGCAAGTCCTTTGCACAGATTATCATTGTCTGCATGAGTATAGTATTTCAATGGATATTAAAAACGAAAAGACCCACTCGCTATTTCGTAGGTTTCTAATTTTTTTTTATCGAACTTATCACTTTCCTTTTTATTCTACCATTCTATAAACTAAAATACCTCCCCTTCCCACAGAGCGCCACCCAACACCCAAATTACATGAAATAACAAAGAACCAGGTGAACCAACCCATGAAAAGATGCACTGCAAGTCAAATTAAATATGTATATTAAGGGAACTCTACAATTAATAAGCATTCAAAAGTAGAAAGAACAAAGTACACAGTTTAACAAGGGCTAGGCAGTCCAAAGAGAAACTATACATCAAAGGAATCACGTTTAGGGCACCTTGCTTCCATCCTGGGAGTCACAAGAGTCTCTAAATAGCAGAGGCCTTAGGACAAAAACCATGCAGATCCCCTTGGGAGTCAGCACAGTAATGAAAAGCTAGCAACTGAGAGTAAAAGTTCTTGGGACATAATATTACAGTATAACAAAAGCGAGAAACTGACAGTAAAGGATCTTGGGATAGAATGTTTACCCAATCGAGTAATGAGGTGTACAAAGGATAGGACAACGACTGACTTTGACCAAACTGGACCTTAGATAAAAAGCATACCGTTCCTTCTTAGCGAGTTGCAGTTTCAATTTTCGGATAGAATTGATTAAATTTTAGATGGCTACCAAGCAACTTCTCTGGTGGAAGATGCAAACCTGCCATTTCTATGTTGTACAACAGCAGCATGTTGTCGAGAGACGGATGGATGGTCCAGCACAAAATCACAAGTAACAACCTGTCTCCCAAATATGTGTCTCCGTTTATCCAAATTGATCTGATCTAATACCTCACCATCCTTCATGACCTCTAAACGAAAGACGCCTGGTTTAGGCTCCACAGCCTAGTCTGGGGGTTGCCAATTTGATTGCCCACCCCCTATTCCAGTGGTTTGAGGCGTAGGTGTCGATGCTGGAGCAGGTTCTGGAGCTACAGACCTTGGCAATCCATGATGCTGCTGGTGCTGTAACTGTGTTTGAGCAACCTGTGATTGAAAAGGCTGAGATTCCTGCTGATGTTCCCATGGCTGGTTCACAGTTGGCTTTGAAACTGGGTTGACACTGACTGAAACTAGTTTATTTGTTCCACCTCCTGAGCTATTGTCATTTGTATAAATGCACATTACGCCTGAAGTCAGAAATAGGTCCTCTCTTTAACTCGGGAGAAACAATGGACAGAAGCCCACCCAATGGAGGTTTCATCATTGTTCTGTAAACAACTTCATCATAAGGCAACCTGTAATGGTTCAAATATGGCCGGAAGTAATCCAGATTTTTATCTTTTCTATCATTTTCAATCCGTTGGCTGTCTTTCTTGAATCCATGGAAGAAAGAGGTCATTGGAGAAGACAATATCGATGCTTTATTGCTATGTGTAGGTGTCGAGTCACTGCTACTCGGAGTGGTGATATTTTGGGTGTGCGTCAAGTTATTTTTTCTTGGGGTGCCTTCAAACCTGAAGCTTTGAAATTCCCCAAATTTGTTATCACATGTATGATATTTGGATATAGTTGGAGATTCAAAAGAAAAGGACAGTGCATTGAAGGGTGAAATCAGTGCTGGCCCTACAGAATGTGCTAAAAATCTGTCTCCTTCCCTTCCATTAAGAGAACACTTGACATTTTCTGAGGCCACTTTAGACGAGAAACGGAAAGAGCTTCCCAAAGTTGAACTGAAATCATAACGTAGGGATGATGCCCTTGTTAATCCATTTACTGAGTGGGGAGAATTATTTCTGAAATGTGGAGAGTCATGGTCTCGAGAAGAGACAATGTACAAGTTCGTTGCAAAATCAATAAAAGGCCGGATGCCCTGCAATTATCAAAAAACATATAATCAATTTGCTTCCTTGCATATGTTTTACCAAATCTAAACTGGTTTTATGCATTTCACACATGAAGCAGATCTAATAACTGGTGGAAAGATACCAGAGGACATACCAACTAATTCTAAGACTATACATTTGGGTATTACAGCGGATACGTTATTGCTGCTAAAATGAATGCAGCGGTGGAAAGATATTGATGTTTGTTACCTTCCAAAGATAGTTGAACATTGAAGGAGGATCAACCACAAAAACCTTAGCTAGCCTTCTTGGGTAGTAGTCTGCCGAGGTTTTTAATGTTGCCATGATAAAATTAAGGCATGTAGAGGTTGATCTGTAGATTTCCGAAAAATCTTGAATAGCTAAAATTCTAGGCGAGAACATTATTTTCTTGGTCAAAAGCCATAGATGTTTCAATGTGTTAAGATAAAACCTTACCAGCATCAAACATGAGTACACATTGCTCTACATTGGGTAGCATGGACGCAATAGCAACCTCCGAGGTGAAAACCAGTAACCGAACATACCTGAGAAAATTTGGAGAAGCATATGAGCATTTATATTTTAAGATGGCTCTAGAGATCCGCTTCATCAGATCTCAGTGCAGTCTATATATTTGAGTATCTACCTTTCCAGTTTTCACTCCATCTTAAGAAGATCCAATTGCAGAAAATTTCAATTCATACTCGCCCAACTTTAACAGAATAATTGAATTTTTCAGTTCATAATTGCACAATTTCGAGGAAATATCTCCATCTTGTCTAAATGTTGCGCGAGAGGTCAGTTCCCTTAAAAACAGAGTAGAGACAGAGTATCAAAGCCAAATAGCTCTTTTCAAAGCTAAAAATTGTTTAATGAAAATAAAGACAAAACTGTATTTTCCCCAAACTTTGCAGAGGAATCTGTTAGGGTTTCTGCTATAAACAATTGACTAAGTTCAATCAAACCCTGCATTTTTTCAAACATTTCGGAGTACAGTGTTTATTCTAATTTACTACTTATAATCAATTTACTATGTTGTTTGTGTGAAGCAACCATTGGGCAGGATAAACAAACTTTTAATTGCCAACATACTCTTCTTGAGAGGTAGCTTTTAGCGCATTTTGTAGGCAAGGGCAATTGTAAAGGAATTTATAATAACAAACTACCAGGTATCTTCTTGATCAAGGGAAATACATAGTTCAATGGCATAAAAAACTCACAAGAGGGAAACTCTGAGGTTTATAAATGATAAATCTGATGCGAGCAACAACAAGTACAACGACATTCTAAATTTCCAGAGGAGACTCGCTGTTTCAGCCTGTAAGAGATTTTATCGCTAACTCAAGTTCTTGACAACGGGGAACCTACACTTTGATTCTAAATTTCTGTTTCAAATTACATATTAAGCTAAGTTGAACTATCTTGCCTCTGGTTGAATTACTTATTTTCACTGCTTCCCATCAATTCTTTTGAAAAAAATCCTAAGGCTTTACTTAATCCTTTAAAGCACCTCGCATGGTAAGGAGACAGAGATGTGGTCAAATGTCAAGTTGTTGGGATCAATAAGTTCCATTCCGTAAGAGTCTAGTATCCTGATCTTACTCTTCTCTGCTACTCTCATGCCAGATCCTGTTTTTTTTTTTTCCTGTTGACCCACCATAATGGGAAGAGGGATGGGATAATCAGTAGGAATGCAGCCCCTTCATGTCACTCCCGAGGCTCCAAATTCTATCGACTCAACATCTGGAAAGCCAACAAGATTTCTAGCTTGCCCTCTTCAGAATATACAAAGAGAAGATGGAGATAGTATTATTGTTTTGGGCAGAGGTTCAGTTGCGTATTTTCAATTTTGTAAACCAAAGCGGCACAATTCATGATTTTACTGACGGATCTAGATGACATAATATTTTCTCTGTTATTCAGGGTCCAAATGCAAAGATATGAAATTTCATGGTTTTTGCTCAACAATGTTTCAGGCTCCAGGGATCTGACTACTTCAGATTGCAACTTGGTGTTAGGACAGAAAAGAGATGAACATACTACGTGTGGCCAATAATAATGAGCGTCAGTTTGACTACATGTCAAGCTACTTACTGCTACTCCTCTAATGGGACTGATTTCTGGTGCCCATTACCAACTTTTGTCAAGTTGATATTAATTCATATTCTAATCTTCACTTCACCTGGAATTGTTGAGGCTGCTAAGTTAAAGTGTTAATCTATTGTTTAAACCATTTGCTCTGCTCATGAGCTTGGGTCGCAACAAAACTAAAAAGGATGCAAGAAAAACGATATAATAGTAGGACTACTGGTAAATTATATATGGCCAACAAAAGACAAAGAACCCCATTAACTTAAAATACCCTGATCCGACAGGGTACATGGTTAAGTCAAATAACACAAAAGAACAAGACGATCGTCTCTGTTTCACAACCATTTTGATGGCGCCTTGTGCAACTTGTATATGGTAATCCTCTGACTAACATTAATTAAAAGAAAGAGAAAAACAACATAATTAATACAGCGCTTCTAAAACACAGATTTTTACAAGACACGTGGAGTTCCAATTCAGTAGTTTTATTCACGAAAGCTTCTTCATGTGCTCTTACATACATCGATAAAGTTCTTCTAAAGTACCATTACCTGCAAGATGGCATGAGATCGAGATGAAGTTTCATTAACTCGAGTCAGCTCTGTCGTTCTACTCTGATTGCCTTGATGAAGCAAGGCCATCACCTGCAACCACCAATCGTAAAAAGTTTCCCTTGAATAAACTTCATTAACATATATGTCAAAAGTTACAAGAGAGACAGATTCTCAAGAGAAACCATACCTCTTCAGCAGAATATGCCTGATAATGAGTAAGCCCTGCAGCTACAGTACCCTGAAACAAATTGGAACACATTTATATCATCCAAGAAAAGATTGCATCTATTCCGAAAGATACCTAACTACTTACAAAGGACTTCATGAACCTACCTGTTTATCTTCTCTCAAAACAAGAGGCCTGCCAGGTGATAGCAAGTCCTTGACGGATTCATTGTACACCTCCAGATAAGACAGCCGCACAACATGCTCACCATTGCGGCTCCGCTGCCTAAGCTTTGCAAACAGATCCTTTATAGCCAAAACCATCACCCCTGGATTACCCAACATTGTATGTGTTTTCCCTGCCCCTGTCGCCCCATAGCAAAATACAGATCCATTTCTCCCTTGCAGAACACCCTCAATAAGCTCTGCGGTGCTGTACATTTTCACCCCCAAAGACACAAAATGCCCATGAATTGATGCTACATTTTAAAATTCAAGTATACCAAGCATGAGAAACTGAATAAATGTCAACCAACATACCTAGTCATGTAGACGTCCTCTTGCTCAGCAATGTCAGGGAAGACTGCATCAAATGCATAATGCCGGCCACGAAGCCTCTTTAGTCTTAGGTAGTCAGTCTTAGAAGCAAATTCAGTGAGGTAAAGGTTTATTCTTCGACTAATGAAAAGCTCGGTACAAGACTCCATGGAGCCGAGCTCGCTGCAGCGATCGAATACAGTTCCCATTGTATTTCCTCGTTGGAAGACAACTCTGGGGGATTTGATGCAAATTGGCGAGGCTAGGTAAACTTCAGGAACACGCAAAGCAAAATTTCAGGAGCACGCATTGTCAGAGGAATTGGAGGTTGGAAGGAAAGTTCCGGAACACGGAAAATGTGAATGTGAAGCGTTTGAAGTATATAAGACTCCAGCTTTTGACAAACCCTTTCTGGGACGATCAGAAACCACCACAGGCGACCAGCGACCAGGGGCAAAAATACAGAAAACGTCATGAGTTGTCTTCGACTTGGGCTGCCCCCATTCCTTGATGGCTTTGCTGCGGATGGCTTTGGCAGCAGCATTTTTTCCAAGCCTCGGCACCTCCACCACAGCCATGTCCTGCTGTGCCCATACCGAGAACGACCACAAAAACAATTCTGGAAATTGGCCAGGCAGGGAAACTTCACGAGCAAGCATTGTCCGAGGCGGTGGAAAACTGTAGGAAACAGCAGGTAAACCAAAAACCCAACAGGCAAACCAGAAACACGCGTAAAAATCCAATTGGTTCCATAGACGAAAGTGAACAGTGGTTTTCCGAACTTCTTCGGAGAGAAACGCCTAACGGCGTAACAAGTTTCCTGTTTGGGACTGGGCGCCGGGCGGGAACCGCGGAATTTGAAAACCCGCAGGCTATTTGGGGCTAAACGGAACGGGATGGGATATAGCCGAAGCCATCAGTATATAGCTGGATAGCATGCAGGTTTGATTTTGAATTTTTGAGTTAAACAAACGCTCTGATTCAGCTCTGTATGGGTTCGCGGGTTTAGATTGATTCAGCTTCCAGTTCCATGGCTTCGGTCGGTGGTGCTTAGCGTTTGGGGATATTGGTGAAGCGGCTCAGCTGATTCTGCATATCAGGGGAATCCTCAGAAGACCGTACCTGCAATTTCTGCTGAATTGTTAGGGGTTTTGCAGTGTAGAAAAGGAGGCATTTGAGGTTCCTTTTGTTGATTTTATAGCTTTAATGGCGTCTTTAACACCAGGGATCCTGTTGAAGCTGTTGCAGTGCATGAATTCCGATGTAAAGGTTGTCGGAGAACACCGTTCCGTGCTTCTGCAAGTGATCGGCATCGTTCCGGCTCTTGCCGGGAGCGAGCTTTGGCCGAACAAGGGGTTTTACATCAAGGTCTCCGACTCTGCTAATTCAACTTACGTTTCCCTGTCGAACGACGACAACGATCTTATTTTGTCAGATAAGCTCCAGCTAGGACAGTTCATCTACGTGGAACGACTTGAGTCAGGTTCCCCTGTGCCTTGCCTGCGCGGCGTTCGGCCTCTGCCGGGCAGGCACCCCTGTATAGGTAAGCCCGAGGATCTGGTGGCCAGGTCTGTGCCTTCGGTGCAGAATGGTTTTGTTATACAGTCCCTGGATTCAAACTCGAATCCAAGCGGCGCGGGTTCGACTTCGAATTCCATTGAAGGGATTACCGGTTGCCAGGTTACGACCAGAAGGCTGGAGTCAGCTGACTATAGGCCTTTTAAGGTGTCCACTGGTGGCGCTGAGTCGATGAGCGATAAAGGTTTTGAGAAACCCGCTTCTAATCAGAATGTGTTTCCTTGTGGTAAGCAATCCAGGACAATTTTGGCTTCTTCAGAGAATTTGCTGACCGATGTCAGTAAAATGGAGGCGGGCAAGGTTGAGAAGCGGTCTGTGTCTGCCGGAAAGTTGGGAAAGAACAGAGTCATTCGAGATAACTCCCCTACAACCAGAAATTTGACAGGCACCAAATTGCCTAGGACGTAAAATGACAGTCACCAAAAACTCAAAAACGTCACCAAATTTTCAAATGACAGGCACTAGAAATTTGAAATTCCGGGCCTGGGAGGAAGTCTCGTCTGCGTGAATCAATCAGGAGCACAGGGAAACAACACACCAGGCACTGAACATTTGATTTTCTAGCGTTTTCAAGTATGTTGCTTCCACATCTTTTCTGCTACGGAAATCCAGTGTCGAAGTAACCGTGTACTGATTCCTACTCCCATTTAAATTCATGAAATGCTGAAAAATGGAGTCCGGAGCTTTTTAATCCCACGATTTGCATTCTTGCTGACTTGTCCATGCAAATCAGTAGAAATTAGATCAAAACTGTCAAATTTCGGAGTGATGATTTCTTATGTCGAAGTTCAAATGTTTTTCATCGTTGTTGCTATAATAAACCTGTTATGATTTCTCTGTATCAAAATCTGCTATAATAAACCTAGATTTGCAGTTCTGCAGCAAATTTAGCCACCTCTGCTACTCTGCTCTCTTACGGCCCTGCAAACCTGTTTTGCATATAGTGTCTCCAGCTGTTGAAAATGAAGACAGCAATGTCCTCCCATCTCCCTCTGGCCTTAGACACCTGCTGGAATGAATATCACTACTGATCCGTAGCAGGGATCAAGATTGAAGGGCTGGTCTTAATTTCATATAGAAGGTTATATATTCATGCAGCCCTTCATTGATGAAGGGCTTTCAAAAAGCTTACATTTCAAATGACAGTAATAAATTAATTGTAAAATTAGCCGCTCTTTGGTAGTTCACAACAATCGGAAGGCAGCAGATGTTGTGAAGGATACTATTGCAGACACCACTTCAGGTTTGTCCTGTAAGCTACTAAGCGTTCCCTCTTGTTAATCATGTATATTACTAACAATTGGCGACAATAGGTTACCCTGAATGAAGATCTCCTTGCTTCTAAAAGTTATGTCTCTGCAACAGTTGTCTTTCTCGGAATGAGACAAGAGGCCTTCGATTCCCTTTTATTCTAGACAATCACATAAAATTTATAATACTGCTAAAAGAAACATTTTGGTAAATAGAATCTCAATTACATATTCAGAAACATTTTTTCCAATGAATTTTTTTTACCAAGAAAAAACAACTTTTTATTTGATATTTTCAAATTTGAAATCAAAATATACAACTCATATACATAGATGAGATATAGTACAGTATTCCTGAAAACTATATAAATCCCATATATCCTTTCTTTTCTTCAGTTTATCAACAGAACAACCAGAAACATACAACTTTCTTGTCTTCAGTTTATCAACAGAATAAGCAGAAACTTACAATTAAAACCCCCCAAAAGACATTCTTCACCAAAAACTGAAGTGGCCACTCTTCCAGCTGAGATCAAAAGATTGAAATGGAAGTTCAGAGGATAGTACATCCTCCTTGAATTCTAGTATTGTCAAATAAGCTCCCTGCAAAGTGAGGGGATCCTTAGATACTGTATTTGCTTTTGAACTGTAGATCTTCTAGATATATGCAGTGACATAGAAGCCAATCTTTCTTAGATTTATTTTCAAATTTTGATTTACAGGTCAAGATCTGATATACATTGTTGACTGATGATCTATTTAGCTATCTAATTTTACAATTTATATCTGTTAATTTTTTCCTTTATATTTATCCAATCAGTAAATTGATTGATTGAGTTTGAAGAAAATTCTAGCATTCTACTACCATTTATTGTTTTGGTTGTCTAATTCTACAATTTATTAGCCAATGCTCACAAGCTCCTGCGGTTGCTTTCCAACATTTGTAAAAGGGCATTCAACTTCTGAATATTTGCGAGTGAGTTCGCTTGCCCTTTTTCCCTTTTCTCATTTTATTCTTTATATCCATCCCACCAGCACAGATTCTATCACCATTAATTATTGTGCTTTATTTACCAACGTGAAAGAGATTTATTTCTACCCTAATCTGAACTATCCTATTCATGCTTCTTCCTTTATGGAACTTTGAAAAAACAAACTTATCATAACGAAAATGACTCAGTTTCATGCCTCCTCCCCTCCCCCTCCCCCTCTCCCTCTCCCTCTCCCATAATAAAACTTATTATAATAAAACTTATTATAAAGATCACTCTAGGGGGTTCCATGATTCCACGAGAATGGACATGCAAATAAAGGAAGCAGAAAATAAATGGCTTAAAATTCCATTAACTAAAACTTCAAAGCATTTAGAAATTGACCAGAAGCTCCAAGCCAAGTTTCCTTTCCAATATAAAAAATTACACACTTACTCAGTGGCTCTCATTGACTTATTTTCCTTCCGAGACCTCTGTCTCTTTCTACACTCTCAATGCCATGCAACCAAGCTTTCGAAATATGTTATTTTTCTTGGTGACCTTTCACTTGCAATTGGACAAAAACTATTTCAGCTCACCTATTTACCAATTATTATAAGAAAATTCTACTTGAACCAACACAAAATCCCATTATCCTCTCTTCTCTCTTACAAAAGATCTCAATATATTTATAAGGATTTTGTTCACCGCTACCTTTTCTCCTCGGTGTGTGGATGATACACAACAAAGAATTATAATCTGGTCTCAAGCTTCGTCCTCTAAAAAAAGGCCCAATTTGTCCAAAGAAAAAAATTAACATGTTTGTTGTATCCCTAGTTTCTTACAAGGAATGAAATGTGGAATTGTTGAAAATATATCAACAACTATTAACTCGTTGAGTTCTAGCCTGGTTCTAGCAATTCCACTAAGTCCATGTTGATCTTTCCATGGTGCTTTCAATACTAATAGTGGTGTATACAATCCAATATTCGACCATTTTCCCTTTGCAAGCTAGCAAATTCTATAAATCTTTTCCCACTTCTTCATTCCATGGAAATACTTGGCCAACACTAGCACTCTTACACTAATGCAGACGTCTTGTCCATCCCAAAACATCCACTCAAGCCACCATTGTGCAACTCTCAAATGAGGTTTTCTCTCACTAGCCTTCTTCGAATGCATAAAATTGTTCATTCTAAGCAAGAATCCTTCTGGGATACGTTAATCCAAGAATGGGATCCAATGACAAATCCATGTTTCTTCTCCAACTCTCACAGCTTCAACAACACCTACAACAATTTCATACAAATTATCTATTTCTTCCACCCCTATCACCTCTAGTGTCATAGTACTCAATAATGATGTCTTATTGGATTTTCCAATATATGTTTCATCATTAATGACTAGCATTGTAAGAAAATCCATTCAATGTATCATTGATTTAACTTTGCTTCATTATTTACATGTTATAGTCCGTGATGATAAATATAAATGACAAATTCTTTTTGTAGCAGGTAATGCCTCCACTTCTTCAACCCTTCAATGATGGCATAAAATCCTAGTCCTAAATTCAATATATGTTCTTTGCATCATTCAACTTCACACGAAATAATGTAATCTCCTTACCATAATGGTCAAGAAAAACTCCTATTGCTCTTCTAGTTCCACTAACATCAAAATCCACTTGGAAGAGTTCTTCAAAGTTTGTCAAAGCCAACACCAACCTTTTAATGACCTCTCCTTCACCAATTTAAAATGATTATAGCTTTTTATGTTCCATTAGAAATGTCATGGATGTTGGTAATGGAAAACATGTTTCCACCAAAATATACAATAAACCTCTAATAGAAGCACACTAAACCATGAAATATTTTTACCTCAAATATACGTAGATTGGAAGTGACCGTTGCACAATGGCTCTTACTTTCTTTGAATCCATATTTAAACCATATTGTGACATCAGAAATACCCAAGCAGACCAAACGTTTCTTCATGAAAGAACATTCCTATAAATTTATAAGTAGTTGGTGAGCAGCAACACTAAGAATCTATTTGCCCATATTCATGGGAAAAAATGTTATTAAGGAGACATCAAAACCAATTTTTGATGGATCTTCGTGTTAATTTTCACGAATAGCCTTTCTCTGGCTGGTATGCAAATAAGTTAGTGTTTAATGTGTATAGTTCATTTACCTTTCGTACCTTCCTTGTTTGATGATGTTTTTTTGTTCTAGATTCCTTCTGGCACACACCTATATGAGTAGGAAACAAAGCGACCCATCAGTCACTCCAAAGGGTGCCAATATGAGATCGGTATCAGGCATTTAACTCGCATGTCAAGCAATTCAATATGCACTAGTATGAGCTTGGGAGTATGAATTGAACCCACCCTCCAAAAGTGTGCCAACAATTAAAGAAAATCCTAGAACATTCGTGGCAGCTCATCCTAAAGAAACATATCTTAATGAACTTGAGCGGGCTAAAACCACACCTTATTATGTTTCAATTAAAAGCTTTAGGTGGTTTACAACTTTTTGTGTAAAGGAAGGAAGAGGATAGTAGCTAGAAAAAAGCAATTTGCTCCCTTCACATAAAGCAACAATTTTCTTTTGTAATATCCCAAATTTTGGACCTAACACTTATAGGCATGTGTCTATTGCTTATGATGATTATCTTGATGTTTTATTTTATATTGGGTCAAAGACCCCGCTGCATATGAACATGATGATTTTTTTTACATATTGGGCGTAAGCCAATTATTGATGATATATGTATATGCTTGTTTGTGTTGGGCATGGACATTGAAGCACATGATTGATGAGATGTTTTGTGTTGAGCGAAGAGCTCCAGAACACTTGAGTGATTGATGAATGGTGTTGAGGGAGAAGCTTTGGAGCACACGAGTACTTACCTTTGTGTTGAGCGAGAAGCTCTCGAACACATGAAAAGATAATTGGATGTGTTTGGCATAAGCCCTGGAGCCTTCCATGTTGATGTTGAGCATAAGCTCTGGAACATTGGATCCTTGGCCATTGTATCCCTAGGTGTATCGTACAAATACATCCTAGCATTTAGTGTTGAGCGAAACCTTTGGAATTGCACTATGTTTGTAACTCCCTGCTATAGGCGTTGAGTATGGGGTCTGGTAAGCGCTAGGGGTTACTGAAAAGAATTTAATAAATTCCGACTTAAAACGACTCGAGAAAAATATTGATCTCATCATACTTATTTATAAGTGATTAAATGAAATTTCAAATTTCTGTATTCTCATCAAAGTACTGAGGAGCTATGTCAAAATCCCAAATTTTCATAAAAATTTAAAAATTTTGAAATACATAAAAAAGCTGAGAATGCGGTCTCCTAACCGCTAACAGTTATCTATAAAAGAGTCAGTTACTAGATTAGTTAATATATAATCTTAATTAACTTAGCATTCTACTTTTTGATACAAGGTTAGGATTAACCTGTACTATAATTTCTTTTTTAATTTGCTGATGAGTTTTAATTTGCGACGAGTAGGTGGAACTGTCTTTGGATTCCGGGGCTTACTTAGCATTAAGCTAACGCAGAAATATGACTTGTTCTTACAGTTTTTACAGGTATGAATGATCGAGTAACGCCTTTTAATTCTATAAAGCATCCAGCTATATTTCTAATTGCAAAATAAAAAGCTCGGTAAATAAGCTGTTACATATCAATCTACTTCTATGAGGTAAAACAAGTAGTTTGTTTCCTTCATTTATTTTTGTCAACGATATATATATATATATATATATATATATATATATATATAGAAGAGTTTCTTTCTTAAATGTAAATAACGACAATAATTATTCTCGCTGGTTCACAACTTGTGATATTTGTCGTAAGATAATTTCACAATGCTGTAATGATTGTTCTAACAGTAATATACATGATCAGCTTATAACAATAGTATAACCAACTGCTTGTTATTCATCTTCTGTTATGAATATTTGTTGCCTATAAGGTTCTAAACATTACAGTGAAATATAAAGTCTTAAGGACTTAGAGTCTAGTGGGATTGTTCCACTCCAGTTTCTTACTTTATTTTTATAATACTGCTCTTGAATTAAGCTTCTAACCAAACGAGTTAACTTAGGTCAAGTCATTGAGAGCGATTGATTTATTACCTCATGCAAGCACTAGATAGCTCAAAAAAAATTATGTTATTCATCGAAAACATGGTGTAACTGATAATACTTGTCATCGTTGAGTAAATAACCAAATGCCATTAAACTTTGTTGAACTGAGCTATGTAAAAGAATTCATAGCCAACCTCCTAGTATTTACTATCCAATGAAAACTATAAACAATATTGTTTATAATGCATCCATGTTTACCAGTAATTCTGGTTATAAACAAATAAGATTTATAAGGCTCATGATCATATTTAAAACTATGTTGTATAGAACTATCAAGTCACAAATTAAAAATTTGGTGGCAACAAGATTAGCTATGCAAAGTGTGTTAGGAATACTTTATTAATATCATAGTTTGGCTAGGTGATGAATAGCCTTTTTATTAGCATCTCCCAATATCATATAATTTTCTTCATAAACTTATTTATGATAGCACAAGGCTTATCAACGTTTGCAACTATAATATTTATGCGGGTGAAATCATGAAGTTAGGTGTCTATTTTGGGGGGCTCTATGACAAAATCGAATTTGTTTTTACATGTTTCTCAACTTCGAACAAAGAAAGTTGTATTTGTGTTTAGAATTTCACTTTCGAGTAAAAACAAAAGTTGTAAACAATCGTGTTAGCTTTCTATCTGTTATTTTTCAGAATTTTTTTATT
>LPNX011138564.1:5006-31431 GCA_001517045.1 Pseudotsuga menziesii
TTAGTAATTATTAGGTTGAGTGCACTTCAAGTCAATGGAAGAATATAAATAGAGAGTGAGAGTCTCTCTATTTATCACTTGTGACTTAGCTCTCTTTCTCTCTCAAGTGTGGCGCACTTTTGGAGAAGGAAATATTTGGCTTGACAGAAGACAGAAGGCTGCTATTATGTTGGGAGGTCATCTTACTGTTTTGGGATCACATCTTGTGGTGATACTATCTTAGAGGAAGTTGAGGGGTTTTCTCCATTTATGGTTTCCCCTCCTAAAAGCTTTGTGTCTCTTGTCTCTTGTGATGTGCTTATGTTATTCATGTTCTTGTTATTCTCTCAGTGAAAATATCCTAACATAATGCTAACTTAAATGTTGAAAAACTAACACCAAGAACATAATCAAACATGAAATTAGAGAAATTATCACCAACCTCTCATACAATTGGAAAAAAAAAATTTCAAGCATGCATGGGTTGACATCTAACAAAACTAGATACTAGAGCTATTTGCAAACCACCAAACAAGCCACATTGTGACCTCCAACATAATCAAAGAGTGGATAAAAATTCTAACCAAATCACTAAACAGGTACCTTATCAATGTGATGAACTCTAGTAGATCCAAATAGAAGAGTGACGGGATGACCTCCAACAAAACCAAACAACAAAGTGGAATGCTAGCCATCAAACCATCAAGTAATTCAATGAACCCCAAAACCACAATTCAATGGCCACAAGAAACCTTCGCAAGCACCCAAATAGAGATAGTAAGAATCGTCATGATATTTTTTAAGCAAAGCTAGTAAGCATCTTTACAAGAACAACCAATAACCACCCTATGACCTCCAACACAACCCAATACAAAACTAAATTCCAACTAACAAACAAGCAATGACATGACCCCAACACAAACTAATAGCACAACTAAACACCAACCAGATGGGCATGAATGTATACCAATAAATAATCTATGTAGTGACCTCCAACAAAGAAAAACAATAGAGTGATCGGATGGCCTCTAACACAACCAAACAATAGAGTGAAATAAAGCATACAAGCAAAATAAAGAATTAATGAACTATATTAACTTCTCATATTTAAATGGTGGTTCTCCCTAACAATTTTGGAGCATAGCACCTAAATCTACCCATAAATAGTGCAAGAATGTACACCATAGGAAAATATACAGAGCTACATTATGTTCCACGATAGAAATTCATGTTATTATAAACACCAATGCCCCTATAAAAATTTCAATGGAAAGAGGAATAAGACAAACCAACCACTAGAAAAGTCAAAGCTAGCATGGTTTATAGTCCATCAACCTTTTCTTCTATTTAAGAACGGATGCATGATCTTACATGGATTTGATAAGCCTTAGTATCTATAACTAGTGATTTTTAAAACACTATTTCTTATCTTCTCATAATATGGTATTCCTATATTCTTTCCATTAGCAATTTTGTCGTCTTCTATAATGTTTCACTCATGCAAACACCATAGTTTCATAAGGAAGCATTGCAAAAAACCATTTATATGGAAACCGCCTAATTAATTATGGGTGCTATGAATATATTACCTATTGTATGTGTGACAAAAGGAATATATATTCCTTATAAATTAATCACCAAAATGACACTCAACACCCTGAAATTATGGTAGTGAAATATAATTTGAAGTCTATAAATATCAATGGCTTTTACATTAATAGATACATCAATAAACTCGATCAAAGAATATTTTTTAGGGTACTCTATCACAAAAAATCAATAACAAATATAAGCACTAAGACTGAATGACAGTATAACTAGGGATATATATTTTCTAACTAGGGCTAGGGAAATCCTCTTGAAATCATACTGTTGAAGAGGGCAACAAAAAGTACTACCTCAATCACATCAAAAAGGAACTTCCACACTTATGTCAGCGTATGGAGATGACATTCATCCTTGAAGTGTATCGGTTACTGGGAATATCAACTTCCTATCAACTAGTCTTACATAGACTCTCTCTAGCTTTATGATTGGAAATGATGTATTTAGGGAACACTTGTTATTGGTATCTAATTAAATTCTTATACTACATTAGAGGAAATTTCAACTCAAAATGGGCCTTTTAACTCTAATTCAAATTCCATGTCATGATGTGTAAGCCAATGAAATTACTTTAAATTGGAAATACCATCTAGGTATTAAACACTTTTTAATATAAATTTGGAGATAGGTATCATAAAAAACTATTTTTTTGTTTGTATTTTCGACATATCTCCACTTGTTTTTACTCAAATTTCAATTGGGAGAGCTCATTTGATGTGGAATTAAATTCCGCATCCAACGAATACCCACTCGGCATACTTTTGATGGACCTCGCTACCCCAAAAACAAGAAATACCTAGAAACATGCGATGATGATTAAATTCAGCATCCAAGGAGTACCCACTCGGCACACTTTTGACGGACCCTGCTACCCCAAAAAAAAGAAATACCTGGAAAAATGTGATGATGATGTCATCATCACATTTTTATAGGTATTTCTTGTTTTTGGGGTAGTGGGGTCCGTCAAAAGTATGCCGAGTGGGTATTAGTTGGATGCAGAATTTAATTCCGCATCCAATGAGCTCTCCCGATGGAAATTTGACTAAAAACATGGGGAGATATGTCAATAATACAAACAAAAAAATAGTTATTTTCTTCTCTTCCTCCTAAATTAATAAATATTATTTTATTATTTTAACTATTATTTTATTAATTTTTTTTAGGAGGCCCATTTTGAATTGAAATTTCCTCTAATGAGAATGTAATTGGTTATAATCCAGTTGGTTATCGAGACCTTTATCGTTGTACGAATTATCCACACACTGTGAAGCTGATGAACCCATCATAGAAATAATAATATGGAGATGAATGCGAAGGAACTTCCACACTTATGTGAGCATATGAAGATGACATTTAGCCTTGAAGTGTACCAGTTAATGGGAGCAATAGCTTCCTATCCACTACTAGGGAACACTTTTTGGTATCTGATTAAATGCTTATAATGGGAATGTGATTGGTTATAATATAGTTGGCTATCGAAACTTTTATCGCCATATGAATTATCCACACACTGTGAAGCCGATGAACCTATCATAACAAATAATCATACGGAGATTATTGTGAATTAACTTCCACACTTCTATCAACATATGGATATGACATTTAGCCTTGATGACTAATGACAATCAGTGGCAAGTTACCCTGGAAACCAAAAGGTAGAAGAGGATTACACTAGGACTAAAATTTCTACACGAAACTAAACAACAAGAAATTTAAGGCTACTTGGGACTGCACTTTCTAATTAATGCTATCATTTATAAACACATAATGTAGAAAAATATAATGGAAACACAATAAAATGACTATGAAAACCTATGACTGTTTTTCATTGCTTCTAAAAAAAATACGCTACAAGAAAACAGTGAACTGCTAACTGCTCCATCAAAAACTAAATAAATAAACCTATAACTCTATCTTCTCTTTTATATATTGAGATGAAAAGTACATACAATGAACCTGGAGCACTATTGATTTACAACTAGAGCATATCCATCTCAACCTTCGGACCATAACACCGATGGCTCCTGGTTTTCTGTGGAATGAAAAGTCAAAATGAAAGTTTATATATATATATATATATATAAGTTTAGGGACAAAATATACCAAAAGTAATTAAATATTATCACAAATAAATATCCATACTTGTGTCCCCTATGGAAACTGTGAAAGTAAAATTTCCTCAACATTTATATTTGTGCCACTATCCTCTGTTTCTTCTCGGTCAAGAAAATGCATATCATCAAAGTCATCATCATTCATGAATTTGGTATCCTGCATAAATTTCATATAATTTATAGAAATTAAATTTGGAGAATAAAAACATTAGATTTCATATAATAAATTTCATATATTATAGCATACTTATGTACCATGCCTCTGTTTGGATTTTGTCAAGCAATGAATCGCTTATAATTGTCTCTATAGTATGTTGCATAGCGCTCAAGCTCTAATTGACTCCTAATTTTCAAGAAATCATCAGAATAACCATCAAATGGTCCTTCATCCTTATTTGTTGAAAATGAAATAATATTTAGGTTGATTTCCACCCTTGCCAATGCATCCCAACACACTATTTTATCTATTCCCTTACCCCTATTGTTATTTGGGATGTTATTTACAAATCCTCTGGAAAAGGAATGACTCTAGGATTTGGTTGTACTAACTGAGGCATCAAACGCCTATATTGAACATCTTGTCTTGCATCAGGTCATTCATATGTACGACCTTTGCACCACCATATAAACTGGATCTTCTATTTGTATAGTTGGGGTCCATGTGAAACTGGAACTCTGCAATGAACATCTTAACAAAATACTGAAGAACCTCGTCATTATTTGGGAACTTCCCATATGCACAAAATAACCTCAAACAAATATGTAATGTAATCACTCGATCATTAAATCTTGTGATCTTTAGACGTTTTTTGTCTTCTCACCGCAAGTCAAAACATGAAAATTCCATTTCTTTTGTGAAATTTTTTTTTTATTTTTTCCAACTTGTGGTGACCCATCACTGACAATCACCTCCTATGCAGCATGTCATGAAAAATATGGGTTGATGGTCCAACCCCTAGATATGTCTCGATCCAACTATTCAGATTCTGCAAAACAATCTGGAGACACTATTGAGTACCAACAAAGAGATTTGAATTCTCAATTTATTCCCGCGATCTCAAAAAATGCTCATTCATCTCTTCCACAATAAACATAGCGATGTCGTCTTCCCAAGGAGTCTCCTCAGGGACATCTCTTCGATGACTGTAAATAGGATCATATCTTTCATTGTAAGCATACTGGTGCACCCAATGACCTCTTCTTGTCTCGGTAGGTGGATTAGGATCATGCGAATCAAACCATGTAAGAATTAAAATGCACATGCAAGTATTAAAATCTATATATATAATTTTTCAATTAAAATATAAACATTTAAATAAAACATGTTCATTATAAATACCTCATGGGACCTATGCATTAGAACAAACATTGTGTGAAATATAAATAAACTCTTCTACCCCATCATTATTGTTATAATGTGTAGAAGCCCATGTACAAAACCAAAATTGGCAATCACATGTAAGTTTAAACAAAAAATCATGTAATTTTTCACAAATAAAACAATCATGTCAAACAAAAATTCTCGTCATAATGTATGTAGACAATCTATACCTAGCAATGATGTATATGAAGAATAATACACTAAGCGTGTCCTTTGTGTTTGTCCACTAGCCATGGTAGACCCCTAAGAAAGACGATTATGATGGTGAGAGACACCACCTATGCACAACAAGATCTTAGAAACATATGTAAAATATTTATGTTTAGATATATTTGAGCATGAATTGAAAAATAATTGAATTTACCTGACGATGACCTCAGGGATTATCATTGCATATTAACCAAGTTTGCTTCACCCTGAAGCTATGCATGATAATAATTTTCCACATATTAAAAAACATGCCAAATAAGAATTCTATTTATAATGTATGTAAACAATCTCTACTTGGCGATGGCATCCTATGTGTTTGTCTACCGGGCCCTATAGACCCCTCAGATAGATGTCTCTCATGGTGAGAGCCACCACCTATGCACAACAAGATATTAGAAAGATGTGTAAAAGAATATTTATGTTTATATAGAATTGAGCATGAATTGAATAACAATTGAATTTACCTGATGGTTACCTCAGGGAGTGTTGCTGCATAGTAACCAATTTTTCTCCACCATGAAGTTGTGCATGATAAGGATTTTCCACATATTAAAAATCATGTCAAACAATAATTCTAGTGAGAATGTGTGTAAACAATCTCTACTTTTTGACGATGTAAATGAAGAATAAGACACTAAGCGTGTCCTCTGTGTTTGTCCATCAGCCCCCGTAGACCCCTTTGACAGACATCTGTCTTGGTGAGAGACAACACCTATGCAAAACAAGACCTTAGAAATATGTGTAAAATAATATTTATGTTTATATACACTTGAGCATGAATTTAATAACAATTGACTTTACCTGGGGATGACCTTAAGGAATGTCACTTCATAGTAGCCAAGTTTGCTTCACCCTGAAGTTGTGAAGATGTGCGTACTAAGATTTTTTCACATATTAAAAAACATGTCAAACAAGAATTCTAGTCATATTGTATGCAGACAATATCTACCTAGAGATGGAATCCTCTGTGTTTGTCCAGCACCCCTTGTAAACTCTTGAGATAGACATTTGTCATGGTGAGAGCCACCACATGTGCACAACAAGATATTAGAAATATGTGTAATAGAATATTTATGTTTATATAGAATTAAGCATGAATTGAATAACAATAATTTTTACCTCATGATGAACTCAAGGAGTGTCACTGCATAGTAACCAAGTTTGCTTCACCCTGAAGCTCAGAAGTTGTGCACGATAAGAATTTTCCACATATTAAAAAACATGTCAAACAAGAATTCTAGTCATAATGTATGTAAACAATCTCTACCTAGCGATGGAATCCTATGTCCTTTTCTACCGGCCCATGTATACCCCTTAGACATATGTATGTCATGGTGAGAGACACCACTTGTGCACAAAAAGATCTTAGAAAGATGTGCAAAAGAATATTTATGGAAGACTTGAGCATGAATTGAATAAAAATTGAATTTACCTGACGATGACCCCGGGGAGTTTCGTTGCATAGTAGCCAAGTTTTCTTCACCCTGAAGCTATGCATGATAAAAAAAATTGACAGATTAATAAACATGTAAAATTTCAATTTATGAAATTCAACATTGTCCACCTGTGCATGATGAGAAATTCTCACATTAAAAGCATGTCAAAACGTGTCAAACAATATAAATATATTTCAGATTAAAAATCGAATATACCTAATTGCATCACATGTGTAGATGTCTCTCAATGATCCATGTGTCCTTGTTAAGAAAAAATGAGAAATCAAACATTTTATAAATATCTCCATGAATTAGAAAATGCAGCAAAATAAACTACAATGTAGTATCTATATTGTTTGCAACAAATATATCACATTCAAGAGACAACAATAACCATGGTTGTTTAACTATTAAAACATGGAGGTTTTCTGTAATGACTTCATCATCCATGTGATCTACACAACGAGGTTGATTTTACAAGATAAGATGGTTTAACTAAAGGACCAATTAGATGGTCAACTAAGCATTCCAATAGTTTGAAAGTTAATAGAGAAGAAACGACTAGTGTGCAAAACAAGGCATGGTTTAAGGAGTTTGTTATGTGTCATATCTAATCTATGTGGACCTCATCTTCCTCAATTTAAGGTATTTGGTTAGATGTTATTGTTATATGGGATGGCCATATAGCATGTTCAAGTAATGAAGAAAGTGAAATTGTTTTATATGTGGAAATATTTCATCTTCTTAAACTTCTATGTATGTTGAGATATGCTCGATTGTGATTAAGATTTTATATGGATGTATGCTAAATACAACAATATATATATTCTATGAATGTAAGATTGGAGCTTCTTTACCACTATAGGTATAGATATAGATATATATACAGATACAAATAGATTGGAAATTGGACATTCCTTCTGAGAGCCACCAATGAAATTGTCAATTATCACCATAGATATGGATGGATATATTAGAAATTGAACATTCGATGTGACAACCACCAAGCCACTGAAACAATGGATCCTGAAAGATGAAGCCACATTCAGATCTGTTCAGATTGTTGGATTAGGATTTGATATGATTGTATTCTAATAGAACTGCTTGGTAAATTTAGAAATAATAAAATAAAGCAATATATATATATATTCTATAATTAGTATTGCAAGCCTTGACATAATATGAATCTTTGGAAAATACAAGCTAGTGTAAACATTGTCCATAGCCACCATATTCAGGTAAAATAGGCCATGTATTAGTATTATCTTCATCATAACCTGTATTTACAGAGTTTCCTAGATGATCGAGTTCTGAAGTTTGTTATGATGTGATTTTCATTAATATTTTCTTCTACAAAACTTTTGTTTGTTCTCATTCTTGTTATAATATTTCTATGACTAGCATGCCCATATAATTATTGTTGCTGGTAAACCTCAATGTCATGGAATTTCACATATTCCTTACATGTTCACAAGTGCATTTCTGAGGTATTGCAGTTGTTAACTAAGGATAAGATTATTACTTGACATACTTGACTTTTTTACTAAGAACTTTCCATGCACAGTCCAAGCATTATTGGACTGTTAATTGTTGGAGTAGAATGTTACTTGAGTTTTCGACTTAACAGTTCTATTACTTAGGGACTTGAATGACTAGGAAGATCCTAACCACACACTTTTCAATATTTATTAGACACAGTAATCTTTATAATCACCCCAAAAGATGAGATATCAACATCTTTCTACATAATGACAATCTCTCTCCAAAATGATAAGTGTGTCAATAAATTTTCTTTTATCAACCCACTCTACTCAAATCAATATGCACTTTTATCAAATAGAAACAACAAAATTAGAGAGCCTCCTCTTTTATCTAAAGTTTAAATCACTTAGCTACTCAAATATCCTTAACCATGCACTTTTTATGTTAAACTCAAATCTCCTTAACCATACACTTCTTACCTTAAATTTATTAATAATTTTGTTTGGATTGGAGTTTAAACATTTAAAAATGAAGAACTATTTTATGTAGTAGAGATAGTTAATTGGTTATATTTCCTAACAACTATCAGTAAACCAAAATTTGGAATAAAATGCATGTCTTGCAATGATGGTATGGTATCGAATGATGAATCGAAGCCATGCCTACTGAAATTTCCAACATACAAAGGAACATCCTTTACCATCGGGTCCTAAATATACATGCTTCATCTGCAATACAATCATCGGGATCAGAGATTGATAAATTCTATTTAAGGTTGAAAATCCTTCTGGTACATATATGAAACAAATTCCCTCTACTAGTATGACACAAGACCTGAACTAATCACCTTAACTAAACCCATAGCTATAACTAATGTTCAACACTAAATTATGGTTAAATTGGGATTGCATGTGTTTCTTGAACTCTGATAAGTTGGTGTTGGGGTTTTCCTTTGTTGACAAGAGAGAGGGATTTGTAACTTTCTCCTCAATGACATTCATTTCACTATGTAAAACGTAATAGTAAATATGTATATTATCCCTTACCAGGATTTTATTGGAGCATTTATAAGTTTCTATTTTAATTTTTATTCTGCTATGATTTTAGGTGATATTTATCTATGGTTCATACTTGATACATCTATACTCTAGTTAGTAGTACTCAATTGAAATTTTAATATGAAATAATCAGAAATATAGATGCATACAGGGCCCAACAACAAGGATATGGTCACCCTTTTACAATTTATATTTACAATGAGGATAGAGATATTTACATCAGTTTAGGAATATTAAGTGTTTCCTATGATATTTATTAGTAATCAAATAGATACAAGATAATGTTAGATTTTTATCATTCGAGCTACCATGAACTTAGGATCTTTAACTGAGAAAACAAATAGCACAACAATCAAACACAAGAGACAATAGACACAAAGATTTTCCTTGGGGAAACCATAAAGGAGAAAAACCTGCAACTTCCTTAGAGATAGAATCAACACCAAAAGTAAAACTCCAAAATAGTAAGATGATCTCCCGATAGTAGTAGTATCTCTCTCTCTTGTCCCAGCAACTTCTTATCTCTTAGTTATGCGCTACAAGTGAGTGTGAGTGAATGTGTGATAAATAGAGAGCCTCACTCTCTATTTTTACTAATTCCCAACTTGAAAATAACTCACTAGGGCCGACTTCTCTAGGAGAGTCTAATAACCCTAGGGCCCCACAAGTGCGGGGACTTTAACCCTTGATCAATAGGAAGGGTTACCCTCTATGACTTTACATGACTTTTTTACATTATTGAATATCCCTATAGGAACATCGAGGCATGACATGACTCAATTACATTACATATACTTGCCCAAATAAACATCGGTGTACACTACATAAAATATACAAGTGAATACATTCCGAAGTTACAAATACATCAACACTCACACATAACTAGGAAGGTATTCTCTCGACACAATTTATAAGCACAGGTCTTCTTCTCTGTATCATCTAGATCATCATCAAGTTCTCTTTATATTAAAGTCATCTTTATCTTCAAGTCATCTTCATCTTCAAGTCATCTTCATTACTGGATCTAGATCATCATTGGATCATCATCACTAGATCTAGATCATCACCAGGTCATCATCATTGGATCTGGATCATCACTACTGGATCATCATCACTAGATATGGATCATCACTTGATCTGGATCATCACTGGATCTAGATCATCACTCGATCTGGATCATCACTGGGTCATCATCACTGGTGCTATCTCTCGATTCTTCTTGTCATAGTAAGTTCTAGAGAGCTAGCCCTTTTTCATGTTGGTTGTAGGCCTAGCTTCCATGTAGGTCTTCTTCAGTGCTTACATCTGACCCTAAGTTAGAATGGCCTGCCCAACACTTACATCTGACCATGGGAGGAACACATCCAACAACCATTTCAGAAATCCATGCCCAGCACTCACATCTAACCATGGGAGGAACACATCCAAGAACCATGTCAAAAAGGCCCAGTACTCACATCTGATCATGGGGGGAACACATCCAAGAACCATATCAGAAGGGCTCAACACTCACATTCAACCATGGGAGGAACACATCCAAGAACCATCATCACTAGATATGGATAATCACTGGATCTGGATCATCACTGGATCTAGATCATCACTCGATCTAGATCATCACTGGGTCATCATCACTGGTGCTATCTCTTGATTCTTCTCATCATAGGAAGCTCTAGAGAGCTAGCCCTTTTCCATGTTGGTTATAGGCCTAGCCTCCATGTAGGTCTTCTTTAGTGCTTACATCTGACCGTAAGTCAGAATGGCCTACCCAACACTTACATCTGACCATGGGAGGAACACATCTAACAACCATTTCAGAAATCCATGCCCAACACTCACATCTGGACATGGGAGGAACACATCCAAGAACCATGTCAAAAAGGCCCAGCACTCACATCTGATCATTGGAGGAACACATCCAAGAACCATATCATAAGGGCTCAACACTCGCATCCAAACATGGGAGGAACACATCCAAGAACCATATCGGAAAGGCTTAGCACTTATATCTAACCAAGGGAGGAACACATCCAAGAACCATGTCAGAAAGGATTAGCACTTATATCTAACCATGTGAGCAACACATCCAAAAACCATGTTATAAAGGCTCAACAATTATATCCATCCATGTAGGGAATACATTCCACATCCATGCTAGAAGGGATTAGCACTTATGTCCAGCCATGTGGGGAACACATTTTGTATCCATGCTAGAAGGGATCAACACTTCTATATGATCATGTGGGAACACATCTTATTGTCACATTAGAATGGCTCTGCACTTACATCTGTTCATGTGGGAACACATCCCACCATCACATCAGAATGGATCTGCACTTACATCTGATCATGTGGGAACACATCCCACCGTTACATCAGAATGGCTCTACACTTACATCTGATCATGTGGGAACACATCCCACAGTCACATCAGAATGGCTCTCAGACTCATCACCTCCCTTTGGAGGGAACCTCGATCTGGTGAACACCAGGATTCTCCCTGAAGTACTCAAACTTCACTCTAGCTAATGGCTTGGTCAACACATCAGTTATTTGTTCGTCTTTATTCATCTTTCGTAACATACTGGAGCTTCACTACTCCTCTCTACACCATATCCCTGATATAGTGATATTTGATATTGATATGCTTCGACTTGTCATGGAACACTAAGTTCTCAGAAAACTTCACACAACTATGGTTGTCGCAATATATACAAGTAGCATCCAACTAGAGATAAAATAAATCAGATAGTAGCTTCCTCAGCCATATTGCCTTACAAATAGCTAAGCAAGTTGCGACATACTCTGCTTCAGCTATACTCAGTGCTACGCAAGACTGTTTCCTGCTAAACCAAGAGATCACACCTTATCCCATACTGAAGCAGCACCCTGAAGTGCTCTTTCTATCGATGGCACTGCGTTCCCAATTTGAATCAACATAACCTTCTAGGTCAATATTTTGATCATCCTTATACTTGAGCCCATAATCAATTGTACCCTTTAGGTACCTCAAAATATGCTTTGCAGCAATCAAGTGAACATGTCTAGGATCTGTCAAGAACTGGATCAATGTGTTCACAACAAAGCAAATATCTGGTCTTGTATTCATTAGATACATCAAGGACCCAATCATTTGACGATACATCGTAGAATCAACCACTTATGATGAAACATCACTCAATAGCTTCAGGTTTGATGCCATAGGTGTGGTCATGGCCTTGCAATCCATCATCCTAAATCTTTTCAGGATCTCTACTGCATACTTCTCTTATCCGAGGGAAATTCCATCTGCATTCTACCACACCTCCATTCCTAGAAAATAGTGCATCATACCCAAGTCCTTCATTTCAAACTTGGAAGCAAGCTTCCTCTTTGTATCAGCAATCAACCCATCCATACATGTTACAAACAGATCATCTACATACAACAGGAGTATCAATGGGTTCCCTTCTTCAACCTTGTAGTAAAGGTTGGAATCTGCTTTACTCTTGGTAAAGCCAAAACTATATAGGAAGCTATCAATTCTGACATACCAGGTCCTGGGTGCATGTTTCAAATCGTATAGGGCTTTCTTCAATTTACACACATGAGTATCCCTATCATGTGTCTCAAAATTGAGTGGCTTCTCCACATACACTTCCTCTTCTACAAAACCATTCAAGAAAGTAGTCTTGACATCCATCTAGTGTATCTTCCATTTCAGCACTGTAGCCAGAGCAAGTAATGATCTGATGGAAGTGTATCTGGATACAGGTGCAAACGTTTCTTCACAATCTATTCCTTCTTTCTAGGAGAATCCATGAACCACAAATCTTGCTTTATGTTTCTCTATGATACCATCTGCAGCATGTTTGATTTTGTAGATCCATTTGGAAGTCACAATAGACTTCCCCTCTGGTCTATGGACAACATACCAAACATCACTCTTCATGATCGATTGGTAATCCTCGACCATAGCATCCTTCCATTCTTTCTTCGCTATCTCTTCTTCATAGTTTGAATGTTCTTTATCAATAATGTCACATAGCAGGGCCACATAACAAGAGCAGGACCTAGTTCTCTTTGTTTCTCTGTGTTTTTCTTCTAGATACCCATATATTTCTGCACCTAGGATAGCCTCTTGTACCCATGCATATTTCCTCTTGTGAGAATTCTTTTCCCAAGGTGGATCTACAGGTTCTTCAGGTTCTTTTATTTCTTGATGTTCTTCTGGAATTGCTTCATTCATGGTTGGGTCATCAATTTTGGGTACTTCTGTTTCTTCATATTCTTCAGCATTTCTCTTTCTAGATTTTTTGTAAGCCGAGTCTTCATCAAATGTTATGTCCCTATTGATGTTGATCTTCTTGAATCCTAGGAAGTATATTGTTTAAGATTTCGAGCTTTAACTGTATCCCACAAATATACCCTTCTTTCTAGAAGGCTATAACTTTGTCCTCTTTTCTTTTGGAATGTGTATTTATACCCAACAACCGAATATTCTAAGATGACTGACTTCTAGTTTCTTGCTGGAAAATACTTCTTCAGGTGTCTTGTTCTTGAGTACTTTGTGTGGAGTATGGTTCTGTACACACACCACCATTTTGGCAGCTTCTGCCCATAGATGCATGGGAAGATCTTGGTCATGAAGCATGGCCCTTGCAGCTTCCATGATCGTTCTATTCTTCTTTTCTGTGACCCCATTCTATTTTGGATTATATGGAGTGGTTTAATCCCTCTTAATCCTTGAATCTTTGCATAACTCCTTGAATTCATTTGCTGTGAATTCTCCGCCATTATCTGATCGAAAGGTCTTGATCTTCTTTTCTATGTGGTTCTTGATCAAGGCTTTGAATTTCTTGAACTTGTTGAATACTTCATCTTTGTTATTTAAGAAGTATATCCATGTATTCCTAGAAAAATCATCAATGAAAGAAACATCTTATACATACTTGCTTAATGAACTAGATGACATCGGACCACATACATCGGAGTGAACGATTTCTAATATTCCTTTAGCCTTGCTTTCGCTACTTGGAAATGTCTTCTTTCTGTTCTTTCCTTTCGCACATCCCTTCCATACTCCTTCATGCTTTGCTTGTATTTCTGGAAGACCTTCAATAGCTTTGCTTGCAAGTGGTACTGCCCTATAGTGTACATGTGCAAGCCTTCTATGCCAGAGTTCATTTGGTTCTACTAAGTCATGAACCAAAGCTTGTTCTAGTTGGCCCTTCAACTTGTATAGACCTCCTTCTTGTTCCCCAATTACTATTGCATCATCAATATTCTTTACCTTTGGCCACATAAGAACTTGACCATCTACAAATGCAACCCTCATGCCTTTTGCATATAATGCAGATATGGAGAGGAGGTTCTTCTTTAGTCCTGGTACAAACAAGACATCCTTCTTCCTCATGGAATTTCTAGAGTCTAGCTTATAGGAGGATTCCCCACTACCTTTTATTGGATACTGGTAGTCATGCCCAAGTTTTACCTTGTGGGTTGATTCATGTTCTGATAGTTTCACAAAATATTCTTTGAATCCTGTCATATGTTTGGAATCCCTGTTGTCGATAAGCCAATCATTGCTTCCATGTGTGATATTTCGTGTGAGAGAGGAAATGAAAACATATTCTTCATCACTTGAAGAATCATCACTTTCTTATTTGATTCTCTTTGTGGAACGTTCATCATCTTCTGCAGCATGAGCATGATGTCTTCTCTTGTTTTCCTTCTTCTTGTGAGAGCTATTTTTGTTTCTAGGGCAATCTTTGGCAAAGTGTCTTCTTTCATCACATGTATCGCATCTGAATTTAGATAAATCTCTTCTAGTGTTATCTTTCTGGTGGAAGTGCTTACCTTTGGGGTGATGAGAGTTTCTTCTGCTTTTCTTGGAGTGTACTGTAAGAGTTTGATATTCACTTCCCATCTTTTCTTCTCAAGCTACTATCCGAGATTTTTCTTGTGATCATTCCTCCCACAGTCTACTGAATTTGACTAGCTTCTTTCTGGCACAAATCCCTTGAATAAAGGAGTCCCATGATATAGGGAGGCCATTCAAGGTGGTCATCACAATTTATGCATTCTCCACTTCTTCATCTACTTCTTCGAGCTATTCCTCGATATTAGAGACTCTTGTAAAGTAAGACTGGATGGTTTTCACATTCTAGATTTTTACATTCTTTAATTGGTTTCTCAGAGTCATCTTTCGATTTATGATCTTCCCTTCAAACAGTTAGGTCAGGGCATCAAACATAGATTTAGGTGTCTTTAGGGAGGACACCTGTGGCATGAGGTGATCCTTGATTGAGTCAACAATAATACTTTTAGCCATGACCAATTTATTCTTGTGTAAGGCCTTAGCCTCATCTCCCTTTGGAACTTGAACCTATTCATTGATGTAAGAGTCGAACTCATTTTCTTCCAGGACCAGGGAGATCCTATACTTCCAGGATTGGAAGTTATCAGCTCCCTCAAGCTTTTCATCAAGCTTGGTACGATGAGACATCTTAACTAAGAACCTCAAATGGAAATGCAAAATATTTAGATCTTACTAGGCTAAGATGTTAGAACTGGATATGGAGCTGAATTTCTGTAGAGTTGGTTCAGGAGCAGATTAGGGTTTGAATTTCCCAGAGTTCTACCCAGCCAAAAACTTTGATCTTGATCTCTAAACTTCTATTTTGAAGAGGAGATCAATCTAGGCCTAGGATCACTCAAAAATTCCACTTTTGTGGAAAGCCCTAATTTCTGGCAATAGTGTCGGGTCAAAAACTGAAAATACTCAGAATCAGATTCTCCTTCATAGAAAGATGCGCCCTAGAGAGGAGAGTCATCCCAACCCTCTTTTGCTGAAAATCTATGGAGAGAGATCCAAAAAGTACGATTCCTTATTTTATGCAACTGCACAGTGTCTTCTTCTCAGGTTATCTATGATACCATGTTAGATTTTTATCATTCAATCTAGAATTAAATTAGGATCTTTAACTGAGAGAACAACAAGCACAACAATCAAACAGAAGAGACAATAGATAGAAATATTTTCCTCAGGGAAACCATAAAGGATAAAACATCACAACTTCCTCATAGATAGAATTAACATCAAAAGTAAAACCTTAAAATAGCAAGTTGATCTGCCGACAACAGTACTCTCTCTCTCTCTCTCTTGTCCCAACAACTTCTTCTCTCTCAGTTATCCACTACAACTGAGTGTGAGTGAATGTTTGATAAATAAAAAGGATCACTCTCTATTTATACTAATTCCTGACTTGCCAATAACTCACTAGGGCTGACTTCTCCAGGAGATTCTAATAACCCTAGGGCCCCACAACTGCGGGGACTTTAACCCTTGATCAATAGGAAGGGTTAGCCTCTATGAATTTACATGACTTGTTTACATTATTGAATCTCCCAATAGGAACATTGGGGCATGACATGACTTAATTACATTACAGATACTTCCCAGAATAAACATCGTGGTACAATACATAAAATATACAAGTGAATACATTATGAAGTTACAAATACATCAATAGAGAAATTAACATGTTAGGCTTAGCTCCAATTTTTGATGAATCAATATGTGAAAATAGTAAACTACCTAATGTATTGATGACTTGTGATGCTAATCTGGCTTCAAAGGATGAGATTTATACCGACTGAGTTTTGAAGGGTATTCAATACAAGTTTTATATCCTTATCTGTAAACACAAGAGTCCTATAAATTGAATGGTACTCTAAATATCCCTGCCATAAAGTCCAATCACTATTTTGTCTCCAGTGACTGTTCCTTCTCAATAAAGTGGCCCCACAAAGAACATTGAGTAGTGTACTGTGATACTTCCAAAAGAGCTAGGACATAGTACAACTCTATAAGGAGTGTTTCATTTTGTCCTCGGTTTGGTAAACCATACAAAGCACATCCTCTTGTGTTATTTGGCTTGGATTTAATACCCATATTTAAATATATTGTCATCCATCAGAGCAAATAGATTGAAAATAATATATAATTTCCTATATAAACAAATAGATTTGAACCATCTATCCTCCCTATGTTTTGTTTGCACAAACCCAACCAACGAAACCCACTCGACAAGGGTTCCCACTCCGGCGACGCTCAACTGACCATAATCTCCTTGAGCACCGACCCAGACAAGTTTTACCCTTCCTGACAACACTCGTGAAGCGGATGAAGTCTCACTCGAGATGTTCAAGAGAGAGTTGTTGGAACCAAGTTTCTGCATAATAGAAGATGACCATGGGCATCGACAATTCATCAACTTATCTAACAGATCTGACGGGTTACTTAATCATTAACATGGTTAATCATTGTTGCATTAGAGGAACTTTAAAATCAAAATGGGGCTTTCAATCCTAATTCAAATTCCATGTCATCATATTTTAGCCAATGAAATTCCTTTAAATTTGAAATACTGTATAGGTCTTAATCAATTTTTTAATATAAATTTGGGGATAAGTATCATAAAAAAAACTACTTTTTTGTTCATATTTTCGACATATCTCCCTGTGATTTTACTCAAATTTCAATTGAGAGATCTCATTAGATGCGAAATTAAATTCCACGTGCAACTAGTACCCACACTGCATACTTTTGGATGGACCCCGCTACCCCAAAAATATGAAATACCTGAAAAAAGTGATGATGATGTCATCCTCACTTTTTTTTAGTTATTTCATGTTTTTGGGGTAGAGGGGTGCGTCAAAAGTATGTATGGGTACTCGTTGGATGTGGAATTTAATTCTGCATCCAAAAATCTCTCTCGATCAAAATTTGAGTTAAAACACAAGGAGATATGTCAAAAATATGAACCAAAAAAAGTAGTTTTTTTCATTTCTTCCTCCAAAATTAATAAATATTATTTTATTATTTTAACTATTATTTTATTATTTTCCTTAGTTGGCCCATTCTGAGTTGAAATTTCCTCTAATGCTATTAATAGATCACATCATTCATTCATAACCGAAACAATGATGATGTTGCGCAAATAGATCGAGACAGATAAGATCATTTAAAAACAGAAAACATCGCATCATAGACCCGTGTCACACATCAAATTCACATTCACCATTAGATCATAGAAACAGTAAGACAAAAAAAGAAAAAAGAAACAACAATTCAAATCTACTCCCATCTCATCATATTACTTCTACACAATGATTCACATATTCAAAATATTTCACAATTCAAGCTCTAATCTTGATCCTTCCAACTATCTCTTCAAATTCTCTCCCAAAATCTATCCAACACTTGCAATTCTACTTCTATTTATAGGATTGTTCCTTTACATGAAAGGTCCAATTCTAACTAACTCTTAACCAATTCTTAACTGAATCTACAAAATAATGACCAATACCTCAAGATATGGTCCAAAGTACAAAAAGTGACATAAAATACATAAATTAGTCTATTTTTTTGCCTTGCGCGCAATATTTCACTTGCACAGTTTGTTTTGAGCTTGCGTGGAACTCGTGATGTCATGCAACTAACTTGTCCCAAAACCCTTGCCAACATGTTTCAGTCACCTTCTTCTATTGATTCTCTCTACAATACTAGGGCTTGGTATATTCTTCTTGTACAACTTTTTAGTACGATAGTTTAATAATAGTTTATTGTGGCTCTCTTTCTTGTAGCTTGAGATTGGACATGGAGCATCTAGATGCATCTTGAATAGATTTTATTATGTGATTCTTTTATATATATCCTAGAAGAATTTGTTTTCAGAAGTACAAAATCATCGTGTGTTGTTAATTAACTTCTAGTTTAGTGATGATTGTGTACTCTCATCCTATAGATCTCCTCCCCATATGTGAAAACCACTGCTAAATAGTATTTTCCTTGAATAGCTTGTAAGGAGGTCTACCTGTCCTCTTTGGGCTCATCTCATACATCTTCTATAGTTAATTATGCAAATAAGCACTTCTCTCTTTTGTTTGCACTCACGTTAATTGTTCTTATTTATTTTTAGTACTTGTTGGCTCAATTTATGTACATTCAGTGTTCATGCATCTTCATGTTATTGTTATAACATATTTCCTACCTCCAATCAATCAAACATTTTCGAACTTTACGACACAATTGAGTAGATTATCAAATGTCAAAAGTTTCCATCTTTTATCTCAAATTGAGAGATTCTATAGATTGTAAAGAAAAACATAGAAATTCAAACACTCATACAAGCACATGAATTCTGTAAGATAAAATAACATTAAAATCTGAATGGGATGGGGTGAAGAAAAAAGTGTGTTCTAGCCAACTAGATATTGCACATAATGGATTTAACTCCTTAAATGGAAATGGAGGAAAACATGAATGCTTTGGGTTGGGAAACACCACCAAGAATGATGAAAAAGACAAGTTTTCTGACCAACTAGATATGGAACATAGTGGATTTAATGCCTTCCATGGAAATGGAGGAAAATATGAATTCTTTTGTTTTGGGAAAAGTCACCAACAATAATGATAAAAACTAATTTGGAGACGATTTAAGAATTTTAAAAATTAAAGAGCTACTAAAAATGAGGGACTAGAAAGTACAAGCATTTATAACCAAGAAAGATACAAAAATGAGTAGTATAAAATATTGAAAAATTAAATGGAATAAACTATACAAATGGGCTAAATTTGTAGCATGAAAGTGAGACACCACAATATCACAAGGAAGGAGAGAGCAGAGTCATCAGTCAGTTTTATGGAAAAATTGAGAAACCTTGGGAAGATTATTAGTTATATAGGGTTGTAGATTCATTAGGGTAGTTTGACTAGGGTATCCAACATGTTTATAACAATAAATAAACAAAGGAAATGTAACTCACCTAATGTTAAATTATAAATATCCTTTGCTAAGCTAATTAATGTGAGTGTTGGAAATCAAAGATAGGAGAAATGGAAGGAACTCACTCAGAAGAACATTGTTGTAGGAGATGAAGTTACTTGGGATAAATATTAGAGTTGTGACAAGCCTCTAAGAGAGTGTTCCACCTCTCCAACAAACCTACACACAACTCAATCCTCTAAAGAAACAAAATTTTACCACAGAAGGATCAATTATTTGGAATAACTTAGAGGAGGAACACCTCCTTGGTGAGGGTGGAAAATAAGGGGGTGAGAAGGTAATGAGGTAATCCTAGAGGTAAATGACTCATCACAATTAAATTTTTATGGATATGGTTTTATGTCTACATCTTGAAAGGTCGCATTGAGAGATCCTATAAGGTAGGAAAGAGGCTCACGAAAATTAGGAGACACATAACACTATGCTTGAAATGGAAGGAGTGTACTTAAGTATTCCAATGTAATGTTGGGGTGGGGGTAAGGTATGGTATTGATAGGTTGAGGAGGATAAGTTTTTCTTCAGGAAACTTACAATTTATATGTCTTAGAATTTTTACAAGTATAGAGGGACGAATTTGGATTGGGGTAGATTGTAAAACTTTCTCAAATGAAGAAGACTTCTTTCATTGAAGAACACGATATGCATTTGTGTTGTAAGTGTTTCATTTTCGATGTTGCACTAATTACATGATCTAGGGAAAGGGTTATAACCTAATCCTTTGTAATTAGTTGTATGTGTACTTGATTCAAAGAAGGGCACCTCATGCTCTTCATGTTACAAGGATGGTGGTATGTAGGACTATAGAGGTCATGGGATTTGAGGAAAGAATTAAGGTTTCTCTTAGTAAACCTATTGATGGGGGAAGTATTTCCTAAGAGATTCTTTAAGGTCTACAAGTTCTCATGAAGTTCTCTAAGGATTCTTTCTTCAAGTTGTTTCATGAAGGGCATGAGTTCTTCACATGTTCTACAGAAGTAAGATTGTGGTATGTTTTATTGGCTAGGAGAGGGACAAGTTGTATGATAAAAATTGTTCAAAGCAATTAAGGGTGTCATGTTGGGACGAAGTGGAGGATATCCCTTCATACACCTAATAGATTCTTTTATCAATCAATTAGATAAATTCTCCTACAAATAAATTAATAGAAATTAGATCCTTTAGTAATTCATACAGATCATAAGGTCTTCTTAAGGTAGAAGTTAGGTCTTAGTTGTAAGAGGTATATAGAGGTCTTTTAATCAACTATTAAAAGGGTCTTTCCTTCCATTGCTACATGAAAGTTTCAGTAACATGGAAAAGACAGTTGAAAGTAAAGTTACAACAACATTTGAAGGCAAGGTGAAAGGGATTCCCTAGACCATTGATGAAAACAATATGCAAAACATGATGCAATGTCTTGAGGTCTTTTATAAGGCTTGAGGAGATTTAATACTAGGACTAATCAATTAAAAAAAAATCCATTCCTCCCTCTCTATATAATTATGATGATAGATTTTGGCATTACATTAGTCATCATAAGTCAATTTTTCAGTATTTACGTGATTCAAATTGGTGTCGGTTACACACCTGTGCAAAGAAAGGGTTCGAATTGTGTGTCCTCTTCGCGTGGTTGTTCCCTTCATCTTTGTGTGTGCCAATTCTTTCCTATCATCCTCCCTTCGTTTGCGTGGTTGTTCCCTTCCCTTTGGTGTTTTAGTCTCCTCTCAGTTTCAACCACGAACATCAACTATTGTTGAACATTGACACACAACAACTGACGGGGGTCTATGGGGTATGGCGGGTAGTCAACTCAATAACTAACATGGCCCTAGATGGAAAACTAGTAATCTATATATCTATATGAACCAGGGTCTCTATAACACAACGATGGGATTCTATATGAAAAGTGAGTTGTGTATCTGAACTAGGGTTTTTTGTCTATATGAACCACCAAGGCAGTCAATATGGAAAACCCCCCTTGGATTTGGCTGATGAAGCGGAGTAAATAGATATATTTTTGAAGCCCTCCGGATGGGTATTCATATCAACAATATGCGGGGGGTCTCAGTATATTCAGCTTGTATCATTGTTGGGATTCTATTGAAATGGGGCTGGTGTTCTAGAGATGGGGTTCCCCCCCCCACCTTCACACTCGTTATATAGTTAAACATCTGTTATAGCAGATTTTGCCACACTAGGTGAATCACACATTGTATGGCCTTCCCCTGTCCCGCTATAGACTCATTAGCCCCTATGGACTACTTTTTGTCTTTTGATGTGTCCTTGATCATCCCTAAAAACATAAGAAAAGTGATATACGCGGATTTTACCCCGATAACCGTGTACATACGCGGATATGTCTCATATAGTCACGTACATCGGGATGTGTGCGTAATCCAAATCCTTTTGGAATTTTCCTTGACTTGGATTCGACTCATATGACTCCTGGCCTCCCATATGCCTTGAGATCACACGGATTCAACCTTTCAGTATCCCTTTGAAAAGCTATACAAGGAACCCCTTGAGACATTGAAAGCATAAGAGAGAATTGAGAGTAACGAAACTATAGTCCATTGTTGCCAGAACTTATGCTCGAGTCTGCATCCCTTTGTCCCTTGGAGCACTGTTGTGTTCTTCCCAAGCTTGCCTTTTGCTAGTGATCTTTCTATTTGAGTGATGCAGGATTGAGGTGGTGGAGGCCCAAGTGGGGGATTCAGTTTCTCTGGTTCGCAGACGTGCCGTCAGAGGTTGTCACTTGTAATCTCTGATTTATATTAATAGAAATATCTTTTCCTCTCCAGTAATGTGTATTTGAATGAATATTGTATCCATGGGAATGTGTCAAATGATTTTACATTATTGATTATATATGCTAGAATAGATCTAACACCATGATATATAGTATGCTTGTATTGTTTACTTATTGTTGAGGAAGTATTATATCAATTCAAGCTGAAGATTGGAAATCTCAATGGGGATCTACTTCAACCATCTGGAATAAGGTACGAGGTTCGATCCTTTAGTGTTAGACATTTCATTTCTATTGCCTATTGGGAAAGATTGATTTCTGGAGTCTAGCTGTCTGTTGTGGTACCCCAAGCCATAGGAATTTCTCTCTGTAACAGAATTGGCGACTCTACTGGGGATGTCCCTTGTTTTTATTTGGGGTTTGTGGGCACAATGGGCTTGATATTATTGACTTGCTCTTGGTTTCTCCCTGTTTCTGTGTTGCATGTTATAGTATGTTCATCCATTGACACTCCCCTTTATTGGTTTGACCATTGGCCTGCTTTTTACCACTGCCTTCTCTGTATACGTAGGTTTTTGGCCAAAATTCATGTACATACACGGATTTTTGGCCAAAAGTTGCGTATACACGCTGGTTTTTGGCCAAAATCCACGTATACACTCAGGTTTTTGGCCAAAAGTCGCGTACATATGCAGCTGTTCTTTATACAGTCGCATACATCCTCCCTTTTGGTGAGTTTGATGTTGTGGGAAGTTGTTGGGTGGGTTGTGAGTGTGGTTGGGTCTTCCTTGGGTCTGATGTTGTCTATTGGATGCTTCTTTTGTGACCAGAGACCGTTTTTTCATTTATTTTTCTTTGAAAGTACTTTTAGTCATTTTTCCCTTTTGTTTTTCCATTAGTGCATTACTCTTTTTGTCTTGGTGTCTTGCTAGGCTTGTCTTTTATAATTTCTACAAAGATTGAGAATTTTAGATGACTTTTGTTGCATTTTTCATTCTTTTATATTAAAAAATACAAAGTAGTTGCACTCATAGTTGCATCTTAGATATGGATTTGAGGAGGTACCTGCATTGGATTGCTTCGATGAGATTTGTGTTTAGGCTTTCATATAGGAAGGATTTCATTGACATTTGGAAAGGAATATATATTTATGCATTTCATGTAGTGGCATACCCTACTTTTCATTTGACAAAGATTGCACTTATCATTGTTTGTTATGGTGTGCATCTTTATTTCACTGCTAAGTCATAACTTCATTAGTTGCACGACCATATCCTATTTTTGAGTAATAAAGCCAACTAAAATCAACGCTAATTAAAATGAATTACACTCTTTTCTTTTCTAGGGTGCACCAACAAGCTTAGGTTTTAGGATCTTGGAATAGTTCATTGTAAGTCAATTCTCCAAGATCACTAAACAACAACATCTAGGTGTCAGTCCAGGGAGTGTGTGAAATCCTTGGTATAACCATTGTTCTCAGGATCCTCCTCTCAAACGGGAGTTAAGCATGAGGCAGTGTGAGCGGTTATTGATTGGGATGACCCCTAGTCATAACTGAGTAGCACTAGAGATATTTCCAGGATTGTATTCATATCTAGGGGCTCTTTCGAGAGTTTCGGGCTTTGCTACCCTACCCATACGGTCAATCCTACCTGCGACTGTCCGCCTGAGCATTGATTGTATTGAGGTGACCTTAGTGACCTTACCTAGGATATCGAGGGGGTACTTGTAGAGGTTATTCTACAGGTGTCTCGGCCAGGTAGAGGTCAGACAACACAGTCGCTTTATGCATTGAATCTGAGGGCCACTATAATTGGTTACATACCTCTGCTTGTAGTGTATGGGAGTTTCGAGCCTCTCCTAGGCGAGATGTACCGACTGCATTCGGGAGCTCACATATCCTCCCCTTGGTTTGCTTGTATTTTGGCTGTAGATTTTCTTAGGAGTGTTCTCCTTGTGCGCTAGTTGGCCTTTGGGATCGCGGTTACTTGAGTATATTTATGCTCTCTTGAGTTTAGGTCCTTTTATTTTTAGCATTCCTGGTATCTTATCACCCATCCTTTGTCCTAGTACGGACCCTGGTGTTAGACTTGGGGGCATCACAGCCCCTTACCGTGCTCATAGATTTGGGAATGGTCATCTTCCATCCTCTACTCCATTTGTGGAGGATTTTTTCCCTTCGCTCGGTCTTTACACCAGTGTTCAACCTCATGGGAGTGGTAGTGGATGCGTGAACGTTGGGTCTACACCTTAGTTTCCTTTTTATGTCTCATCATTCACCGCATTGTTTCCTTTGGGTGCTATTGTCATGATCATTCCTCCCTATATCCTATAGTTTGGATTCTTTATTGACTATTTTGGTTTGTGTTGGACTAATATGGTTGTCATGTAGGATCCATTTTTCTACACTCTCCCCAAGGTTTCGACCCGTTCGTGCCTGTCACAGGTATTATGTCTGAACTGACATATAGGTTAGGATTTCACATCCGCTTGCACTTATGCATTTCCTTATGACCATGTCACTATATCCTTAGGTATGAACCCACTCTATTATGTCACGGAACCTTCTTGCTGCTCTAGAAGTGGCATGATATGAGTGGTAGAGCCTCACCTTACATGGGTACCCTAGTTAGCGCCTTATTTTCATTTGGTTCCCATGCCGATGTTTCTCCCTTTAGGGTGTGGGAGTCTGTTGTATAGTATTACCATGACATTTCGCAAGATCCTCATACTCCTCTTGATCTTATGCTAGCCATGATCCCCCGGACTCCCTTGTATCAAGTTGTGGATGCATTATCATGAGCTTTTCCTATCTTATTGAGCTTTATGCCGGCTCCCTTGACATTGCGTTTCAGCCATATAGCCTGAGCTTGTCTCATGTCTAGCCATGCAGAGCCTTTCGTTATATCCTTCGCAACTTGATTCCCTTTTTACCGGGAGGGGATTTTTCCCCGAGTGTCGATATCCTACACATGTATCTTTGCATTGAGCATAGGTATGTTCCACTGCTTGGAACTAGTTTGTTTTCCCTCATGACACTCGTCTCCTCCTAGTTTGTAACTATAAAGCTAGTTTATTCTTTTTTCAAGATTTTCAAATAACTGAAAAAGTCCAAAAAAATCAAAAAACCCAAAAGCCGGACAAGAAAATATATTATCTTTGACAACTGTCGAGTCGTGTTGCCTTTGAACAGAGCACTATATATCACATCCATTGGTTGGGTTATAGTTTGACTTTAGGAGCTGTACTCATTTATTTCAGTTTATCTCCATCGACTGGTTATGCTTCTAGTCCCTATGGAGCCTCTAGTGATGCCTCCTGCGTCATAGAGGTGTCCCAGTTTGTATATAGAATCTCTGCTGCCTTCATTCAGTCACCATACGCCATTATGCTCTTGTTCGAAGGAAGTTGAAACCTGAGTCGGCCATTCCTCAGTTATCTTGACTTTGCATGTCGGCCATTCCCAGTATAGTTACTGGTTCGTGCACCTTATGATCAAGTCCTTCCACATTATACAGCCTTGCTGAGTACCTCGTGTTGGATGATGGGGGATGCCCTAATTCCCTCCTTCCAGCGGATTTCATCCCATCGACTTCAGAT
>LPNX011138564.1:31503-47597 GCA_001517045.1 Pseudotsuga menziesii
TGTAGAGTCATTTTGAGTGCCTTGAGACTTGCAGTCATCAGTGGCAAGTTCTCTCGCCATCGACAGTTTCTTGGGAATACATCAATGTCCCCTGATCGATGGATTCTCTCAAGTGTTTGACCTCAACACATTTATTCACACTTGTTAGTTTGCACTCTAGTACCTTGATTCCCATTTTCATTATTGGTGGGTGATCTCACGTCTGTTAACGGTATACATCAATGACCGGTAATCAGACGATGGAATACTATGTTCGACCTCGACACCTCTATTCGCATAGTAGGACATGTACTCATAGCAGTGTGTGTAGAAGACCTTCTAGATTGGTGGCATCCATTATATGCTACCTCCTTGATCATGCCAGTGTTCATGAGATTTCAGCTCTCGTGACTTGTTCCAGTATATGTCAGACATTTCCAGCCACTATGGAGATCTTGATCTATTGTATATCTTCATCCTTTGGGGAGATCATGGTCCTTTGTATATCTTCATCATGGAGATTCTGATCTATGTATATTGTACGTGGCGATGACCACATATGTGTTACCATGTTTCATGCCTATTCATGGCCATTGTACTCTTATGTATCCGGGACTGCTATATGTATTTGCAGTTATATGCAGAGTTGTATTATTGTACTATGCTGATTGGGTGGCTGGCCTTCCATTTGGGTACCTTCATCACTCCACTTCTGGGATGGACTTATAATGTATTTCGGCCATCGTATAACCCCTCTGATCTCATACATTAGGGGGCATCTGTTATAGCGGATTTCACCACACTAGGTGAATCACACATTGTATGGCCTTCCTTTGTCCCACTGCAGACTCATTAGCCCCTATAGACTACTTTTTGTCTTTTGATGTGTCCTTGATCATCCCTAAAAACATAAGAAAAGTGATATACATGGATTTTACCCCGATAGCCGCGTACATATGCGGATATGACTCATATAGTCGCGTACATCGGGATGTGTGCATAATCCAAATCCTTTTGGAGTTTTCCTTGACTTGGATTCGACTCATATGACTCCTGGCCTTCCATATGCCTTGAGATCACACGGATTCGACCTTTCAGTATCCCTTTGAAAAGCTATATAAGGAACCCCTTGAGACATTGAAAGCATAAGAGAGAATTGAGAGTAACGAAAGTATAGTCCATTGTTGCCAGAACTTATGCTTGAGTCTGCATCCCTTTGTCCCTTGGAGCACTGTTGTGTTCTTCCTAAGCTTTCCTTTTGCTAGTGAGCTTGCTATCTGAGTGATGGAGGATTGAGGTGGTGGAGGCCCAAGTAGGGGATTCAGTTTCTCCGGTTCGCAGACGTGCCGTCAGAGGTTCTCACTTGTAATCTCTGATTTATATTAATAGAAATATATTTTCCTGTCCAGTAATGTGTATTTGAATGAATATTGTATCCATGGGAATGTGTCAAATGCTTTTACATTATTAATTATATATGCTAGAATAGATCTAACACCATGATATATAGTATGCTTGTATTGTTTACTTATTGTTGAGGAAGTATTATATCAATTCAAGCTGAAGATTGGAAAGCTCAACGGGAATCTACTTCAACTGTCTGGAATAAGGTACGAGGTTCGATCCTTTAGTGTTAGACATTTCATTTCTATTGCCTATTGGGAAAGATTGATTTCTGGAGTCTAGCTGTCTATTGTGGTACCCCAAGCCATAGGAATTTCTCTCCGTAACAGAATTGGTGACCATACTGGGGATTTCACCACACTAGGTGAATCACACATTGTATGGCCTTCCCCTATCCTGCTGCAGACTCATTAGCCCCTATGGACTACTTTTTTTCTTTTGATGTGTCCTTGATCATCCCTAAAAACATAAGAAAAGTGATATACGTGGCTTTTACCCCGATAACCACGTACATACACGGATATGACTCATATAGTCGCGTACATCGGGATGTGTGCATAATCCAAATCCTTTTGGAGTTTTCCTTGACTTGGATCCGACTCATATGACTCCTGGCCTTCCATATGCCTTGAGATCTCACGGATTCGACCTTTCAGTATCCCTTTGAAAAGCTATATAAGGAACCCCTTGAGACATTGAAAGCATAAGAGAGAATTGAGAGTAACGAAACTATAGTCCATTGTTGCCAAAACTTATTCTTGAGTCTGCATCCCTTTGTCCCTTGGAGCACTGTTGTGTTCTTCCCAAGCTTGCCTTTTGCTAGTGAGCTTGCTATCTGAGTGATGGAGGATTGAGGTGGTGGAGGCCCAAGTGGGGGATTCAGTTTCTCCAGTTCGCAGAAGTGCCGTCAGAGGTTGTCACTTGTAATCTCTGATTTATATTAATAGAAATATCTTTTCCTGTCCAGTAATGTGTATTTGAATGAATATTGTATCCATGGGAATGTGTCAAATGCTTTTACATTATTGATTATATATGCTAGAATAGATCTACCACCATGATATATAGTATGCTTGTATTGTTTACTTATTGTTGAGGAAGTATTATATCAATTCAAGCTGAAGATTGGAAAGCTCAATGGGGATCTACTTCAACCATCCGGAATAAGGTACGAGGTTCGATCCTTTAGTGTTAGACATTTCATTTCTATTGCCTATTGGGAAAGATTGATTTCTGGAGTCTAGCTGTCTGTTGTGGTACCCCAAGCCATAGGAATTTCTCTCTGTAACAACATCTCTGAGTCGAGAGATTAAAAGGAATCTAAACTTTTGGTCGAGAAAATTATCCAATATTTTAATATAAAAAATATGGTTATACTCACATGAGAAAGTTTAATATTCTTGGCTGAAAAATTATCTAACTATGGAAGAACTCTTAGAAAAGATAACTTTAACCGTGGTTAATTTCTCTTTAGAGAAATATTACAACACTTGGCCAAGAATTATGTTGACTTTTTTCTCGGTCGAGAAACTGAAAATTATAACAAAAAAGCCAATTGTCACAATTTTTTTTCCCAACTTCATGTTTTCACCCATAATTGTGTTATTTCAATTATCTTCCTTGATTCTCTAAACCTTCAAAACTACTTTGTTTATAAATATAATGGTACTAGGTTGTTCTTAAGGAACTTAATTAATAAACGAATAATTACAAGTGTGGTTATTAGCTCACCATCTATTATTATTTTATTATTATTGTTATTATTATTAATAATCTAAAACTAATATTAATAATGATAATAAGGTCCATTGTCATTACCATTGTTTAATAAACAAAAAAAGATGAATTTATCCTCAATAAATTCTACATTTGATTAAATCATTTTGTAATAATTTAAAATTGTACATTAAAATTAATTAATTAATTAAACCCAAAAGATAAGGTACGATTTAGTTATATTAATATTGTTACTTTCATATCTTGAATTGAATGGATAATAACCCTAAGTGACTACAAACTCCTCACTAAGAAGTTATTATTTTATTCAAACAATTTAATATTTGAATGGTGAATGGGACTTGTAATTTTACCCACTCTCTCGTCAAGATCCCAAATTGATGACTTCAAGAAAAATAGTAAATATTGTATAGTCAATAGTTTTAATTAACCACAATGGCTTTGAATTACACCACACAATGGGCACAAATTCTATATTATTTTAAACAAGAAAGAAAAAAAAATGTTTTAGGGTTTTGTGGGATTTGATGGGGGATATAGAGTAATCCTAAAGGATTTAGGAGGAGATTATTGTCATGAAGGGGAATCCTTTATTTGGATGCTTTATTAGTAAAATTGCAACCCACTATGATTGTACTAGAAAAATTAACATGGACTAGTAAAAATCCCTCTTAAACATCTCAAACATTTCCCTTCTCATGCTTATGTACATGTTTTAAAGGAAAATATTAGTAGTTCCATAATACAGTCCAACAATGTGCCTTTGTTAGTTATAAATATTATATAAAATGTTATGAAATTTAAATCCCAATAACTAAGAATAGTTTACAGTTACGTTCGACTGTATTCAAAGAGGTTAATGTTTCTACCAAAAAAGAAATCCTATTCAAGGAGGAAGAACCAAAGACATTAGAGTTTGAATTGTAGGGTTAAAAATCTAACCAAGATGAAGATGAATCACAATCTTTCAATCTTGTGATTCAAGTTTCAATCTTCCAATCATATTATTCAAGTAATATCCCTTGTGATTTCCCTTTTATTTTGCATTATGTGTTATTTATAATGATCATAAAACTATGAAAATAAGTGGATTTAAAGGATAGTAAACATTGGAAGAAACAAATGGTTAAAAAAATTGATAACTAGATAAAAATGACACTTATATCTACCTCGTAAACTTAAGCAAAACCTATAATAACAAATAGATCTTTAAAAGAAATTTTCCTTCTAAGCTTTAAATATACATCAAAGAATAATATGAGCAAAATTCATAATATTTGGCTAAATAAACTTTCAAAGTTCTAGATCTTTAAAAGAAATTTTCCTTCTAAGCTTTAAATATACATTAAAGAATAATATGAACAAAATTCATAATATTTGGGTAAAAAACCTTTCAAAGTTTTTTGTAATGTTGATGAAAATGAGTATTATTGAGCGAAAATAATAAGCAAAGTTGCTATCCAATATTTTATGATAGAAATAAAAATGCTAAACTAACAAATAAATGTTAACTTCAATGAATAATAACGATATTAATATCTTAAAAGCATTTATTATAAACCCAACTAAGTTGGCCACTAGAAAAATATTAAAATTATTAAATTACAATTACGTACATGCATCTAGAAAGTTGCATCTATAACTTAGGAAAAATCATATTTTTTCCGGCCCCAAAGCGAATCTGAGGAAGCTACAATGCCTTTTAAAAAATGCAATGATATTTGCAATTCTATTGCCAACTCCAATAAATCGTTCCGCAGGTACAGTCCCGTGTGAGTAAAACATTGAGGAAGTTGTATGTGATGCAAATTTTGAGGAGGCTGTCGTTGATTGTATTTTTATCTCTCTGTGCGGGGGTCCAATTTTCAGATCGAACGGCTCAGGTTCCATGTCTACGAAATTTTGCAGTGCTTCCTCCTTAGCCGCCAGAGCCTCTTTATCTTCTACCACAACATCCACGAAGCTACACTTGTTACACCTCAGACAGGGCTTCCCAGGATCTGGGCCACTGAAATAGATACAATGACAGAAGTGGCAATATTTTAATGTAGTGCCAATTGTCTGTCTGCAGATATAACACATTAAGTTTCCACACCTACATATCACCTTATTGCAGGTCCCAGCCATCTTTATTAACTCTGCCTTACAAATGTTACATGTTCTGATCACAGCGTTTGTCATCCTCTCTTCAACTTCTTTACAAAGAGCAGTGCCAGACATTCTCAGAACCTGTTCAGAGGATAAGGGTAAGTGACTCAGCTTCTTGCATTTGATACAGGAAGCCTTCAAACATTTAGGGTTTTGACAGTCCAAAGCTTGTAGACACTTATCTCCCTCATATGGAATGTTACAAAATGGGCAGTAAACCAACCCTTCAAGGTTGGCTTCTACAATAGCGTCGCGAGCCTGTAGATCTTCATATTTTTCAAGGGCATCTTTTGTAAGAGCTCTCCGAATCTCTGACAACGGAATTGACTCATTACAGCCATCAATATCTGTGCAGAATAGTAAAAACGTTATCCTCATTCTTTAGATCAACTAGTATAATTTAATTGAAGAAATATCAAAGTCAGTATTTAAATAAATACTAGTTCACCATATGAATAGCTTGAAACAATTCGTACCCACCCACACTTTTCAAGCCGACACATTTTGCGTTGGATACGAAGAAAAATGAGGAAAAATGATTTTTATGGAGATTCAAATTTTAAAATCTAGAGAAAACAGATATGGAAAATGTTAAATATTACATTTAGTACTAGTCATTCATAGTGTAAAGAAAATACAAATGCAGCCATGCTGCAAAAGGGTAGTGAGGCAAAGTGGGATGATCCTACCCCTGATTACACCAAGGAGTGTATGATTCTCCCTTTTGGTTACAAGCATACTAAAGTTGCAATGTTATTACAAAAGAATTATGAGGGTCATGAGTAGCCTATTGCCTTTTTAAGCATGGTCGAGGACAACATCATTTAAGAGAAGGGTTCCCTTTTCATAATAACACAGCTATATTTCATGTTATATAATTTAATTAAAAAAAATGGTGTTTTATGTTTGGGACCAGCTTAGATCATATGAAAAAAAACAAATCATCACCAACAATATTAATAAAGTTATTTATCAATTTTAAAAATAAAAGGTAATTTAAAAAATTCATATAAGCCTATATAATAAAGAAAATAATACAACTATCATATGTGATAGAAAAAATACAACTAGCATGGATTCATCTTAAACCCAAATCTAATTTAATGAAATGTACTTTTTTTCCTAGTAGTAAAGACTTTTAAGAAAAAAATTTATTACCTCAAAAGATTCGATCTATATTGCTTCATAGATCTAGAAATTTGAGAATGGTCTATCTATGTTGATGTTATACCAAAACTAAAATATCTTATAATTTAAAGATGATGTCCAAATTGGTAAACAAGGTGTACTAAGATAGCACATAAGCATACAATCCCTATTGATAAGTTAGTCTATATAAGCTTAATCCATTGTATATACACAAACACCCCCACTTAAGATAAAGACAAGACTAAACATAAGAAACGTTGGGTCCTCACAACGATGCCTAGTTAGCTAAGCAAACACAAAACACTAATAAATAAAAAAGAAAAACCCATAGGAAACCACCTCACCCTAAAAGAGAGCCAATCAACAACGTTGAAACTTTCCTAGAGGTGATTTTGAAAAAGATCCCACAAAAAACTCCAAATCACATACTTCAAACTCTCAAAAAAAAGAGAATTGATTGCACATCATTCTTAAAAAAAAACTAATCCTTTAAAGTAACTCCTTACACAAACAACATTGTTAGGTACCCATAACATCAAGAAGAAAAGTTAAATTAAGTTGTCCTACTGATGTCAAACTATCTAGTTAAAGTGCATGCATGGACAACTACTACAAGTTCCACATCAAAATAGGAATTAACACCATGTATAATGAGCGTCACATTAAAGAGTGTTGATGTTCACCAAAACAATGAATCATAAATATTTGAAAAGTGTTCTCATATTTTTTTTTGTTCCCATGCCTCCACACATACAAAACTAGTCTATTTTATTCTATTTTGAAAAAAAATATGTTGTTTTGCCAATGGTTTTGGACCTATTGCAAGTTAACTTTAGTTAAAAAAAATTTGGTTGGAAACAAATTTGAGTTAATGGTTGGTGTTTTGGATGCTATAATATAGTATTCTAAACAAAATAATAATAATATAGGATGAGTGCAATCTAATGTTATCTTTCTTAGCCTCTTAGTAGCAATGCAAACATGGAAAAACATCAATGTATTGACTTGGGGGATAAGTTGAGGTACTTCCATATGGATATTCAATGGGGTGTGTAAGAAGATGAAATGTAGCAAATCAAAATAAGTGAAAATTTTAAGGATCCATAATTTTCTTAAAGTTTAGAAACCTTCATGAATCTTATTAATTCTTAAATTTTCAACCATAAGTTGTTGGGTTGTATTTTTATACAAACATTATAATTTCTAAGTATTTCATATAGTTTCTCCATAATTTTGGTGATTTTTAGAGTAAAAATATTGTAGCCATTGTTCATTGTTGGAGTAAAAATATTTACTCATGTGGAATTTGGGAAAATCAATTTTGAAAAAAATGAAAATTGTTGAATATTATTTTAGAGAAAATGTCAAAAATTAGTTCATGAGATCAATTTTGCACTTAATATTTTTAGTACATAATCTCTTCCAAAATATAACTTTTTTATTTATGGATTTCTGTATATAAATATGTTAAATTTATGTTTCTCTAACATTGTTATGTTATTTTTTAGGTATTACAAAATGCATATAAAGCGAAGAGGGTAGGTGTTCAACATTAATTAGTTTCATTAAAATTGCATGTACAATGGTAGAGAATGGACTATTTTCATCCACATTTTTTTTTCAATATTGATAATGTTATTTTGATATTTTTTTTAGAAATAACAAATTTATTATACCCTTGAAATTATGAGCTTTTACATTAGTCTAGGCTACAATGATCTACACATAATAAAAAAAAATGTTTTATTTTACACTGCATAAATAAATGGATCAAACATGGAAAGTGATTGCATGAATAATAGAGATATTTATTTGAGGTTTTTTATAACTATCAAATTAAAAATAAATTAACAATAGTAATGTTGGCCCTAGGAAATTTTGGTCAATTCTTGGTACTAGTTTTGGAAAATAATTTTTGGTATGAATAGGTTTGCAACGAAGTCGTTCAACAAAGTGGATTGCTCTGAAGAAGTGGTCAAGATTTAAAAAGTTAGGTATTTTGATGGCACCAAACCGTAGTGTTTCTTACGTGATTAAATATTTTTGTCCACTTACATTTTTAGGATTGGATAGTGGGCATGAGGTGGAAGGTTATGAAGAACCTATAAATATTTGATGGGTTGTGATTTTTTGGGGTTTACATGTTTTTGTTAATATTTGGCTGTAAGATTAAGGTATTTTTATGGGTTTGTCAAAGTATGAACTGTAGAGAGTCGTATATATGAGGTATGATCTGCAGGTTGTGTGAAGAGATCCATTGTAAGAAGCTATTAATCTATTCAGCAGAATTTTACAGGGTGTGTGTGCAAACATGAAGCGTTTCTTTGCTATGACTCTATATAATAAGAAGAACAATTTTGCACCTTCTCCCATATTCGGTTTCCACGATAAAACCTTTGGTGCCTAATGTGTTAGTGATGTGTGCATGTGATTAATGAATCTTCATTATGTGTCATAGATTGGTAAATATGAGTATGTCAAAGTGAGTCCCATGTTAAAGATATGGTTTTGTTGAAATTACATTTGTTGACATGTTGTGTTATTCCCCTTACTTGCTGCAGAAACTTGGTTCTTCCAATCTCCATAGGTATTTCAGTTTGAGGCCTCATTTTCCTTCCAGGTGTTGGTGAAAGGGTTAGAACCTTTCGGTTCGTTATCTTGGGTTTTGTTTCTATGTTGATGGGTAAATTTGGGTTGAGGTAGAATTATGCCAAAAAATGGTTCTATTACTTGTACCAGGATCTGTTTTGAAGGGTAATGTGTCATCCATCGATGCTGGAGATTGAGTGTTGGGTTTATTGAAAGGAAAGTGATTTGTCTCAAGCAAAAATTAGAGATATGTGGCTGAACTAGGACGAATGGTTGGGTAAATATATTTATTTAGACAATGATGAAGTTATCTTTTGTGAATTTCCTACTTTATTTAAATAATGGTTGGTGAGTTTAAGCTATCAAAAGAGGTTCTTTCAAGGAGCTAATCATAAGTTGTAGATACGTGAGTCAAGATCCAATGTCTTAAAAGTGTGAACAATAACATTTTTGTGTTGTTGATATTGGGATGGATAGTATTCCTAAGGTTTATATCATTGAATTTATTGTTGAAACTACAAAGTATTATAGTGCAACAAAATGAGAGTTCTTAAAAGGACCATGAGAAAAGTTCCTAAAATAATTAAATATGTATATTAAGATGTTGCATTGTAAAAAATGTGTCTTTAGGATGAACTTCAATGACTAAAACATTTATGCATAGTGGGTCAAGGTGTCGATCAGAGGATGGTATGGGAGATTGTATTGAATGAATTGAGATGATAATGGGAGAAGAGAGTGAGATCAATTAAGAGTGTGGGTTCGTGTGGAGTGGGGAGAGATTTCCTTCGAACAAGAGAAGGAGAACTGCAATAAGGAGACAGAGTTGCAATGCAATGAAAGGGAGAGACTAAACAATACTACCATAACTCGACAAGGATTCTTATGATGAAGAGGAGGAATATGATCTCATTTCAGAAGAAGAACATATAGATCCATTGAATACAAGAGGCTAATACATACCCAAAACCCTATGTACATCATCTAAAATAGATGCAAATAAAAATAGTTCAAGGGCGGGTGCATGAAGATGGTTCCACTTTTTAGTGCCACTCTAAAAATCAAAAGAAACTCTAAAAAGGAAATATATAATGCATATGCATTATCTTGGATTGGTTTGGAAAAATTGAGCCTAAAACAAAAGTTAAGGCTAGTTAGACTATATCGCAAGTGCGATATATTGCACTTGCATTTTTCGATTTGTAATTCTTACAAAATGTAAGTGCGATATATTACACTTGTGATATATCATAAGTGCGATTATGAAAACTAAAACAAAAAAATTAAACAGAGGCCCATGACCTTTATTTTTTATTTTACATTTCAGGCTGTGAAGAATAGAGGAGTAATAAAACGAGAAAGAATTTTGTCTTGGAAGCAATTTGTGTTGATGTATATGTAACTTCGGAATGTATTCTTCTATGTATCCTATGTATTGTAACCCGATGTTCCGATCGGGATGTTTCTATTATGTATTTGAGTCATGTGGTTATACCCCGATGTTCCGATCGGGAGGATTAATAATGTAAACAAGTCATATCAATTCATTAGGTAAGTCCCCACAGTTTTGGGGCACTTGAGTTATTATACACTAATTAAGGTGTAGGCTCGAGTAGTAATTATTAGGTTTAGCCTACATGTGAAATGGCAACTTAAGTGAACGGACTAATATAAATAGAGAGCGTGTGTCTCTCTATTTATCACTTGTGAATTACATCACTTGCTCTCTCAAGTGTGGCGCACCTTTGGAGAAGGAAATACTTTGGCTTGACAGAAGACAGAAGGCTATTGTTGTGTTGGGAGGTCATCTTACTGTTTTGGGATCACATCTTGTGGTGATATTATCTTAGAGGAAGTTGAGGGGTTTTCTCCATTTATGGTTTCCCCTCCTCAAATATTTGTGTCTCTTGTCTCTTGTGATATGCTTATGTGATTGCTGTGCTTGTTTTTCTCTCAGTGAAAAGATCTTAACATAATTCTAGCTTAAATGTTGAAAAACTAACATGGGATCAGAGCTAACCTGAGAAGAAGACACTGTGCAGCTGCGGAGACTAGGGATTCCTTGTTTGTGGATCTTTCTCCACTAATTTTCAGAAAAAGTAAGGTGGAATTACTCTCCTCCCTAGGGCGCATATTTCTATTGAAACAGAATTCAATTCTGAGGTTTTTCAGTTTTGGACCTGTCACTAGGGCCGAAAATTAGGGATTTTTATAGAAGAGGAATTTTTCAGTGAGCCCAGGCCTGGATTGCTCTCCTCCCCAAAATCGAAGTTAGGAACAAGTTTGAAGGCATTTGGGTGGACAGAACTCCAGAAAAGAAAAACCCTAGTTGCTCCTGAACCAGCTCTGCAGGATTTCAGCTCAAGCTTCAGATTTGACATCTTGAACCTGGTAAGATCTAAAATCTTTTGTATTTCCATTTGAGGTTCTTGTTTAAAGATGTCTCAACATACCAAGCTTGATGAAAAGCTTGAGGGGGCTGATAACTTCCGAGCTTAGGATCTCCCTGGTCCTGGAAGATAATGAATTAGACTCCTACATTCATGAGGAGATTCCAGTTCCAGAGGGAGATGAGGAAAAGGCTCTCCATAAGAAGAAGATGGTTATGGCAAAGAGGATCATCGCTGATTCTATCAAGGATCATCTTATCCCTCAGGTGTCCTCTCTCAAGACACCTAAAGCTATGTTTGATGCCCTAACCAAATTGTTTGAAGGAAAGAACATCAATCAGAAGATGACCCTAAGGAACCAGTTGAAGAATGTGAAGATTCAGAATGCGGAAACTATCCAGTCATACTTCACAAGAGTTTCTCAAATCAAAGAACAATTAGAAGCTGTTGATGAAGAAGTGGAAAATGCGGATATTGTCATGACTACATTGAATGGCCTCCCTAGGTCATGGGATGCTTTCATTCAAGGAATCTGTGCTAGGAAGAAGTTAGTAAAATTCAGCAGACTATGGGAAGAGTGCTCTCAAGAAGAAGCTCAGATAGCAGCTCGAGAAGAGAAGATGGGAAGTGAAGACCAAGCTCTTACAGTTCGCTCCAATGCTCACTCCAAGAAAAGCAAAAGAAAACCTCATTTCTCCAAAGGTAAGGATTCTCATCCTAGAAGAGATATTTCAAATTCAAGATGTTATACATGTGATGAGATAGGGAACTTTGCAAAAGACTGTCCTAAAAACAAGGGCCACTCTCATAAGAACAAGGGGAACAAAAGAAAACATCATGCTCGTACTGCAGAGGATGATGAACCATCCAAGAAGAGATCCAGATATGAAAGTGAAAATTTTTCAAGCGAGGATGAATATGTTTTGATTTCAGCCCTCACAGGTAACATTACTCATGGAAGTGATGATTGGTTGATAGACAGTGGTGCTTCCAAACATATGACGGGATTCAAGGAATCTTTTGTGAGACTATCAGAACATGAATCACCTCACAAGTTGAAACTAGGAGATGACTACCAATATCCAATAAAAGGTAGTGGGGAATCTTCATACAAGCTAGAGTCTGGTAAGTCTCTAACAATGAAAGAAGTATTGTTTGTTCCAGGACTCAAGAAGAACCTTCTATCTATTTCAGCATTGGATGCAAGAGGTATGTGGGTTGCATTCATAGATGGTCAAGTCATCATGTGGCCAAAAGGAAAGACTATCGATGATGCGGTAGTAATTGGAGAATAAGAAGGAGGCTTGTACAAATTAAAGGGCCATCCAGAACAAGCCTTGATCCATGATTCAGTAGAGCCAAATGAGCTTTGGCATAGAAGGCTTGCACATGTGCATTACAGAGCACTACCTATTTCAAGCAAAGCTGTTGAAGGTCTTCCAGAATTCCAAGCAAAGCATGATGGAGTTTGCAAAGGATGTGTGAAAGGGAAGAATACAAAAAAGACATTTCCTAGCAGCGAAAGCAAAGCCAAAGGTATTCTAGAAATCATCCATTTCGATGTATGTGGTCCAATGTCATCAAACTCACTAAGCGGGTATGCATACTATGTTTCTTTTATTGATGATTTTTCTAGAAAGACATGGATTTATTTTATGAAGAACAAAGATGAAGTATTCAGCAAGTTCAAGGAATTCAAAGCCTTGATCGAGAACCATACTGAAAAGAAGATCAAGATCATTAGATCAGATAATGGTGGAGAATTCACTTCAAATGAATTCAAGGAGCTATGCAAAGATTCAGGGATTAAGAGGGAGTTGTCCATTCCTTATAATCCACAACAGAATGGGGTTGTAGAACGGAAGAATAGAACTATCATGGAAGCTGCAAGAGCTATGCTTCATGATCAATATCTACCTATGCATCTTTGGGCTAAAGCTGCTAGAACAACAGTATATGTACAGAACCGTACTCCACATAGAGTACTTAAGAACAAGACTCCTGAAGAAGTCTTCTCCGGCAAGAAACGAGAAGTTAGCCATCTCAGAATATTCGGCTGTCTAGTGTACATACATATTCCAAAAGAGAAGAGAACAAAATTAGATCCTTCAGGAAGGAAGGGCATATTTGTGGGATACTCAGAAAGCTCGAAGGCTTATAGAATCTACTTTCCAGGATTCAAGAAGATTGACATCAGCAGGGATGTAACATTTGATGAAGACACAGCCTACAACAAATCTAGAAAGAGACCCGCTGAAGAACCTGAAGAGGTGGAATAAGAAGCACCCAGGATCCGTCATACAATCATGAACAAAGAAGCTCAAGAAGAAGATCGAGAGTTTGAGGAACCACAAAGACCTATAGATCCACCTCTGGAGAAGAATCCTCACAAGAGGAAACCTGCTTGGGTACGTGAACTTATCCAAGGTGCGGAAATTTATGGGGCTCCAGATGAGGATCATAGAGAAAGAAAGAGGACAAGATCAAATTCCGGGTATGTAGCTTTACTATGTGATTTTATTGATAAAGAACCTTCCAGTTATGAAGAAGCGGAAAAATAGAAAGAATGGAAGGATGCCATGATTGAAGAATATCAATCGATCATGAAGAATGATGTTTGGGATGTTGTCCCAAGACCAAAATGGAGTCAGTTGTTACTTCCAAATGGTTCTATAAGATCAAGCATGCTGCGGACGGTAGTATTGAGAAGTATAAGGCAAGATTTGTGGCTCGAGGATTCTCTCAGAAAGAGGGAATAGACTATGAAGAGACTTTTGCACCTGTAGCCAGATACACTTCCATCAGATCGGTACTTGCTCTGGCTGCAGTGACGAAGTGGAAGATACACCAGATGGATGTCAAGACTGCTTTCTTGAATGGTGTAGTAGAAGAGGAAGTGTATGTAGAAAAACCACTTGGTTTTGAGACACATGACAGAAAGTATCATGTATGCAGATTGAAGAAAGCTCTGTATGGTTTGAAATAGGCACCCAGGACCTGGTACAACAGGATTGATAGCTTTCTATCCAATTTGGGCTTTACCAAGAGTAAAGCAGATTCCAACCTTTACTACAAGGTTGAAGATGACAACCCAGTGATGCTTCTATTGTATGTAGATGATCTATTTGTGACAGGTACAGATGGGTTGATTGCTGATACGAAGAGAAAGCTTGCTGCTGAGTTTGAGATGAAGGACTTGGGTATGATGCATTACTTTCTAGGTATGGAAGTGTGGCAGAATACAGATGGAATCTTCCTTGGACAAGGGAAGTATGCAGTAGAGATCCTGAAGAGATTTGGGATGATGGAATGCAAGGCTATGGCTACACCTATGGCATCGAACCTGAAGCTATTGAGTGATGCTTCTTCAGAGACGGTTGATGCTACGATGTATTGTCAGATGATTGGGTCATTGATGTACCTGATGAACACGAGACCAGATATTTGCTTTGCTGTGAACACCTTGAGCCAGTACTTGACAGATCCGAGAAGTGTTCATTTGGTTGCTACAAAGCATATTCTGAGGTACCTGAAGGGTACAATTGATTATGGCCTCAAGTATGATGCGAATCAGAAGATTAACCTAGAGGGTTATGTTGATTCAGATTGGGCAGGCAGTGCCATTGACAGGAAGAGTACTTCAGGATGTTGCTTCAGTATGGGATCAGGTGTGATCTCTTGGTTTAGCAGGAAGCAATCCTGTGTGGCACTGAGCACAGCTGAAGCAGAGTATGTCGCAGCTTGTTCAGCTAGTTGTGAGGCAGTATGGCTGCGGAAGCTACTGTCTGATATATTTGATCTCCAGTTGGATGCTACCTGTATACATTGTGACAACCAGAGTTGCGTGAAGTTGTCAGAGAATCCAGTGTTCCATGACAGGTCGAAGCATATTGAGATCAAATATCACTATATCAGGGATATGGTGCAGAGAGGAGCAGTGAAGCTCCTGTATGTTGCGACGGAGGAACAGATAGCTGATGTATTGACGAAGCCATTGGCTAGGCTGAAGTTCGAGTACTTCAGAGAGAGACTTGGTGTTCTCCAGATCGAGGCTTCCTCCCCGAGATAGTGATGAAACCCATAGCCATTCTGACATGGTGAGAGGATTGGTTCCTTCCATGGTCAAATGTAAGGGCTGAGCCATTCCGTCATGGTGATAGGATTGGTTCCTTCCATGACTGATATGAGTGCTGAGATCTATAGCCATTATGATGAGCAGGTCAGATGTAAGGGATGAACCATTCTATTCATGGCTAAAGGATTAAGTTCCTTCCATGTCAGATGTAGGTGTTGGCCATTTCGACGAGCAGGTCGGATATCAGTGCAGTGCTATTCCAACATGGTGAGAGGATTGGTTCCTTCCATGGTCGGATGTAAGGGCAATGACATGGTGAGAGGATTGGTTCCTTCCATGGTCAGGATGCCACATCTGGTATGAAAAAGGACCAGCCCTATGATGCCACATCTGGTATGAAAAAGGACCAACCCTGTGATGCCCCATCTAGTATGAAAAAGGACTAGCTCTGGGAAGACACATCTAGTATGAAAAAGGACTAGCTCTATGTGGATGCCACATCTGGTATGAAAAAGGACCATCCCTGTGATGCCACATCTGGTATGAAAAAGGACCAGCCCTGTGATGCCCCATCTAGTATGAAAAAGGACTAGCTCTAGGAAGACACATCTAGTATGAAAAAG
>LPNX011138564.1:47871-50371 GCA_001517045.1 Pseudotsuga menziesii
CTGAGTAAATGGTACATCCAACATGAAAAAGGGCTGGCTCTGTAGAACTTCCTATGACGAGATAGTATACACATGATGATGACCAGTGGAGATCCAGATCAAGCTATGATCCAGATCCAGTTATGATGACTCCGAGAGATCCAGATCGAGTGATGATCCAGATCCAGCAGTGATGATCCAGATCGAGAGATGATCCAGATCCAGTCCAGTGATGTTGATCCAGATTGAGTGATGATCTAGATCCAGTGATGCCATTTTATGATAACCCAAATCGAGAGATCATCCAGATCCAGATGACTTGAAGATGAAGATGACTCAAAGATGAAGATCATCCAGTTGATGCAGAGAAGAAGACCAGTGCTGAAAATTGTGTTGAAAGAATACCTTCCTAGTTAAGAGGGAGTGTTGATGTATATGTAACTTCAGAATGTATTCTTCTATGTACCCTATGTATTGTAACCCGATGTTTATTCCGGGATGTTTCTATTATGTATTTGAGTCATGTGGTCATACCCCGATGTTCCGATCAGGAGGATTAATAATGTAAACAAGTCATATCAAGTCATTAGGTAAGTCCCCACAGTTTTGGGGCACTTGAGTTATTATACACTAATTAAGGTGTAGGATCGAGTAGTAATTATTAGGTTGAGCCTACATGTGAAATGGCAACTTAAGTGAACGGACTAATATAAATAGAGAGTGTGTGTCTCTCTATTTATCGCTTGTGAATTACATCACTTGCTCTCTCAAGTGTGGCGCGCCTTTGGAGAAGGAAATACTTTGGCTTGACAGAAGACAGAAGGCTGCTGTTGTGTTGGGAGGTCATCTTACTATTTTGGGATCACATCTTGTGGTGATATTATCTTAGAGGAAGTTGAGGGGTTTTCTCCATTTATGGTTTCCCCTCCTAAAATCTTTGTGTCTCTTGTCTCTTGTGATATGCTTATGTGATTGCTATGCTTGTTGTTCTCTCAGTGAAAAGATCTTAACATAATGCTAGCTTAAATGTTGAAAAACTAACAATTTGGAGGGCAAATTTTGAAGGTGGATATTTACAAGGTGGATTGCAATGGAAGGTAAGTCATCGTATTGTTTTGAATTGATTTGATTTTTTTTGTTAATTTAGTATATCTTTAATTAAAAAAAACAATCAAATATTAATTGATTTTAGAATCTGTTTGAGTTTTGGGATGCTAGCACTGGATTGGTCCCTCCCATCAATCGACCACACATTTCTATATACTAGTGCACAGAACCGAATATTAAAGCAACCTAGATGGATTGTTGGTACATGGTATTTGATGATGACCCTCATGGGAATAGATACATCCCATTCTATTTTGTGAGGAAATTGTATGCTAATTTTATCTTGTGTAAACATGTAAATTACTTTGATCCAATTTGTTCTTTAGTGAGAAAAAATTTGGATCAGTCCTTACCATCAAGTAGCACCTCTCAGGGAGCTTGTTGCACCTCATTGAAGGAAGTGAAACTGAATGGGAGAGTGAAACATGTCCTTTCTGATACTGAGACGTCATTCTTCTTCTATCATATGGATCCCCAACAAAATTCCTAAGTGCTTTAATGAGATTTTTTTTTCCATTTAGGCCTCCGATTTGGAATAGGAGCAGGATATGGATACTGATCCTCTTGAGTTTCAATATCAATATGAATATCATGTTGATATTCTTCTTCATTTCATAATTTGAAACATTAGAGAATACATCATTTGAAAAAGGTGTAGATAGAATGTTTTTAACTCTCTTTTTTAATGTAAACTGAGATTATATTCGATTTGAGTATGGTATAAAGTGTGAGAATTCATATTCCTTGGAGGCATGGTTTGCAACACCCTTCACTAGTACAAAATGAGGAATTAGATACTAGGTGACTAAAAATTTTAGTCACCACAGGTTTTTCAAGTGATTTACTACTAAATATGAGCAATTTTGATTAACCCAACTATAAATGACTAAAATTAATGACCAATTTAGTCACCGGTTAACAAATATGACTAAATAAAAGTGACAGAGCTAAAAATGACTAACATAAATGACTAATTTAGTCACAACATAAAAAATGACTACCTAGAATAGAATGAGTTAGTCATTTATGTTAGTCATTTTTAATTGTGTCATGGAAAATTGCAATTGTGACAATGAAGTGTTACAATTTAGTAAATTTTGTAAATTGTCTACCTTCTATCTCTGAATATGTGCAAGTTAACAATTTTGAATCCAAAATGGAATTTGTGGGGTTAGGAATATCTCGTGTTTTTCTCAGGTGGTTGGGATAGTGTTAGGGTGTTCATGTGGATTATTGCAGATGATGTGCTTTATATGTTCATATTGCTTTCCAGATATAATATTGGGATCATAGATCCCAAATGATATGTATACTGGAAAACCCTTTTTTCTGTAATAGTGCCATGCACCTCGATCTTCAGAGATCCAACAAAGAAATTGCAGAAAATTTCTCTTGACCATCTAGTGTGTGACAT
>LPNX011138564.1:55371-157603 GCA_001517045.1 Pseudotsuga menziesii
AGATATTTACAAATGAAATATTTAGATAATTTTGCATGATTATGTATTTATTTGATAATGTGAAAAATAAAAGGTGGAATTCTATTATTTATAAAATAAATGTTTTATGAATATGTTCTTTATAGTGCAAATCCTTATAGATAAATATTGATTTTTGAATTGATTGAATAATATAGAAGGTAAACTATTCAATTCAATTATTTAGAAATAATTATTGGTGAATTTGTTGTGTTTATGGTTCAAATTTTTATCATTTTATTATACTTACCAACTTAATATAGATTATTATTCTTATCCTATATTATATAAGTGGCACCCATAGCTCTACTTTAAAACTACATAATATAAATAGTGTTAATGTCACCATTTTTACTGCACATATAAGTGGTGTTAATATCACCACTCTAACACCACACGATATAAATGATATTTGTGATACTAGTATATGGACATTCTAGTTGTTTCGTCTAATAACACTCATGCACTTTCTTTGGATCATCGTTGTAAACCCAATAAGTAGGAGTATTAGGGTTGTGATGTCCTCTTCAAATAAATTTTTAAATTTATTATTTGGTGTTTTATGGATTTTTTTCAATCCTCCATGAATTCATGGAGGATTGAAAAAAATCAGGCAGCATTTCGGCTTGCCTGGGACACATTTCAAAATTAAACCGGTAGCATAAACGCTACCGGTTGACATAATTTATGTATATATAACAAATTAACAAAAAAATTCAATTTAACTACAACCGACCTCGACTGAGGTATTTATTAACTCTCGGTCAAGGTATTAATACGTCGACCGAGGGTTAGGAAATACCTCGGTCGAGGGCTTGATAAAACCTCGGTCGAGATATTAAGACCTCAGTCGAGGGCTTGTTAAACCCTCAACCAAGGTAAGTTTTTCTTTTTTTTCCGAAATGTGCTTGCCAAAAAGTGTTACCCAGGTCCGCGGATTCACCCAATGATGATGCTGATGATGATGATGATGCTATTGATGATGTTGTTGATGATGATGGTGATGGTGATGGTGACAATGGTGATGATGATGTTGATGATGTTGATGTTGATGATGATGATGATGATGATGATGATGATGATGATGATGAAGATGATGATGATGAAGAAGATGGAGATGATCATGATCATGATGATCATGATGATCATGGTGATGTTGATGATGATAATTGATGATCAATGATCAAGGTGATGATGATGGTGATGATGTGGATGAGGATGGTGATGATGGTGATGATGATAATGATGATGATGAGTATGAGGATGAGGATGGTGACGATGGTGATGATGATGATGAGGATGACGATGATGACGACAATGGTGATGATTATGTTCATGATGTTGATGGTGATGATGATGATCATGTCGGTGATGATGATGATGATGATGATGATGATGATGATGAATGTGATGATGATGAGGAGGATGATGATGATGATAATGATGATGATGTTTACGATGATTAGGTCCCATTTTACTGTGTTTCCTGGTTTCGGTTTTAAATGACATTCCTTTATGGGTAGATTAAGAAGGTAGGGAAGCCAAGAGCCAGTTGGTTCATGATAGAAAGGAATTTATGCTACGAGGAATAGCCAGTTTTACCAAGATGGTCCCAGTAGATTGATTGGTAGGAGTGAACCATTAAACTAGAGGAATTGGGGAGTACAACTGTAGGCCGGCGAGTACATATGTTGAGGGAACTCATTGGGGTAGTATGGTACAATATTACATGGTAGGAGTGAAAGAAACCTCCAATTAAATAGAATTAGAATATAGATTTGATATGCATGGCTTACACCCAACTAGGAATGGTCTAGTAGATATAATAATTGGTTGGGTAGTCTACCCCATACCAATTGGCTTTACCCTATATACCATACTACTAGAATACCAACCATTACAACAAGCCTACCATACATATAGGATTACTACCTGCACCATAGTCTTTACCTAGTCCAACATCCCACCTCTCTACCAAAAATTACTACTTACCTGATTCATTGTTCGTTTAACCTAGTCCACACATTAAAACAAAAAATATTAAAAAAAAACCATTTTTTTATATAATAAAATAATTAAAAAAAAACAAATCTATATAACTTATATAAACAAATAATAAAAATAAAACAAACCAAACCAATAAACATAATTTATGAAAATAATAATAATAATAAAAATATATATATATACAAAAGAAAATGAAAAAAAACTATTTTCCAAATAAAATAATAAAATATATATATATGAAAAAACACATAAAATTTATTTTCATGGGCAGGTCGACCCAACTAGTTTACCAAAGAGTGACCCAATCTCTACAGCAACGGCATTACGATTTTCCTTAACCACCATCCTTCAATTCTGACAATTTCGATTGCTGCTCAACCTGCTAGTTCTTGTCAAATAGCCTAACCGTTGGCACCAAACATTGGAGGGCTTGGTGGGTTTTGGATATGGATATTGGTCATACCGTTGAGGAGTTTTGGATTGATATTAACCACTGTTGAGAGTTTACAATTTCTCTATTTAATTTCCATAGCTACCATGGATAAAGCAGCATTGGAAAGAACCTCAAGACTTTAAAAGAGGAGGGCCACAAATTTTGCACCACTAGCGTCAACACCACCTTCTTTGGTTACAAAATCCCTTGTAAGTTTATCGATTTATTATGAATTGATAAATTTTTAGTGAATTTTGGATAAAAACCCGTTGCATGTGCTTGATATTAATGTTGATAGTTTTTCAACATTAAGCTAGCATTATTAGGATATTTAACTGAGAGAATAATAAGTACAACAATCAAACACAAGAGACAATGAACAGAGTGTTTTTCCTCAGGGAAACCATAAACAGAGAAACCCCTGCAACTTCCTCAGAGATAGAATCAACACCAAAACAGTAAGTGATCTCCCGACAGCAGTAATATTCTTCTTGTCTAGCCCCAGTGTCTTCTACTTCCTCAACTATGTGCTACACTTGAGTGTGTATGAGTTGTATTCTAAATAGAGACTCGAGTTCTCTATTTATACTAATCCTGACATGACTAAAACCCTACCAGGGCCGACCTCTACTAGGAGAGTCTAATAGTCCTAGTGCCCCTGAACTGCAGGGACTTTAACCCTTAGACAATCAGAGGGTTACCCACAATGACTTAACATGACTTGTTTACATTATTGATCCTCCCGATTGGAACATCGGGGCATGACAACATGACTCAATTACATTATAGATACATCTTGGAATAAACATCAGGTTACAATACATAATATACATAGATGAATACATTCTGAAGTTACAAATACATCAACGCTCCCTCTTAACTAGGAAGGTATTCTTTCGACATAATTTTTAGCACTGGTCTTCTTCTCTGTATCAACTCGATCATCTGATCATCTACATCTTCAAGTCTTCTTAGTCTTCAATCCATCTTCATCTTTGAATCTGGATCATCATGGGACATCATCACTCAATATGGATCATCACTGGGCATCATCACTGGATCTGGATCATCACTACTAGATCATTATCACTGCATCTAGATCATCACTGGTGCTCTCTCACGATTCTTCTCATCACATGAATTTCTATAGAGCCAACCCTTTTTCATGCTGGTTGTAGGCCTAGAATCCATCTAGATCTTCTTCAGCACTTATATCTGACCTACTCATAAGAAGGGCAAAGTACTCACATCCATCCAGGCAGGAACACATTTTGCCACAATGATGGAAGAGTTATGCACTTCCATCCAGGTCGGAACCATATCCTACCACAATTATGGAATATTTCCATACTTTCATCCAGGTCGGAACCACATCCTACCACAATGATGAAAGACTCTCACCCAGGCCGGAACACATCCTACCACAATGATGAAAGATTTATGCACTTATATTCACCCAGGAAAGAACACATCCTACAACAATGATGAAAGACTCTCACCCAGTCCAGAACACATCCTACCACAATGATGAAAGATTTATGCACTTGCATTCACCCAGGCGGGAACACATCCCACCACAATGATGAAAGGGCTCTGCACTTACATCCACCCAGGAGGTAACAAATCCTACCAAAATGATGAAAGGGCTCTGCACTTACATCCACCTAGGCGGGAACATATCCTACCACAATGATGGAAGGGCTTGCACTCATATCTGATCTTGTAGGAACCAATCCTACAGTCATATAAGAATGGGCCCCAGTCCTCCTCGATTGAGCTACTTGGCAACTGACTAGGTGCCTCCATTCTCCTAGAGAATGGCAGTTGTCGTTACATACAACCTACTTGTCGGAATGGTCAACACTCACATCTGACATGGAAAGAACCTAATCCTTTAGCCATGATAGAATGGTTCAGCCCTTACATCTGATTAAGTGGGAACACATCCCTCTATCACATCAGAATGGCTACTCACTCCTAGGCTGAGTTTTCTTGGTACCTCACCAAGCAGCTTTATTCAAAGAATGGCAATTTCCCTTACATTTGTCCTACTCAAGAGAATGGCCAGCACTCATATTTGACATGGAAGGAAGCAATCCTCTCACCATAATAGAATGGATCAGCCCTTATATCTACTCGTCAGAATGGCTGTGGATCTTAGCACTCATATCTAATATGTAAGGAACCAATCCTCTCACCATGATAGAATGGCTCAGCCCTTATATCTAACCATGGAAGGAACTAATCCTCTCACCATGTCAGAATGGCTATGGGACTCATCACTTTCCCTTAGAGGAAACCTCTATCTGGAGAACACCAAGCTTCTCCCTGAAGTACTCGAACTTCACCCTAGCTAATGGCTTTGTTAATACATCAGCTATATGTTCCTCCGTCACAACATACTAGAGCTTCACTACTTTCCTCTGCACCATATCCTTGATATATTTGTACTTGATCTTGATATGCTTCGACTTGTCATGGAACACTGGATTCTCTGACAACTTTACGAAACTATAGTTGTCACAATGTATACAAGTAGCATCCAACTAGAGATCAAATAAATCAGACAGTAGCTTCCATAGCCATACTTCCTCACAACTGGCTGAACAAGATGTGACATACTCTGCTTTAGCTATACTCAGTGCCATACAGGATTGCTTCCTGCTAAACCAAGAGATCACACTTGATCCCATATTGAAGCAACACCATGAAGTGCTCTTCCTATTGATTGCACTGCCTGCCCAATCTAAATCAACATAACCCTCCAGGTTAATCTTTTGATTTGCATCGTACTTGAGCCCATAATCAACTATACCCTTCAGGTACCTCAGAATATGCTTTGCAGCAATCAAGTGAACATGTCTTGAATATGTTAAGAACTGGCTCAAGGTGTTCAAAGCAAATATCTGGTCTTGTGTTTGTTAGGTACATGAATGACCCAATCATCTGATGATACATCATAGCATCAACCAACTCTAATGAAGCATCGTTAAATAGCTTCAGGTTCGATGCCATAAGTGTGGCCATAGTCTTGCAATCCATCATCCCAAACCTCTTCAGGATCTCTACTGCATACTTCCCTTATCCAAGGAAAACTCCATTTGCATTCTGCCACACCTCCATACCTAGAAAGTAATGCATCATCCCCATGTCCTTCATTTTGAACTCAACAACAAGCTTTCTCTTTGTATCAGCAATCAACCCATCCATACCTGTCACAAATAGATCATCTACATATAGTAGAAGAATAACTTGGTTGCCATCTTCAACCTTGTAGTAAAGGTTGGTGTTACGGAGAGAAATTCCTATGGCTTGGGGTACCACAATAGATAGCTTAGACTCTAGAAATCAATCTTTCCCAATATGCAATAGAAATAAAATGTCTAACACTAAAGGATCAGACCTCGTACCTTATTCCGGATGGTTGAAGTAGATCCCCATTGAGCTTTCCAATCTTCAGCTTGAATTGATATAATACTTCCTCAACAACAAGTAAACAATAAAAGCATACTATATATCATGGTTTTAGATCTATTCTAGCATATATAATCAATAATGTAAAAGCATTTGACATATTCCAATGGATACAATATTTAATCAAATACACATCATTGGACAAGAAAAGATATTTCCATTAATATAAATCAGAGATTACAAGATAGATACAACCTCTAAAGGCACGTCTGCGAACCGGAGAAACTGAATCCCCCACTTGGGCCTCCACCACCTCAATCCTCCATCTCACGATAGCAAGCTCACTAGAAAAAGGCAAGCTTGAGAAGAACACAATAGTGCTCCAAGGGACAAAGGGATGCAGACTCAAGTACAAATTCCGTCAACAATGGACTATAGTTTCTTTGCTCTCAATCTCTCTCTATGCCTTCAATGTACCAAGGGGTTCCTTATGTAGCTTCACAAGGGATAATGAAGGGTCGAATCTGAGCAATCTCAAGGCATATGGAAGGCCAGGAGTCGAATGAGTCGGATCCATGTTAAGGAAAACTCCAAAAGGTTTTGGATTATGCACACATCCCGATGTACGCAGTTATAGGGGTCAAACCCGTGTATGTACGTGGTTATCGGGTAAAAAGCCGCGTATATCATTTTTCATATAGTTTTAGGGATGATCAGGAAACATCAAAGGATAAAAGATGGTCCATGGGGTCTAAAGAGTCTGCAGCGGGACAGGGGAAGGCTATACAAAGTGTGATTCACCTAGAGTGGTGAAATCCACTATAACAGATGCCCCCTAATGTGTGAGGTCAAAGGGGTCATACGATGGCCAAAATACATTATAAGTCCATCCCATAAGTGGAGTGATGAAGGATCCCAAATGGAAGACCAGCCACCTAATCAGCATAGTACAATAATACAACTCTGCATATAACTGCAAGTACATATAGCAGTCCCGGATACATAAGAGTACAATGGCCATGAATAGGCATAATACATGATATCACATATGTGGTCATCGCCACGTACAATATACATATATCAGAATCTCCATGATGAAGATATACAAAGTATCATGATCTCCAAAATGGCTGAAGATATACAATAGATCAAGATCTCCATAGGGGCTGGAAATATCTGTCATATACTGGTATCAAGTCACGAGAGCTGAAATCTCATGAACACTCGCACGATCAAGGGGGTAGCATATAAGAGCTTCCACCAATCTGGAAAGTCTTCTACACAAACCGCTACGAGTACATGTCCTACTATGCGAATAGAGGTTTCGAGGTCGAACATAGTAGTCCATCATCTGATTACCAGTCATTGATGTATACCATTAACAGACGGGAGATTACCCACCGATAATGAAAATGGGAATCAAGGTACTAGAGTTCAAACTAACAAGTACGAATAGATGTTTTGAGGTCGAACACTTTAGAGAATCCATCGATCAGGGGACATTGATATATTACCAAGAAACTGTCGATGGCAAGAGAACCTACCACTGATGACTGCAAGTCTCAAGGCACTCAAAAGAACTCTAGATTCCGATCCCAGAATAAATGATCTGAAGTCGATGGGATGAAATCCACTGGAAGGAGGAAATTAAGGCATCCCCCATCATCCAACATGAGGTACTCAGCAAAGATGTCTAATGTGGAAGGACTCGATCATAAGGTGCACAAACCAGTAACTGTACCAGGAATGGCTGACATGCAAAGTCAAGATAACTGAGCAATGGCCAACACAGGTTTCAACTTCCTTCGAACAAGAGCATAGTGGTGTATGGTGACTGAATGAAGGTAGCATAGACTCAATATACAAACTAGGACATCTCTGTGACACAGGAGGCATCAACAAAGGCTCCATAGGGACTGGAAGCTTAACCAGTTGGTGGAGATAAACTCAGATAAACGAGTACAGCTCCTAAAGTAAAACTATAACCCAACCAATGGATGTGATATACGGTGCTTTATTTGAAGGTAACATGACTCGAAAACTGCCAAAGATAACATCTTTCCTTGTCCAGCTTTTTGGTTTTTTAATTTTTTTTGGGACTTTTTCAGTTATTTGAAAAGCTTGAAAAAAGAATAAACTAGCTTTATAGTTACAAACTAGGAGGAGATGAGTGTCATCAGGGAAAACAAACTAGTTCCAAGAAGTGGAACATACCTATGCTCAATGCAAGGACACATGTGTAGGATATCGACACTTGGGGGAAAATCCCCTCCTGGTACAAAGGGAAATCAAGCTGCGAAGGATATAAAAAATGGCTCTGCATGGCTAGACATGAGACAAGCTCGGGGTATATGGATGAAATACAATGTCAGGGGAGCCATCATAAAGCTCAATAAGGAAGGAAAAGCTCATGATAATGCATTCACAACTTGACATAGGGGGAGTCCAGAGGGAAACAGGCCAGCATAAGATCAAGAGGAGTATGAGGCTCTTGCGAAATGTCATGGAAGTACTATACAATGAAATCCCACACCCTAAAGGAGAAAATGCCAGCATGGGCACCAAATGCAAATAAGGGGCTAACTAGGGTACCCATGTAAGGTGAAGCTCTACCACTCATATTATGCCACTTCTAAAGCAGTAAGAAGGTTCCGTGACATAATAGAGTGGGTTCGTACCTAAGGTCATGGTGACATGGTCATAAGGTCATGCAAAATGCAAACAATGGTGAACCTAACCTGTATGCCAGTGTAGACATTATACCTGAGATCAGTATGAATGAGTCAATCCAATGGCTGAAATGGCACTGAAAATGGTCTTCTACATCACAAAGTATGTCAGAAACGGTCCAAAATGGTTAGAAACTGTCAAAACTATAGGAAAGGGGGTAAAAATTTTCAAATATTTGAAAAAATTTCTATAAATAGTAAAAAATATAAATCATTTGAAAATTTTACCTATTGGAGCTCTGATTTTCAACTGCAAATTCTAGGAGATCCAGCCGGCGGAATTCACAATCGTTTCTTCCAAGTATTTACTCATGCTCTCCTCATGCATTTTAATATAATTTTTGTTGATTTTCATGGTGAAATGAGGTTGTTTAGGCCATCTCTACATGAGTGCTATGGCCCACACAGATATCGAATCTTTTTCCACGTATAGGGATGGCTATACGCAGAAAAGAGGCTAGAAACCATGTACATACGTGGATATTTGCAAAACATTCGCATATGACATCGCGTAAGTGAATTTATAAGAATCTAATGGGAAATGTGGCAATTTGTCTTGCAGGATGGTGCTAGAATGGACAGAGCACGAGCATGGTGAAGTAGAGGAAGCTGTAAGGGCCGATGTGATGGCTCAACAAGCTCTTCGAGCATGCGGACTCTACAAGTTTTGGTTTCTTGGTGGTCTGAGGGCCAAACCAAGACTGCTAGAGATGCTAGTAGAATATTGGGATCCATACTCAGAGTCCTTCTATATAGATGGGATGTCTCTCACCATAGAGGTGGAAGACATATACTTTATCACAGGTCTATCTAAACGAGGGGAGGTGGTGAGCCTTCATTCCCGAGGTGGGCCAGGCGGTGGGCTTACTATCAATGAGTACGTAGATGTGTACTGCTACCCAGATACTGAGAAGGTGGGAAGTCAAGTCCCCACCAATGCTATACAAGTGTTGGGCCTAAAGGCCATACTACTGACGCTGGGTAGGATAGCAGGCTTAGCCTCACTCCATCAGGCCTCCCAGCCACTGATGTTCTATCCGGTGGAGTGTATGAGACCGACCATATATGATTGGAGTACTACACTACTGAGCAACATGAGACACTAGCTCAGTGAGTGTAAGGCAGGAAGAATACGGAACTTGGGGTTTAGCAGAATTTTGAGCATGTTTTTCTTCGAGCGTGTTCCAGGATTGAGCCCTAGAGTGGATGTTCCTCTCCACGGGGTTCGAGATCTAGCCCAACGGTGTTGGGAAGATGCTATGCGTAGACTGGGGGGTGGTATGGTGGCCAACCCATATCTAGCTGACTTCTTTCCATGGTGGCGATGACAGATTGTTTCCATAGATGACTACCCCTATGGAGGGATAGATTTCCGGGGGGATTTGAACATGCCATTGCCACCAGTATCGGCATATGGAGAGATAGGTACCGAATCTCGACTCTCACTCTTTTTTTGTTAAAAGTTTTTTGAGTTATTTAATTTTTTTGTATTTTCTTTGATTATGTGGAATCAAAAAGACATGTTTTGGCATGACAACACATAGTGACATCTACTATTCATGTGCAGATGTGGGACCACGCCGACCAGAGGGATTCCCATGTCATAGATGGAGGGGAAGAGGGGATGACATCACAGGTGTGGATGTGGAGTGAACGCTCTAGAGCATTCATACTAACTTCGTGCGACTGACTCATAAATTTCCCATGGCGCAAGTTGAGGACTTGCTTGAGGCCATGCAACGATAGTTGGTGGCCATGCCACGCATATGGGTGCATTTATTCTGGCGGCTAGCTAGAGCCATAGTGACGTATCATGATCACAACCCTCCCCCTCCACAGGATTAGATACCTGGGAGTGTATATGTTTTGTACGACCGTGTATTATATGATGGAAGCTTTGAAAGCTCCACTTTTGTATATGACACTATGTATTACCACATTTTTGATATATATAAAAGGTTTTATGGTGATCGGTTTATTTATTTACATGTGTAAAAATTTTTGTGATTAATTTATTATGAATGAAACAAATGCCAATCTAACACGTAGTTAGCATATGAGTCAGCAACTTGATTATCATTTCTTTCAATGTGTATATATGTGATACTGTCAAATTGTCGTTCTAATGATCTCACACGTAAGAATCTTCTCAATAACATCAGATCTCTAACATGGTACAAACCATTGAGTTGTGACACTACTAACTCCGAATCAAGACCTACCTCAAGAGATAGAACGCCATGTGAAATGGAATCCCATAGAAGCTCAATAATGGTGCTATATTCAGCAACATTGATGGAAGATGGCCATAGACATACACCTCCTGAAGATAGTACCTGACCCATAGGAGTATAAATCACCCAAGCAGCAGAGGCTGAGTGCTGAGTGTGACGGCTTGCACCATCCACAAATCCTATGTCGGTGGAATAATCCATTGACATCTTCCAAAAGAAACGGAAATGAATCACAAACCCGATCACGATAAGAAAAATACCTAACTATGCAAAGCTGTACAATAATATACAACAAGCATCCTTGGATAAAGATCATGCATAGTGTTTTTTGAGATAGAGCCCAATTCTAGGCTTCGCCAAAGCTATGCCTTCGTAATCGACTAACTCATAAGGACCCTTCTCTAAGACACGCTTGACCACGTAAGGACCACGCCACATAGGATTAAATTTCACTTCCCCTAAGGGTTCTTTCAATTGATCCCACAAAAGGACCAGGTCTCCTTCACTAAACACTCTTGGATGGACAGACTTGTCATATTGGACCTTAATGCGACGTTTATTAACCTCTAGAGCCACCAAGGCATCTCGACACTGCTCATCAAGTTGCTCGAGGTGGAGCAAACACTCCTCCAAAGATGAAGTGTCTGGTAAGAGTTCCACAGGTAGCTTCAATGAAGGAATATCACATTCAACTAAAAATATCAACTCCACTCCATGCACAAGCTGATATGGAGAAAAACCATTGGCAGTATTAACCACGGTTCGATATGCCCACAAAGCAGGGTATAACATAATATGCCAATTCGTCTTGCTCTGTGTGATGGTTCATTGGAGAATGGACTTAAGTGATTTATTCACTACTTCAACCTGTCCATTCGCTTGGGGGTAGTAAGAAGAGGAGTGCTCTTGCTTATACCCAAACTTGGATGCCAACTCTTCCATCATACAGTTCTAAAAGTGCGATCCATTGTCAATGACAAGCTCTTTTGGAATCCCTAACCGAGTAATGATTTGGTTGAATACAAAGTGAGAGGCTATCTCACCATCAGATTTTACTATAGGCATAGCCTCAGCCCATTTCGTGAAATAATCCACAGCCACTATAATATGATGGTGCCCCCAAGTTGAAGCTAGGTTGCAATCCATAAAATCAAGCCCCCTCTTGGTGAAAGGACCGGCAGTGATAATGGGATGTAACGGGGAAGGCTTCGAGCACATATTCCATGCGAATACCTAGCAAGGGTGGCACCTCTTGACTGCATCAACACAATCTTTAAAGATCGACAGCCATAAATAAACCGCTCTCAAAATATTTTGAGATGTAGAAAGCCCAGATAAATGACCACCACACGCCCCTCCATGGTAATCATTCAGCACAACCTCAGCCTCCTCATGAGTTAAACAATGTCGTAAAATGGAATCTACCCCCTGGTGGTACAACGTATTGTCCACTATAAGGTAGTTCTTAGAGACATGACGTAATCGTCGTCGTTCATCTCACGAGAGGTGAGCAGGGGTCCTCTGTGTTTGTAGATATACTATGATATCTCCATACCATGGGTCAGACATTGAGATTAAGAAGATGTGTTCATCAACAAACATATCTTCACAAACCAACTCCTCGGCCTCGCTCGGGAAATCTGATATAAGCTCTGCAAAAATTAACAACTTCTTCGACTTTGCCGAAACAAATTTGAGATCGAATTCTTGCAGAATGACAATCCATTTATTATACTTTCCCCCAATCATCCTTTATGTGAGGACGAACTAAAACGGATTGACATGGGCCACAACCACGAAGGAGAATATAATGTCTCAAGCGCTAAACCGCATGTATGGTTGCTAAAGCAAGCTTCTCAACATGAGAATAACGAATCTCTGCGTCAATAAGGTTTCGGCTCAGATAATATATGACATGCTCTTGGAGCTCCTCATCCTCTTGAACCAACACCATACCAATCGTCTCTAAAGACGCGGCCACATATAATAGGAAATCACAGCTATAATCTGGAGGACTAATCACCGGAGCCGATGCTAGGGCTCGCTTAAGTGCATCGAAGGACTCCTGGGCTCGCTCATCCCATTCAAAGGGAGTATCCTTCTTCAAGAGACGCATAAAGCCTCTAGTCAAATTGGCAAAGTTGACAACAAATCTTCGTAAGAAGTTTTCCATACCTTGCAAACACTGAAGATGACGAATGTTCTTCGGGGGAGACAACTAAAGTATTGCCTCAACCTTTAAGGGATCGACTCTTCTGCCCTCCTTTGAAATGATGAATCCTAGTAAATGAACTGAATTCACACAAAGATGCACTTATGAGGATTTAATCGAACTGAATAGTGCAGACATCTTTCGAAGACCAATCTTAAGTGATAGGGATGATGCATTCTCATACGAGAATGAGCAGTGAGGTCATCCAAAAATACTTCAATAATAGACTTGAGATCGTGGAAAATCAAGGTTATCGCTCGCTGAAATATAGCTCTAACGTTTTTAAGGCCAAAAGGCATTTTCCAATATGCAAACATTCCCCAAGTACAAATAAATGCAGTCTTGTGTTGGTGCTCATGTTTAATCTGGATCTGATTCTACCCAGAAAAGCCATCCATGAAGGATAACACCTTGCTACCCGCACACTCATCCAAAATCTGATCTATAAATGGTGTGGGGAAGTTATCCTCAGGACAGGAATGATTCAAATCACGGAAATCAGTGCATATTCGGATCGCTCCCTACTTCTTATCCACTGGAATAGGGTTTGAAACCCACTCCATCAAGTGAATGGGATAGATGAAAACGGCTTTCAACAGCTTCTCTATCTCTGCCTTAATGGCTGGTGATTTCCTAGGATTCACGGTGTGTAAACATTGTCAAACAAGCTTAGCATTGGGGTAAGTCTTAATCTCATGTTCAACAATCCGAGGGTCAATACCTGGCATCTCATCATAAGACCAAGCAAAAATACCATGAAATTCCTTGAATAGTTTGGTATATTCGAGAATCTTAGCATGGGAACATTCCACCCCAATATAGACATTCTCAATCGTGCCAGGATTTCAAGAGATGTTGATAGAAATTGTGGAAGATATGTTCACCATGTTTCCATCAGCCATCTGAACAGGAGAGCTTAATGAAACCATGGGACTACCAACTCTCTGACTAAGAATCTCCCTATAATCCTCATGCTCCAAACGTTCAAGAGGTGGAAGGAAATACGATCTATGATGAAGTTCCTCCCATGGCGGCTCGATGCCCGACATAACCTCGATGATCGCTTCATCTGAAGGGAAAACCGTATCAAGGTAGTCATGGGAATGAGAAGACTATACTGCCCATGCCAGTAGCACATAGGGGTCTTCCTCTTCCGTCCATGAAGAGGAAGAACAAGGCTCTACAACATTCTTAAGATTGGCTTGATAAGCTATCATAGCTGTAAGAAGCGGCACGTTGGTCTCAACAGGATCACTCAAAATACTCAGTGTAGGAAGAATCCAATGATCTTCCATATGAGTCATGTGAAAAGACACTGAGGTCGTAGAAGTCGAATCCTTATTGGAACAAGATCCTATCATGAGGACCGGTGCAAGATAGGTAAAGCTTCCCATGAGGGATGGATACATGCCTACACCCACACTCCTAGTTGCCATCTGAGAGTGTTCAATGATTGGGACCAAATCTCCTGAAGATGCAGTAAGAGGGAAATTCTTGAATGTCATTTGATCAATCGTTACAATCTTCCCATTATGTGGAAAGCATACAATGCAGAACAAGTAAGAAGCAATGGCTTGCATACTATACATCCAGTTCCTACCAAGCAAAAGATTGTAATCAAGGGGAGCATCAACCACCTCAACCTCTATCGCAATGGTATTCCCCCCCAAATGGACCTTAAGGGATGAAAGGATGTCGTGCGACCTAAAATATCTCCCATCAAAATAAGTTAACATAGTCATTAATTTCGACAACTCAGGAGAACCAACACCCTTCCAACAAGAGAAAGACATCACAGATGCAGCAGCACCATCATCAATCACAGTGCACTTGATGATCATATTAAGACATTATACATGTACCAAAAGTGACACATAGTAGGGCAAGTGAGGCTGATGTCCTGCGGTTTCAATTTTGATCTGAGGAAGAATCATCACCATTCACACCAAGAGAAGAAAGCAAATCCTTCTTTTGTGAAGGACAACTCTGAAGCACTTCCAATGCAGACATCGCACAAGGAGTATGGCCCAAATCCTCGACAATTGAATAATTTTGGGTGGCTCGGGCATTTGGATTATTCCTCGAGCACTTAAGTACCCCCTTAGGAATGCAAGGTGCAGCCTCAGGTTTATCTGCAGGTTTCTCAATGCACAAAGGGGTTCCTGGTGGATAAGGTTCTTTGCCTAGGCTGGGTTGTGACGATCCATAATCTTTCGCACGAGTCACAACCTTGGCAGCACGGACCATGTTAATGCACCCACGAGCACTAGTCTCTGGTGGATCATTCTCACTAGATTGCTCCTAGGACTTTGAGTTCATATTCTGGTTACGCGGTAAAGGGTTCGTTAGCACAGCTGGGCCTTATGCTAAGAGTATCGAAGCTTCATCAATTCGAGGGCACAAGTAAGTGAGGTGATCATCCTTACATAGCTTGCAAGGGAACTTAACCTTACATTTCGCTTGCTTGTCCCTGACAGCATTCTAACTGTTCTTGTCATTATTTGTAGCATTCTCATTCCTATTTCCACCCTTTCGATTATTATTCTTACCCTTTCTTCTATTCCGTCCGGGTTGTTGGTTACCCTTCTGGTCCGACGATTGCATAGAAAGTACATTCACCATTTGGGTTGGTTGAGACGAAGCCGTATCTTGTCCTGAAGCAGAATGGTTGAGCGACAATTGACTAACTTGTTTTGTAACCGAATCCGCAAGTTTCGCACTTGCACAACCCACAATGCCATCGGCATGTGGTCCAGTTTTGACCTTGGGATCGAAACTGGAAGGAGGAGCATTGGGAATAATCTCATACAACAAACCGGACTGAGCATAAATCAAGTCTAGTTCCTGTGCCCTAAAGATTTCTTGTTCCTCATTCTGCACTCCGGATGTGGAAACATCCTTCGCTATATATGGCAATAAATACTTGAGGAACCACTCGAGAAGGAACTTCGGTGGTATAAAAGCTTTAATTAATCTCTTTCATCTATGCCACTCCTGAATATGATCATAAATATGGGTGGATTTATCTTGCTGAAATGTCGACAAGAGTTCAGTACCAACGTCATAGCACACTGGTAGCTAGAAGTGATTAAGAAAAGTCATCGCAAGATCGTTGAACAAGGTAAAAGCTCCCTTTGGTAACTCTATATACCATTTCGCAGTAGGCCCTATGAGGGTGCATTGAAATAGTCACAAGTGGACTGAGTCCTGATGTAATGAATCGAAGAGCACCAAAGGTGAAACATGGTAACGTGTTCACTCATATCCTCTCCCGGTTTTCCTTCGAACTTAGGTATGTCTGAAGGAAGCTTGGTAGGGGAATCAGCCCTAGGGTGAGTAGGTCTATCGTGCAAATATCCTATCTGGGAAATCACAGGACCGAACTCAGATAGGTTAGGTGAAGGATCGTATGTAGGAGTAAATTCCCCATCGTCAATATGAATCGGAGGAGGTGGCTCAGGAATAGTCTCTGAATAATCCTCCATGGTGTGTGAATCAGTGTGTGACATAGTCTGCCTGGACTGTCTAGGTCTCTCTCCCAAAGAAGGAGGAGAAGTAGAAGGTGAAATTCTTACTAACCGACAAGAACGGCGTGGAACCGCACTCGAATCCACAATGACTCAAAAAAAAAATAGCAAAGACTTTCTATTTATGTAAATCCTATGCCAACTAGCGTGCACAGAGCAATCACTAATAAAATCTAAATCCAAATGCAAGCAAACAAGGGCTGGATAAGTGAGATCCTGAATGAAGTAGGTATGTCTCGTGTAGGAGAGGCCTGAGACTCCCATACACAACAAGAAGAGGTACGTAACGAATTATTGTGGCCCTCAGCTTCAACACGTAAAGCGACTGTGATGTCCGACCCCAACCTGTCTGGGACACCTGCAGAATAACCTCTACAAGTACCCCCTAAATATCCTAGGTAGGGTCACTAAGGTCACCTCAATATAATCAAAGCTCAGGCGGACATTCATAGGCGGGATTGACCGTATGGGCAGGGTAGCAAAGCCCGAAACTCTCGAAAGAGCCCCCAGATACGAATACAATCCTGGAAATATTTCTAGTGCTACTCAGTTATGACTAGGGTTCATCCCAATTGATAACTACTCACACTACCTCGTGCTTAACTCCTGTTTGAGAGGAGGATCCTAAGAACTATGGTTATATCAAGGATTTCACACACTCCCTCGACAGACACTTAGATGTTGTTGTTTAGTGATCTTGGAGAATTGACTTGCAATGAACTATTCCAAGATCCTAAAACCTAAGCTTGTTGGTGCACCCTAGAAAAGAAAAGAGTGTAATTCATTTTAATTAGCGTTAATTTTATTTGGCTTTATTACTCAAAAATAGGATATGGTCGTGCAACTAGTGGTGTTTTGACGCAACATGAAGTAAAATGCACACCGTAACAATCAATGCAAATGCATTGTGTCCATGTAAACAGGGTATGCTACTACGTGAAATGCACAATTCTTCTTCAAATGATGAATGCAAATTTTTCCTATATGAAGTCCTAACTAGTACTCCAAAGCAAATCTAGATCTAGTGCAAGGACAATGCAAAGTGCAAAATGCAATGCATCATGATAAGCAAATGTTTTTGGATTTTTTGAAAATATAAGAGATGCAAAAAGCAAAATAATGATTCTACCACCCCTAGACTCTGCAAGCACACATAAAAAACATCCAAGCAAAGCACTAAGGTAAAAGACCTCTAATGCACTAATCTCAAACAAAAAATTGAAAATGCCATGACAAGAACTTTCCTAAAAAAAAAATATTTAGGCTAAAAAAACGTTTTCGGTCAGAAACACAGGTCAAAACAGACTCAGGAAGTGCCAAAAGAGACTTAGCAACTAATAGCATTCACCTAGCAACCAATTATCTTCCACAAAAAAAGGAAAAATCCAGGGTATACGCGATTGTTCACAGTAAACCCGCGTGTATAGACAGAAATCACAGAGAAAACTGCGTGTATATGTGACTGTAAATCAAAAACCCGCATACAGGAAAAAAAGGTGCATAAAACAAGGAAAACAGATAGGCTGAGACAAACTTCACTCCAATCAGACTCTACTAGGAATACATGCCCCCAGACTTGACACAGAAACAAGAGAGAAAGAACAATTCAAATACATTGAACGTCGAGAAAATCACTCCCAAAGGACAACTACTAGGAACTCCCCAGCGGAGTCGCCAATTCTGTTACGGAGAGAAATTCCTATGGCTTGGGGTACCACAACAGACAACTTTGACTCCAGAAATCAATATTTCCCAATATGCAATAGAAATAAAATGTCTAACACTAAAGGATCAGACCTCGTACCTTATTCCGAACGGTTGAAGTAGATCCCCGTTGAGCTTTCCAATCTTCAGCTTGAATTGATATAATACTTTCTCAACAACAAGTAAACAATACAAGCATACTATATATCATGGTGTTAGATCTATTCTAGCATATATAATCAATAATGTAAAATAATTTGACATATTCCAATGGATACAATATTTAATCAAATCCACATCATTGGACAAGAAAAGATATTTCCATTAATATAAATCAGAGATTTCAAGATAGATACAACCTATGACGGCACGTCTGCGAACCGGAGAAACTGAATCCCCCACTTGGGAATCCACCACCTCAATCCTCCATCTCATGATAGCAAGTTCACTAGCAAAGGGAAATCTTGGGAAGAACACAACAATGCTCCAAGAAACAAAGGGATGCAGACTCAAGTACAAATTCCGTCAACAATGGACTATAGTTTCTTTGCTCTCAATCTCTCTATATGCCTTCAATGTACCAAGGGGTTCCTTATATAGCTTCACAAGGGATAATGAAGGGTCGAATCCAAGTGATCTCAAGGCATATGGAAGGCTAGGAGTCGAATGAGTCAGATCCATGTCAAGGAAAACTCCAAAAGGATTTGGATTATGCACACATCCCGATGTATGCGGTTATAGGGATCAAACCCGCGTATGTACGCGGTTATCGGGTAAAAAGGCACGTATATAATTTTTCATATAGTTTTAGGGGTGATCAAGGAAACATCAAAGTATAAAAGATGGTCCATGGGTTCTAAAGAGTCTACAGCGGGATAAGGGAAGGCCATACAAAGTGTGACTCACCTAGAGTGGTGAAATCCACTATAATAGTTGGAATCTGCTTTACTCGTGGTAAATCCCAAACTAGATAGAAAGACGTCAATTATGCCATACCAGGTCCTGGGTGCCTATTTCAAACTGTAAAGGGATTTCTTCAATCTGCATACATGAGACTCTCTATCATGTGTCTCAAAACCGAGTGGATGTTCTACATACACTTCCTCTTCTACTACACCATTCAAGAAGGAAGCCTTGACATCCATTTGGTGTATCTTCCATTTCATCACTGCAGCCAGAGAAAGTACCAATCTGATGGAAGTGTATCTAGCTATATAGGTGCAAAAGTTTCTTCATAATCTATTCCTTCATTTTGAGAGAAACCCCATGCCACAAATCTTTCTTTATATTTTTCAATGCTACTGTCTGCAGCATGCTTGATCTTGTAGATCCATTTGGAAGTTACAACTGACTTCCCTTCTGGTCTTGGGACAACATCCCAAACATCATTCTTCATGATTGATTGGTGTTCTTTGATCATAGCATCCTTCCATTCTTTCCATTCTATTTCTTATTCATAACTGGAAGGTTCTTTATCAATTAAATCACATAGTAAAGCTACATACCCGGAGCAGGATCTGGTTCTCTTTCTTTCTTTGTGATTCTCTTCTGGAGCCCCATATCTTTCTGCACCTTGGATAAGTTCTTGTACCCAATAAGGTTTCCTCATATGAGGATTCTTCTCTAGAGGTGGATCCATAGGTCTTTGTGGTTCTTCAAATTCTCGATCTTCTTCTTGAGCTTCTTTGTTCATGGTTGTATCATGAATTCTGGGTGCTTCTGCTTCTGCTTCTTCGGGTTCTTTAGCAGGTCTCTTTCTAGATTACTTGTAAGCTATGTCTTCATCAAATGTCACATCCGTACTGATGTCAATCTTCTATACCCTGGAAAGTATATTCTGTAAGCCTTCGAGCTTTCAAAGTATCCCACACATATACCCTTCTTTCCTGAAGGATCTAATTTTGTTCTTTTCTCTTTTGGAATGTGTATGTAGATAGGACAGTGAAATATTCTGAGATGGTTGACTTCTATTTTCTTGCCATAGAATACTTCTTCAGGAGTCTTGTTTTCAAGTACTCTATGTGGAGTATGGTTCTATACATATACCACTATTCTTGCAGCTTCTACCCAAAGATGCATAGGAAGATCTTGATCGTGAAGCATAGCTCTTGTAGCTTCCATGATAGTTTTGTTCTTCCATTCCACAATCCCATTCTGTTGTGTATTAAAAGGAGTGGACAACTCCCTCTTAATCCCTTATTCTTTACATAGCTCTTTGAATTCATTCAAAGTGAATTCTCTACCATTATCTGATCGAAAAGTCTTGATCTTCTTTTCAGTGTGGTTCTTGATCAAGGCTTTTAATTCCTTGAATTTGTTGAATACTTCATCTTTGTTTTTCATGAAGTAAATCCATGTCTTCCTAGAAAAATCATCAATAAAATAAACACAGTATGCATACCCTCTTAGTGAGTTTTATGACATGGGATCGCATACATCGGAGTGGATGACTTCTAGGATTCCTTTGGCTTTGCTTTCGCTGCTAGGAAATGTCTTCCTTGTATTCTTTCCTTTCGCACATCCTTTGTATACCCAATCATGTTTTTCTTGGAATTTTGGAAGACCTTCAATAGCTTTGCTTGCAATAGGTAGTGCTCTGTAATGCACATGTACAAGCCTTCTATTCCAAATCTCATTTGGCTCTACTATGTCATGAACCAACGCTTGTTCTAGATGGCCCTTCAATTTGTACAAACCTCCTTCTTGTTCTCCAATAACCACTACATCATCGATAGTATTTCCTCTTAGCCACATGATGACTTGGCCATCTATGAATGCAACCCTCATACCTTTTGCATCCAATGCTGATATGGAGAGAAGGTTCTTCTTAAGTCCTGGCACAAACAATACTTCCTTCATTGTTAGAGACTTTCCAGAGTCTAGCTTATATAAATATTCCCCACTACCTTTTATTGGATATTGGGAGTCATCTCCTAGTTTCACCTTGTGAGGTGATTCATGTTATGATAGTATTAAAAAGGATTCCTTGAATCTAGTCATATGTTTGGAAGCCCCACTGTCTATAAGCCAATCATCACTTCGATGAGTGCTATTCCCTATGAGAGCGGAAATCAAAACATATTCATCCTCGCTTGAAGGATCTTCACTTTCATATCTGGTTCTTTTCTTGGATGGTTCATGATCCTCTCCAGCATGAGCATGATGAGTTCTTTTGTTCCACTTATTCTTATGAGATTTGTCATTGTTCTTAGGACAGTCTTTTGTAAAGTGTCCTATCTCATCACATGTATAACATATTGATCTAGATAGGTTCTTTCTATTGTTATCTCTATGAGGATTCTTACCTTTGGAGTGATGAGTACTTCTTCTGCCTTTCTTGGAGTGAACTGTGAGAGCTTGATCTTCACTTCCCATATTCTCTTCTCGAGCTGCTATCCGTGCTTTTTCTTGAGAAAATTCTTCCCATAGTATGCTGAGTTTGACTAACTTCTTTCTACCACAGATTCCTTGGATGAATGAATCCCATGACCTAGGAAGTCCATTTAGAGTTGTCATCACAACCTCTACATTCTCCACTTCTTCATCTACAGCTTTTAATTGTTCCTTGATCTGAGAAACCCTTGTGAAGTAGGACTAGATAGTCTCTACATTCTGACTCTTCACATTCTTCAGTTGATTCCTCAAATTCATCTTCCGGTTTATGTTCTTCCCTTCAAACAAATTGGTTAGGGCATCAAATGTAGATTTAGGTGTCTTGAGAGAGGACACGTAAGGTATAAGGTGATCCTTAATAGAATAAGCAATGATCCTCTTTTCCATAACCATATTCTTCTTATGTAAGGCCTTTGCCTCATCTCCCTCTGGAACTGGAACCTCCTCATGGATGTAGGAGTCTAACTCATTCTCTTCTAGGACCAGGGAGATCATACACTTCCAGGCCCGGAATTTATCAGCTCCCTCAAGATTTTCATCAAGCTTGGTATGATGAGACATCTTAACTGAGAACCTCAAATGGAAATACAAAATATTTTAGATCTTACCAGGTCAAGATGTGGAATCTGAAACTTCAGTTGAAATCCTACAGAGTTGGTTTAGGAGCAAAATAAGGTTTTACTTTTTCAGAGATCTATCCACCCAAATGCCTTGAAATTTATCCCTAACTTCAATTTTTGGGAGGAGATCAATCCAAGTCTGGGCTCACTGAAAAACTCCTCTTTTGTGAAAAGCCCTAATTTTCAGCAGCAGTGTCGGGTCCAAAACTGAAAAACCTCGGAATTGGATTTTGCTTTGATAGAAAGATGCGCCCTAGGGAGGAGAGTTATTCCACCTTAGTTTTGCTGAAAATATGTGGAGGAATATCCACAAACTTGGAATCCCTAGTTCCCATAGCTACACAGTGTCTTCTTCTCAGGTTAGCTCTAATACCATGTTAGCTTTTCAACATTAAGATAGAATTATTAGGATCTTTAACTGAGAGAATAACAAGTACATCAATCAAACACAAGAGACAATGAACACAGTGTTTTTCCTTGGGGAAACTATAAATGGATAAAACCCTGCAACTTCCTTAAACATAGAATCAACACCAAAAAAGTAAAAGCCCAAAACAGTAAGTGATCTCCCGATAGCAGTAATATTCTTCTTGTCTGGCCCTAGTGTCTTCTCCTTCCTAAACTATGCACTACACTTGAGTGTGTATGAGTTGTATTCTAAATAGATACTCCAATTCTCTATTTATACTAATCCCGACATGACTAAAACCCTACCAGGGCTGACCTCTATTAGGAGAGTCTAATAACCCTAGTTCCTTGAAACTGCAGGGACTTTAACCTTAGACAATCAGAGGTTTACCCACAATGATCTGACATGACTTGTTTACATTATTGATCCTCCCGATTGGAACATCGAGGCATGAGAACATGACTCAATTACATTATAGATACATCTGGGAATAAACATCAGGTTTCAATACATAAGATACATAGATGAACACATTCCAAAGTTACAAATACATAAAAAAATGTTTCAGTGAAAATATTGCCCACTGTGGGATTCCAACTGATCCTCTGCCTCGAACACTAGAGCCATTTCTTCATTTTCCATATCACCATGTCTCTATTGGATTGTGTCTTCCTCCATAGCCGCATTTTCCATATCTACATCATTTTAGGCCATATTTTGTGAATCTTTTGAGGTAAGAATGTATGGAGTAATGCTGAAGCTAGAGAATCATCAAATATGGCATGCAACAAGAAAAAACAAGAAAACACATTACACTCTAGTATGTACCCTATTTTTTGACAATTACTAGTCCTAGAATGCCAGTTATCAAGATTTTACCCCCACATGGTTTCAGCCTAGAATCTAACCACTGAAGGAAACTTGTTTGGACTAGACATTGGTGAGTTGACAAGCAGCTCAGATGATCGAGCAGAGGTTAATATGTGGAATGTGTCAAAGGGCCTAGTTTTACAGTGGCCTAGTTTTATTCAGATGGCCTAGTTTTACTTAGATGATTGAAATTTTATGCTTATCTGATAATGTCTATAAAATCTGTTGACCCCCCAGGCATCAGAGAATGAAAAGATGCACTACACAAATGCCTAAAGTCAGTGATGTTAATGATGTGTCTATAGGGATTTTTGAGAAGTTCCCAAAGCGCCTGAATGCTCTGCCTCCTAGAGTTCTTAGTGGTTCATTATCAGGTGTTACTACTGAGACATATAATGATGATACATAGTTGTGGAGAAAGCACGCGAAAGGATACAAAAGAATGAACAAATATATTGGGGAGAGTAGATATCGCAATGTTATGGACATGAATGCAGGTCTTGGTTTCTTTACAGTAGCACTTACATCTGACAAAGTTTGGGTTATGAATGTTGTCCCATCCATTGCAAAAAAGAATACACTTGGTGTGATATATGAAAGAGGCCTTATTGGAATTTATCATGACTGGTATGGTTACCCTTCATTTCTCTTTTAATTTTTGCAAGGCTTTAATTTCTGTAAGGATTATTTGCCTTGTGCATTTTTAGTAGTTTTATCAGTTTTTCTTTCTATACTTATGGTCTTGTTGTTATTCCATTGTAAGTTGTTTCTAGTTAATAACAAAGTATGTGTTTTGTTCATATTTTGCATTATTTTATTTAATCCTATGTTCATGTTACTGTTATCAGTTCTGCAGGTGTGATATTGCAAAACATTTTAGTCATTCCTTGTTCAGATCTGAAATCCTTTTTATTCATAATGGTTTCTCTTGCACTTATATTCCATTGGCAGAAAAGCAGATGTCCACGATTCTCATTGTTGTTTTTCATAGGCTGAAAACTAATACAGACAGGTCATTTGATCAGATGTACTTGTATTTTCTCATATTTTTAGATAAAAAAAGAGTTATGGGAGCCAATTTTCATATGCACACTGCTACATATTTCAACCTTAACTTTTAAATTATTTCTATCCTTGTATGAAATTCTTCATCACCATATGAAAAACTATGCAATATTTTGTGTCATAATCTGTTTTAATTGTTGTCTGTTCTACTGACAATTATTTTATTGTAGCTCATGTATTTTATTAAGATCATAATCTGGTTTCCTCTTTCTTCAGTATGTAGATTCCTGGAGTTACATAGTGTGGATGGTCTGAATGTATCTATTTATTATTTACCTTGACCGAATATTTAATCAGATAATGACATCATTATTTGGAAATTGTGTATGAATAATTGAGATATGGCTCCAATGGGTAGGGTTTCAACAGAAAATATCACTTTTCTGTTGAACTAATGGCAGTTTATAAATTGAATTCCTAGACAACATACATGTGACATAGGAATAATCATCAAGATACCAAGATTTTACTCAAATCTTTTGTCTTTTCTTGTAACATGGTCATGATTGACAACATAACATAAATTTTCAAAAATCATTGGTTGTTCATCGTTTTACTGTCCAAAATGTCTTGATAATGCATTTGTGTTTATGAATATGCAACCTTCCTTTATTTAAAGTTGAAATTGGTCAATCTATTTGCATGTAGCATTCTTTCTTTTTTTTATACCTTTGAGATTGAATTATCAATGTTGGCAAACCCATAGAATTAGCTTTAGAAGCATGATAATTTATTTGCTGCATTGAATATCTAGGATTGTGTCATAGACAAGCTTATCTTAGTTCATGATGAGAGGACATATTCACCTTCATTTGATTGTTTTTGGGCTTTTGGTTTGATTTCTATTCTCCTATGTGTTTGGATCATGAATTTGATGTTAAACGGGCTTATCTTAGCTTCATGATGAGAGGATGTATTCTCTTTCATTTGCTCATGTTTTAGCTTTTGGCTTAAGTTCTGTTCTCTTCTGTGTTTGGGCATGATTAATTTATGGTTCAATTTTGCTATGATTTTTGTTTTTGTCAATTGTGTGTTTACATTATGATACAGTAGGAGATTTTGAATTGATAGATTTTGGAATAATTCCTTCATTTTCTTTTCCTCTAACAGATACAAAATGAGGTCGAAAACAAATTCAGCAGACAACAATACCAGGTGTTCTGTTTCTATCTTTATTGTTGTGGGATTATGTTGTTTTTTCTATATATTTGGTGCTTGGAAGAAGAGTGGTTTTGGAAAGGGTGATAGCATTGCATTGTAAGTCAATAAGCTGACAGATTGTGGAACTTTGTCCACTCTAAATTTTGAGACTCACCACAATGAAGGAGATAACGTTGAACTTTCTGAATCCAAAGCAAAAGTATTTGAACCTTGCAGTGCCAAATACATTGGTTACACCCCTTTCCATGACCAAAAGAGAGCTGTGACATTTCCTAGAGATAATATGATATACAGAGAGAGGCATTTCCTGCCAGAGGCTGAGAAGCTGCACTGCCTCATTCCTTCTCCAAAAGGACACAAAAATACATTTCCATGGCCAAAGAGCTATGACTATGTGCCATATGCTAATGTTCCTACAAGAGTCTCACAGTAGAGAAGGTTGTTTAGAATTGGGTTCAATTTGAAGGAAATGTGTTCAAGTTTCTTGGAGGAGGAATGATGTTTCCTCAAGGTGCAGATAAGTATATTGATGAACTTGCTAAAGTGATACCTATTTCTGATGGTACTGTCAGGACTACATTGGACACTGGCTATGGGGTATGTTTGAAGCATATACCTTGCGAGTCTTGATTCTGCAACACTCTTGTCCCTACTATTGATATTTTTGTCGCAACTACTATGTTTAATTTGTGACTGTCTGATATATGCTTACAAGTGTTCTTCAATTTTGAAGAGATTCATGTATTTTTTTTTTGCAATGATTTATGGAGTTTGAGGATATGCCCTTATCTGAAATCCTTATGGCATGCTTAGGTGGCAAGCTGGGGTGCATATCTTTTGAAGAGAAATTTTTTGACCATGTGATTTGCACCAAGGGATTCACATGAAGCCCAAGTGCATTTTGCTTTGGAGAGAGGTATGCTTGCTATGATTGGTGTAATGGGGACACAACAGATTCCTTACCCTTCCAAGGATTTTGACATGTCTCAATGTTCATAGTGTTTGATACCTTGGACTGCAAATGGTACTGGAGACTTTTACAAGATTAATGATTTTGTTAAAGTTAAAATTCTGAGCTATAGAATATCCTTAAATTTACTTATTTGATTCTCAAATTGATTTGTGTAGCTTCATTTGTTTGCAGATGGTATGTATTTGATAGAAGTGGATAGAGTCCTAAGACTAGGTGGATATTGGATTCTCTCTGGTCCTCCCATCAATTGGAAGCAATATTACCAATGTTGGCAGAGATCAAAAGAGGAGCTCCAACAGCAACAAGAGAAAATTAAAGAAATAGTAGAACTTTTGTGCTGGGAAAAGAAGTATGAAAAAGGTGATCTTGCCATTTGGTAAAAGAGAATTAATACTCGTTCTTGTCCTAAAATCCCGAATACTAATGAACCACCTCCTTCCTGTGAGTCAGGCAATCCAGATGATTCTTGGTAAGTTCCTGAACTTCATAGCTCAAAGTTGAAGATAGTTTATGTAGCGTAATTTTATAATAGAACATAATCAGATCGATAGTGTGCTAAAATCTATTTTCAAAAATTCATTGCTGGTGAACAAAGTGATTGTATTTATGAGCAATGTTTGTAACCCAGACATTTTTTGGACTTAAGCAGGACCATAAGCTCAGTGCTGTAGGTATTCTTAATTTTAAATCTAGGCTCCAATACATTCCTGGGGTTTGACAGTTAAAACCTATTTTTGTCCTTCCTAGAATGTGTTTTTAGATTCCAGGTATTGGCTACATTTGTTATTCTATTAAATGAGCATTTAACACTTGTCCTTGTAAGCATTCTTCTATCGGATTTTTTTCCTTTAGAAGACTAATATCATGCCAAATTCTAAATTGGATATCAATATTGCAATGGATATGTTACAAAGTGCATTGTGGTTGTAGGATTCCTTTCAACTAAAATGTTAGTGTGGCTGACTATGAAAAATTTAAACTTGCATTGCTATTAAGCTAAAGTACATGGTTTGTTTGTTTGTCATAATTTTCTGACATGTAGAAATATGGAGAACTGCTTTGTAACAATTGATAGAATGGTTGTTGACCTATTATAATTTGTATTTTTAATTGTAAATGCTACAAGATTCAAGGGATTAGAAACTTTATATCCTAAATCAACTTTATATCCTGAATACAAGTCAGAGATACATTTTGAATTCGTCATTTTTATGTGAGTTTTGAATTTTCCTATTTGCTTTTACATTTTATTTGCCATGCATGAATTGATATTGTGTTGTAGATAGGTTTAAGTTTAACTGTCTAAATCTTAAGAAATTTCAAGCATGTTTGCATAATTGGATTCATATTTCATTACAGTACAAGAAGACTGTAATGCCCCGGTTTTGACCCCGTTACATTAAATGTACATGATATATATATATTGTAAATGATCATGGTGTGGAGCTAAAGGCCAAGGCCCCACCATTGATCGGTAATGCCATGTTTTGGGATTTAAATTGTCACTGATGGTATATCGGGGCATGCAGCATATATTGTATTGGTCATCATGTAAATATGCATCTATAATTAATTAAATGAACACAACCAGCTACGATCGCGGCAACTAAATCGAATGTGGCATGATTTTCCCAAGGATAAGGGGGGGGGGAGATTTGTCCAACTTTGGCTAAAATGAGAAAAACCCATGTGTCTTATTCCCTTGTTTTTATTTCCAACCACTCTCATTGAAGAATTACTGCTGGTAGTTGAAGTAGTTAATGATTTTGGGGGCTGGGGTGGCAGGACTGTCAGTATTCACCCACACGCACCCTCTACCCATGATTTTGGCTGTTCATCTCCTCACGCAGATATTCATCTTCACTCCATGAGTTGCTGAGCACCCACGACTGCAAATTCACGTTCTCCTGGAAGCAATTCACCGTCACGCACTTCCCATTTGGCTGCTTATTGCTTTCACGCACAGGAATTTTTCCTGGGTTTTAACCACACGATTTTCTTCTGCAATTCGCGTCCTCTCTATTGCTGGGCATTCTCACGCAGAGGATTCCTTTCCCGTTTTTGGTCTCACGCACAGAAATTTCTAGGTTTTACCCACGTAGCTTCTTTCCCCGTGGATTTGCGGATGGTGTGGCCGTATCCTGTATTCACAGGATGATTGTGGGTTCTGCATTGTTGCTCACGCCCACCCACAGGTTGAGAGACTGTAATTTTTCCCCAGCTCGGTCTGTATATGTTTTCTTGGTGATTTCATTGCCCTAGACGGGCTGTGTTTTTCCATATTGTTGATTGTGATCATTGTGGTCTTCTTACATGTTGGTGGCTATTGTAAATTCGCCCGAGAGTCATTTTGGCCACGATAGGGCCAATAATGACTCAGAGTTCGTTTTCCTGTTTAAGCTGTGAGAGCTGAATTGATTGCCTGAGTGCAATTGTTGGTCTTTGGACTGTGTGAGGAGTAAGGGTGTTGGCTTGGTCGCTTGATAAACCTGGTGCTAGGAACCACACAGACAGAGCTAGAGGGATGGCCTTCTTCTCCATCACCCCTGAATAGCACTGGAAGGGAATGCAGGGCCTGAGGGACTGTGTAGCAGAGAAGGGACTGATTCCTCGTGTTGGGTGTGGATGGGTGTCTTAGAGGTCAGGCTAGTTCGAGTGTAGGTGTTCTTGGCTTTGTAATGAGCTCACCAGCTTAGCGAATTGCCTTCATCAACTCCTTAATGGCCTGATAAACCCAACTTGGTTGGCTTGGCTGTGTGTTTTTGTGTACCCTGGCTATGTGTAAGCCTGCTAGTTCCCTTACTCCTTGGAGAATCATGCCCATCTCGGGGGTGGCAGCGTTGCTGAGAGATTGAGGAGCACGCTGGCCTATGGTTGGGTGGAACGTTGCAGTGACGTAGCTGGTTGCGGAGAAAATCTTTCATAAGATAAGTAATCTTGTGTATTTTACCTATGAAATTGTATATTTATTGTTAATTAAAATGAAATGAAAATGATAAATGCATGATGAATGAATGCTGGCTTAAATGAGTGATGATTCCGCTGTGTATGATGATTAAATTGCATTTGTTAATGATTAATAATTCTGTGTGCATATTCTAGTTCAAATTCTCTTTCAGCATTCTGTTTAGGCAATATTTAGGCATGTACATGTTCATGGGCAGTTATCCCGGTCTGTTAAAGCCATTAGATCGCATCCTCTATGCCGGTTGGAGGCATGGGGACGTGACAGAGGCATGGGGACGTGACAAAGACTCTATGTTTCTCCCGATATGCTTTGACAGTGGCCCGATTTTACACAGATGGCCTAGTTTTGCTCAAATGATTGAAATTTTATGCTTATCTGATAATGTCTATAAAATATGTTGACCCCCCAGGCATAAGAGAATGCAAAGATGCACTACGCAAATGCTTAATGTCAGTGATGCTAATGATGTGTCTGGAGGGATTTTGGAGAAGTTCCCAAAGAACCTAAATGTTGTTCCTCCTAGAGTTATCAGTGTTTCATTATCAAGTGTTACTGTTGAGACATATAATGTTGATACACAATTGTGGAGAAAGCATGCGAAAGGCTACAAAAGAATGAACAAATATATTGGGGAGAGTAGATATCGCAATGTTATGGACATGAATGCAGGTCTTGGTGGCTTTGCAGCAGCACTTAGATTCGACAAAGTTTGGGTTATGAATGTTGTCCCAACCATTGCAAAAAAGAATACATGTGGTGTGATATATGAAAGAGGCCTTATTGGAATTTATCATGACTGGTATGGTTACCCTTCATTTCTCTTTTAATTTTTGCAAGGCTTTAATTTCTGTACGGATTATTTTCCTTGTGCATTTTTAGTAGTTTTATCAGTTTTTCTTTCTAAACCTAGTCCCATAACATTTGAAACATTACCATCCATTTATGTCATTTACCTTTTTGTTAGTACATTTGGACACCCAACAATTTTTGTTACATTTTTTATTTAGATTTTTCAAATTTCATTGGAATAGGAATCAAAATTCATGCTTTGAAAGGCTTGGGAAAAACAGTCAATTCTTTGCATGAGTTTGTCATTTTTAGAGGTTATTATATAAAAAGTTTAAATATTTGGTGTATGGGATGAGTTAGTGCATGTGTAGATTAATCAACCAAGTTGGCTCAGATGGTATGTTGTAGAATGTGGATTTTGGGGAAGGGTGAAGAGGCTGAAATGAAAGAAAGGGGAATAGACATAAATTATAATAGCTGAATAAAAGGACGCAAGCTACACTTGTTCATACATATAGCCAAGTCTTCTGACCTTCAGGGAGATTTTCTATTCTAGATCAAAATATTAGGTTCATTGTTCATGCTCATTGGTGAAGATGAGAAAATGAGGACTTCATAAACATAGTAAAATGTTGACCAAAATTATCTATTTTTACATATAAAATAATGGCTGCTAAAAATCTGTATGTCTGCTGTGATGATAGGCCTTGTTAAGTTTATAGACATTTCTACTCATTGTGTGCCAAAAAGAGTTTTAAAAACTGTTGGTTCATCTTGTTTTAACCTTAAGTTTTAACTTGATCATAGCTGATAAGCGAGGAAAATGTAGGAAAATTAACTAATTTCTAATAAACCAAAAGTACCTTAGCAAAATGCCATAACTACTATTCTAGAAACTAGGAAAATAAATGCAGTAGAGAAAGTTGTAAAACTCTTCCAAAACACAATAACAATAAAAGGACTCTTCAATAGTAGACAAGACAATAAATAACTTTCCTGAGAAGGTATGGATGTTGTGATTTTCAAAGAGTTAAGCCTTTCAAGACTCCTACAACTAAACATTCCTCTTCCGAGGCATTTGGGTCTATTTAAAATTTATTAATTTAATCTTCCTCTTAGCCATTTGTTCATTGCACGTGGAATCAATGGCTTTCCATGCATGCATTTTCTTTAACATTTTTCCACCTAGAAAGATTCTCATTGCCACTTGTAGGTTGATTTTAGAATCTCACTAACCAATAAGATTCTTATTGCTGTTTGTAGATCATTTCCTTTTTGTAACTTACTGAATACATGTCCTGGCTATACATTCCCCATGAAATGTTACAACATCAAATTTTGACAACTAACATAAAACTAGGACATTGCCACTTGTGGTTTGATTTTAGAATCTGACTACACAATAAGATTCTTATTATTACTTATAGATCATTTCTTTTTGTAAGCTAGCCACTTAACTTGTGGCTAGTGGCCTATTGACATTCACCGGCCACTTAAGTGGTTGTGCTAGTAATTCTGTTTAGAATCAGATTACATATACAAAATAAGGTTACAAACATGTTGATAGGTCACCAGAGGTTTGATTGAATCATATGTTTTTCTGAACAAGTCTTATTCATAAAGCATTCCTTTCTGGTGTTTATTAGAACAAGGCTAATGCATTCAAACAAGCAAATATACCAAGCAATTTTTAGGGCTATCTGTTTGTCAATATTAGTGTTTGGAAGGACATATACAAAGTTCCATGGGAAATCCTGGTGCTTCCTGAATAAAAATAATAAATATCAAAACATAACATTTTCTTGAGAGGATCTACCCATATTACAAATTCGTGCTTCCACATTCAGAAAATCTCCAGTTATTAGATACTTAGTAATATTCTCTTTCTCTTCATCCCTTGCCTCACACAAATCATGGCTTCCTTTCACTTCTTTTTTCTCATCCAACATAAAATCTGACACTAAACAAACTGCCTCAGTTACTGGATTCTTGCAGTCAACCTATGTCACATGCATGTCATTTACATCAATATCCAACTCCAACATTCTGTGAATATTTAAAAATGCAATATCTTCATGTGCACTTACTCCAGCATAATCACTTCTTTCATCTAGTAGGTTATCTAAACCTCCTCTCAATTCTCTCAAGCCATAATTTATTCATGACCTTTGTCATTTTATGTCTTAAAAGTATGTAATAGGAGCATTGTTATTCAAAGCACTGCTATTGAAACCAGTCATCACAAAAAAATTACTTGATTCTAGTCATATGGATTGTCATTTAGAAATATTTCTTAGAAAAGTAATCTGGATGACTTAAACTATTTGGAAGAGCCCTTATTTTGATTCTGCAGCATAACCTTTCTTTCTGGTTTCAAGTTTATATTTTATGTACGTACTACGAATTAGATAATTTTAATCAAATCATTTTCCTTGGTCACATTTTAGTAGACACTGATCTCGCATGTGTTTGCAGGTTACCCTTACAATCTAGATTTTGATTATGGTGCACTGGCATAGCTCCAACTTTTTTCTATTAATAATCTTGGTGACCCTTTTATTGAGAACAACTATGGGGTACACTGTAGGAATTTTGAGGTTGGAGTCTTGGATTAGTTTTCCCATCTTTGGGAACTGGAGAAACATGAGTATTGGGGATACATCACAAATTGTGGTACGGAAGGAAATCTGCATGGTGTTTTAGTCAGGTTTCTACCTGCCTTAAAGAAACCCTTGTAAAATTTCTTAGCATTTTTAATCTTTGCTCTATTTTCCTGACTTATGTGCTATTATCTTTATACAGGAGGGAGGTTTTTCCAGATGGCATTTTATATGCATCACGGGAAACTCATTACCCAATTTTCAAAGTAGCAAGGATGTATAGAATGAAATTGGAAAAGGTGGATACACTAATTTCAGGCGAGATTGATTGTTTGTATTTCAGACAGAGGTTGCTTAAAAACAAGGATAAGCCTGCTATTGTTAATGTTAATATTGATAAGTTTCACTGTTTAATTTTCAATGCAAATAGAGTGAATGCAAACCATTATAACCATGGAATTAAGGTTTCATAAAGTAGGTCAGTTCTAGGTCAAACTCCGTATGTTGTGTGTGCATCTTTGGGAAATTATTTCAAAATTGGCTGAATTTGGAGTATATTTAGTTTTACTTGTCCAATTAATTTTTCTTGAAATTTGTAAATGTTTGAAATCTTAGTTGTTGCTCCATTAACTATAGGAACCATGGTTAAGGGAGCTATAGATGATTTGGATATGGTAATTCAGACTCTTGAAGAAATGGGATTTACGCAAGACCGTTTTTATATCCATTGTGATGGGGCTTTATTTGGCCTAATGGTCCCTTTGTGAAGCGGGTAAGACACTAAATCATGGATCATTTTTCCTGAAAGTTTTATTTGGCTAGGATACTTGTTGTATTTATCCTTTGTGAATGATGAGTGCAACCTCATTAATTGTACAGAGTATGCAAAAATGAAATATTTTTCTCATTATTCTTACCATTTTTGTATCACAGGCACCAAAGTTGAGATTTAAGAAACCAATAGGAAGTGTGAGTGTGTCTGGGCATAAATTTGTTGGTTGTCCCATACCATGTGGTGTGCAAATAACAAGGATCGAGCACATAAATGCCCTTTCAAGCTATGTGGAATATTTAGCTTCTAGGGATGCAACAATTATGGGAAGTCGTGATGGGCATGCTCCCATATTTCTTTGGTACACCTTGAACCGGAAAGGTTATTGAGGGTTCCAAAATGAGGTTCATAAATGCCTTAGAAATGCACATTACTTGAAAGACCAATTTCGGTCTGCTAGGATTAGTGCAATGCTAAACGAACTGAGCAGCAATGTTGTATTTGAGAGACCACAGGATGGAAATTTTGTTCGCAAATGGCAGCTTACTTGCCCGGGAAACATTTCCCATGTTATTCTGATGCCAAATGTAACAATAGATAAGATAGATGGATTTGTGCATGAGTTGGTTGAGAACTGACCAAGATGGTTTCCAGATGGAAAGGTTGTCACCCCATGCATTGCAAATGAAATTGGCGATGAGAGTTGTGCTTGCCTTCAACATAATAATGCCTAAATTATGCAAGGTCACCAAGTTCAGTGGCAGGCACATAATTGGTGATGAGAATGGTGCTCACCTTCAACATAAACATGCCAAAATTATGCACGGTGGCCAGTTTCAGTGGCTGGTATGTATGCCACTTTTTCTCTCAACTTTTGTTGTCGGTAGGTTCACAGGCAGGCACGTGTGCCATTTTTTCTCTCAACTCTACTGCCATTGATGCATTGCATGTTGGATTGTACTGAGTCCGATTTGTAAGAGAAAAATATTCGTGTCACGAGTTCGATCAATGTTTTGAATGTACTAGAAGATAAAGGTTCTGGTCTATGTCATTACAATATTATTGGTTAAAGTGTAATATCCATGGCAATACTATAAATAATTGGTAATGCTTTTCTATCTATTTTAAATTTCGATAAGCAATATTGGATCATCTTCAAGTGGTTATCAAGGCACAAGAAAATTTAATGACCTTTTTTAGAATTGTATTTATGAATAAACTAGTATTCCCTTTTCAGACAGACTCCTTACTTAGGTGGTGATGTGGTTAAAATAGCTAGTTTGTCACTCTTATGATGTTCAATATGTGTCTTATTTTGAAAACACTTTTGTTTTTTGTCTTTTTGGTCAATGGGTTTTCTGGAAGTTTTTAACTTTTTTAATTGATGAATAGGATGACTCGAAAAAATAGAAGCGAGATTTTTTACACTGTTAGAATAATCAACCCATAGTTAGCTACCTTAGACATTAATTAATCCAATTTTTGTCTTATTTGCCTAGTTTCCATATTCCACCTTATGAAAGTTGTCCTCCACACATCCATAGTGGTCAAACTTGCTAAATTTGAGTCATGGAGTGCTTGGGAAACCACTTGGAATCAAATCTACTTTATTCCTTTCCTCCCTAGTGCATGTCTGCTTTTTCTGAGTTTTAAGGCAATTGGGAAAGTTTGACTAGGTGAAGTTAACTTGTTTTTTGTCCTCATCATCCTCCACCCTTTTATCCTAAGAAAAGCATGTATGAGTTGTCCTTCCATCACCTATTATCTTTCCTAATTGATTTTGCCAATTCTTGAGCTCCTAGATAGTTTTGGAAATTGCTTTATGCACCTATGGGGGATTTGCTTAGATTTAATAAGCCTTCTTTTGACAAAATTTGAATGGAATCCTTATGCATTAGAATCTCTTATGTAATTATTTATTGTGGCAGCCTATGACTTCATAGGTTTGGATATTGTACACTTATTCAATACAGATTAGTGTTCTGCTCCATATTCAGTCTCCTTTGTGAGTAATTTGCATGTGTAATTGGAAAGTGTTGTGAATGTAATTGTTCTAAAACCTGGGTTCAATTTCCACATGGTATTAGAGCCTTTGTAGATTGATTTCTCTCCTTCCAATTTTTTATTGCAGGTTCGACATCATTGACTAGGAGCATTCTGCTGATTGAAGGGACAATTTCTGAGCTATGGATCAATCTCAGAAGATCATCTTGACTCCATTTAACTTATTTGAATGGAAAGAAGAGATGGAGATACTGTTGAGAGTGAAAGGCCTCTACAGAGTGACTATGAAAATAAAATCAGAGCCTAATGTAGCTGCAGAGAATATTAAATGGCACAATAGGAGGGATGAGGCCTATGGTCTCCTGTGTCTGAGCATATCCAGAGACCTCCTTTTCCATATTGATGGATTAACATCACCAAATGAAGTATGGGAGAAGCTTGTTGAGATTTTTGGTAAGACAGATGAGATGAGGGTACATCAAATTGAAAATGAATTGATCTCCCTGATTCCCAATCGCTTTGAATCTTTGCAACTCTATTTTTCCAAGTTCAAAGCACTTGTTTTGTAGCTAAAACAATGTGGGATCGAAAATAAGGATGAGAAACTAGTTTTGGCCATACTCTCAAAGCTTGAACCTGACTATTCAGTGTTTTTTTTGACCTTCTATGCCACAAAGTTGACAGCTCAAGCCTGGAAAATGCCTAGCCTTGCAGATTTCATGGAATATCTCACACAAGAACAAGATAAATTGGTGATGATGGGCACCATCAAACCATCCAAACACCAAGATCTGGTTGCTGGAGATTTAAGGGTGGATTCAAAAAGAAAGAAGAAAGCTAAAAATCCACCTGAGCAAAAGAGAGACAAGAACAAGTCTCCAGAGGAGCCTCAAGGTTCCAAGAAGAACCCCCAGAAGAAGAAGAACAAAGGGGAAATGAGCAAGTGTGCATACTGCAGTAAGGGAAATCATTCTGAAAGATCCTGCATGAAGAAGCAAATAGACATGATGACCCAACTCCTATAAAAGAATGGCATCTCCCTTCCAGACAGCTCAAAGAAGAGGGAAAGAGGATCAAATTTAGAAGACAGAGAGAGAGTTCTTGCATTGGTTGCTGGCACATCAAGCTCACCTAGTTTCATCATTGATTCTAGAGCTTCAAGACATATTGTTTCGACCATGGAGGCATTCACCTCACTCGACATGTCGAAAGGTCCACCAATTGTACTGGGAGATGACTCTCTCACTAAAAGTTTGGGCAAAGGGAGGATTGATCTTGACCATGGTAAGTTCAGCAATGTATTGTATGTTCTAGGTCTTGCCTCTAACCTCTTATCAATGTATCAGATGACCCACATAGGGTTTCCAAAGAAGTTCATATTCTCCCCTGATGAAATTGAGATCATTGAGATCTCAAGTGGTAAAGTCATTGCAAAAGGAGTTGCAAATCACACTTCAAAGGTATACATGTTCTCACACTTCCTACCCTACTCAAACCCCTCTGCTCTTCTGATTCATGCTAATGAGGAAAGCAAGCTTTGGCATGAAAGATTTTTCCACCTTAATTACAAGTATCTTTCTGATCTTAGTGAAAAATAAATGGTCTTAGGGTTACAAAAGATTAAGTTTTCCAAAGGAGTCTGTCAAGGTTGCATCTTAGGAAAAAACCCAGAGCATAAATTTGAGAAAGCTAGTCATGAGAGAACCTCTGCACCTCTTGATTTGATCCACAGTGATGTTTCTGACCCATTTCCTCATATGTCAATGAGTCAAGACAAATATGCATTGACATTCATAGATGACTTTTCCAGGTATTGCTAGGTTTACTTGCTGAAACACAAGTCTGTAGTTTTTGGCCTCTTCAAAGTCTTTAAGGCTTTGGTTGAAAACCAGTTTGGGAGGAAACTCAAGGTCCTCAGATCTTACAATGGTGGTGAGTATGTCAAGTCTGAGTTCATTCAATATTGTGCATATGCAGGTATTCAGATGCAGCATTCTATCCCTTACACACGACAGCAGAATGGTGTTGCTGAGAGGAAGAATAGATCACTGACAGAGATGGCAACCTGCATGATGGAGGCTAATACTTTGCCACCAAATTTTTGGGCTGAAGCTATAAACTGTGCACCCTATATCCATAATAGGGATTGGGCTAGAATTCCAACATAAAAGACGAAGGCCTTGCAGCCCCAAATCCAAGAGTGTCTATTTGGTGGGTACTCTAAAGATTCAAAAGGGTACAAGCTGATAAATTTGAGCACAAACAAAGCCTTCATTGAAACATGTTTTCAATTTCAATAAGAGTTCCTAGCAGCAGTGGAAGTTGGAGAATCCTCTTCACCACCAGAACCTCTGAATGTAAGTGAAGAGTTAGTTGAACATGTTGATTCTGATATGTCTGATAATGATGATTTAATTATAGATCCTAATAGTCCTACAAGGCCAAAATGGGCACTAAATACCATTCATGTAGCTGGAGAACTAGCTGGAAATCCTAATGATCCTAGGAGGACTAGATCTCAGTTTAAGAGTGCTCTATGCATGAAAAATATCGTGTTTGCAGAGAAATGCTATCTGATGGTTGAATCAGAACCAAATACATATGAAGATGCAGAAAATGATCCAACATGGAAAGCATCCATGAAACAAGAGTTCAGCTCACTCTAGAAGAACAACACTTGGGAGCTGGTTGATCTTCCCCCAGGGAGGAATCTAGTTCAGTGTAAGTGGGTGTACAAAAACAAATTTGCTGCTGATGGTTCACCTCTGAAGTAAAAGGATAGATTGGTATCCAAGGGCTACTCATAGGTACATGGAATAGACTACAATGAGACCTTTGCACCAGTGGGAAAGATGGACTCCATCAGGCTAGCCTTAGCCATTGCAGCTTCAAAGCAGTGGGAGGTACATCACATGGATGTGAAGTGTGCTTTCCTGAATGGAGATCTCACTGAAGATATTTACATGTAGCAGCCTCAAGGATTTTCTACTAACCCATCTCTTGTGTGTAGTCTAAATAAGTCATTGTATGGGCTTAAGCAAGCCCCCAGGGCTTGGTATGCCAAGATTGATAGCTTTCTGCTATCACTGAATTTTGTTCGATGCAAGTCATATCCAAATGTCTATTTGAAGCTGATTCATGGTTCATTAATGATCATTGTTTTTTATGTTTATGACCTTCTCATTACAGGAAGCTCAAAGGATGAAATTGCCTCCTTGAAGGATGCAATGAACCATGCCTTCTCAATGACTGATTTGGGCTTATTGAGCCAATTCTTGGGGCTTGAGATTGCTCAAACCAAAGAAGGAATAAAAGTACATCAGTCCAATTATGCCTTGTATTTGCTGAACGAATTCAATATGAAGGATTGCAAGCTAAGTAAGACTCCTTTTCTTTTAGGAGTTAAGCTTGAAGAAGCTGATTCTTCACCTATGGTAAACAATACACTATATAGGAAATTGATTGGATGTTTGTTGTATCTTACACATACTCAACCTGACGTTTCTTATGTAGTAAGTGTGGCTTCAAGATACATGGATCAGCCTCATGAGATCCATTAGAGAGCAGCCAAAAGGATCCTTAACTTTGTTCAGGGAACAAGGTCTCATGGGATCTTCTACAAAGCTAAATCTGATCTTGAATTGATTGGGTTTACTGATAGTGATTGGGAAGGTGACAACAAAGATCAAAAATCAAATTCAGGATATGTGTTCATGCTTGCTGAAGGGCCAATTAGATGGTCAAGCAAGAAACAGAGCGCCATTGCACTCTCATCTATAGAAGCAGAGTACAGAGGAGTTGTAAATGCAGCAACTCAATGTTTATGGTTGCAGGGGTTACTTGGTGAGTGTGCCTTCAAATCAAAATAATCAACTACTATCTATTGTGATAATTAGAGTACCATTCAAATATGCAATGATCTAGTTTAGAAATAGAGAACCAAACACATTGAGATCCATATGCACTACATCAGACAGCTTGTGCATGATGGAACCATTCACCTACTCTTATGTTCATCTTCAGAACAAGTAGCAGATATCTTCACCAATTTTTTTTTGTGAGAAGACATTCAGCAATATCAAATCACTACTGGGGATTTTTGATCATGCTGTGAAGCATGAGTGATGACAAGATTTCCAAATTTTGTTTTATTGTCCATGTTTAGGGGAGGATTTTTCCCACTGGGTTTTTGCCTCTTTCCTTGGTTAAATGGACATGCAGTATGTAAAGGGTGACTAAGCCTTGTTGCTAGGAACTATAATTTTTTTATATTTTACTCATAATTCGGGCTTAAGGGGGAGGTGTTAGAATAATCAACCCATAGTTAGCTACCTTAGACATTAATTAATCCAATTTTTGTCTTATTTACATAGTTTCCATATTCCACCTTATGCAAGTTGTCCTCCACACATCCATAGTGGTCAAACTTGCTAAATTTGAGTCATGGGGTGCTTGGGAAACCACTTGGAATCAAATCTGCTTTACTCTTGGACTCCCTAGTGCATGTCTGCTTTTTCTACTTTATTGCCTGCTTTTTTTGAGTTTTAAGGCAATTGGGAAAGTTTGACTAGGTGAAGTTAACTTGTTTTTTGTCCTCATCATCCTCCACCCTTTTCTTCTAAGAAAAGCATGTATGAGTTTTACTTCCATCACCTATTATCTTTCCTAATTGATTTTTCCAATTCATGAGCTCCTAGACATTTTTGGAAACTGCTTTATGCACCTATGGGGGATTTGCTTAGATTTAGTAAGCCTGCTTTTGACCAAATTCGAATGGAATCCTTATGCATTCGAATATCTAATGTAATTATTTATTGTGGCAGCCTATGACTTCATAGGGTTTCCTATTGTACACTTATTCAATAGAGATTAGTGTTCTGCTCCATATTCAATCTCCTTTGTGAGTAATTTGCATGTGTAATTGGCAATTGTTGTGAGTGTAATTGTTCTAACACCTGGGTTCAATTTCCACATACACAATATAACTCATCTTCCAGTGACCCGTAAACAAATGGTAGTAGCACATCTTCTGGTATAAGTCATAGTGCTCGAAGTTCCTCACTTACAGCAAGCTCCGGTCTGTTAGAGGGCCCACAAAGTATGGAGTTGGTGACTTCAACTGAAAATCCACTCTTAGAAAGGAAGGCTTCAGCATATGTAGACGTGGTGAGGAAAATTAATTCTGAAAGGGAACGTGGACATTGGACTACCCTTCAAGGTGGCTCAATTGTTAGTTATCTTTGGATGTGGGAATACTTAATTTTCATATATGTTGAATGCTTTAATGCTGAATTCTACGGGGAGATTTCAAAAGGGTTACATCCGTCATGTATGGGATTTTTGATAGGTCAAAATCCTACAACATTCCTCTTTGTTTACTATCACTTATTGCTTTGAAGTTTATTGATTTGAAACTCACTGAGCTGAATATTTGAGGGAGTTCTATCAATAAATTTTATTTCTGTAAACTTTTTATGTGTTTCATCCTCAAGGTTCTTAAAATGTTTGAAATTTAAATTGACTAACGTGTATTTAAATCAGGTTTGTGATTTCTTTTATTGTTGCATGTATATTTTAATATATTGAATGCTATAGAGAAGTAGAGGTAACTGTACGGATTATCATGTCTCTGTTTTCTATCCTTGATGTTGTGATTGTATTTATTCGTATGCTTATGAACTCTAAGCATGTATTAGTAATGAAGACATATTTAAAAGTGTAAAATATAATGGCATGGAAATTGGTCTTGTACTTTGGGATTTGCTTTCTGAAGTTTGTTCATTACCTTAAGTTTGTGTCAGGTTGCAACATCTTTCAAAGGTGCTTATGAGTCATTAGCCAGTGAGACGTCTAGCCCAAAGTCTCTTAGCATTCAGAAGATATGGCACTTACTTCAGGTCATCTCTTTGATATACCTAAGAACTTATTTTATGCTTTGAAGTTCAGTTGGTAAGATATATTATGGATTGTTGTTTGTGTGAATGAAATATCATAATGGCGTGAATAACTTGCTGCAATTTTTTCAGTATTTTCCTGGGTTGATCCACTATGATGATTGGTGTTTTAGATGTGCAATGAGTCTAAGATAAAATTTGTGTTCTCCAATTAAATTTTTTTATGCAGACATTGTTGGGAGAAGATAAACAAGCACTGAGAAATGTGTCAAGAAAAATGGCCATGATCAGTGGAGCAAGACACCATTTAGAAGCTGGTCATGAGAAATATATATTGGACACTATTCAGAATCATGCTTCCCAGGTCGCATATTTTTTCCATAACATAGAAAGCACCTTTCGTATCATTATTGTGTAGTTATTTTTTAAGAACGGAATATATGTGGACATATATAATACTTCATATGTTTTGTGCATGTGCTCTATGCAATTGGACTTTTTACACCTATTTGAAATTAAAACCTTTTAACCATTAAAAGATCTAATCTACTACCTTACTTATTGAATAATTTTCTCTATTGGTGTTGGAGCTTTGAATTGTTGTTGCATCAGTGAGGATTAGGTACTTTTGATTGGTCGAGGCCTGTAACTTAATATATTTTTGGTAGTCAAGCTACATTTTCCTCCTTGCTATTTGTTACTAAAGTAATAGAGGATTAGGTACTTTGCCATTGGTTGAGGACTGTAACTTGATATTTTATAGGCAATCCATCTACATCTTCATCTCTGCTATTTGTTACAAAAGTGATCCAAACACACAACAAAATGATGAGAAAAGGAGAAAATAACATCCTCAAAACTGTGTTTTTATAGTCGCCAAGTTGTAATGAACTTGGAGACTGAAGATAAATATGGATCTTCACCTCATTATGGACTAGCCTCGTATGGACATGGATATGGGAATTGCATTAATTTGAAAGATTTGTGCTAGGAATGAACTCCAAACAGTCAATTCTCCTGACAAATTTGAATATGAATTCCCTTAGTGATGTTTTCAAATGAATATATTGTGAGAATCTAAACTAAATTAAACTATTTTCTAGAGTAGTTCCTTAGATAGACTTTTGTTAAGACATTCCATAGATGGAACCTGTATCTGTTATGATTATGCTCATCTCATTTTCAAAAGAATAGACTTTAATTTGTCCAGACTTGGAAATGTATTGGTTAAAGCATGGATTTCCTACCGAAATACTGTTAACTACCTTCCTTTACATGGAGCTTCCAAGGAAGCCACAAAGCACCTATATGGTCCGTTCAAAAAAATTGTAAAAGTCAATATGTACAAATAGCTAACAAGGAATGATTTTGAAGTTTAGTTGTGTTTGTCCATTGAGGTTCAGTTGTGTTTGTCCATGATTTTGGGGCCTCCTATGTTGTGTTGTACTCATTGATGCGATTTCATGGGAATCGAGCTAATATTGATGTGATGAAGTGTTGTTTCCTGCAAGTTTTACCACAATGTGAATTAACTTATAAACATAAAAACCAAGTTTCTCTACTAAATATAGCCTCTGGTGTTCATTGTCAGAAAAATTGCATAGTTAGATTTTGGGTCTATATGTTTTGTGCATGTGCTCTATGCAATTGGACTTTTTACAACCTATTTGAAATTAAAACCTTTTAACCATTAAACAATCTAATCTGCTACCTTACTTATTGAAGAATTTTCTCTGTTGGTGTTGGAGCTTTGAATTGTTGTTGCATCAGTGAGGGTTAGGTACTTTTGATTGGTCGAGGCCTGTAACTTAATATATTTTTGGTAGTCAAGATACATTTTCCACCTCACTATTTGTTACCAAAGTAATAGAGGATTAGGTACTTTGATATTGGTTGAGGCCTGTAACTTGATATTTTATAGGCAGTCCATCTACATCTTCATCTCTACTATTTGTTACAAAAGTGATCCAAACACATAGAAAAATAATGACAAAAGGAGAAAATAGCATCCTAAAGACTGTGTATTTATAGTCGCCAAGTTGTAATGAAATTGGAGACTGAAGATAAATATGTATGTTCACCTCATTATGGACTAGCCTAGTATAGACATGGATATGGGAATTGCATTAATCTGAGAGATTTGTGCTAGGAATGAACTCCAAACAGTCAATTCTCCTGAAAACTTTGAATATGAATTCCCTTAGTGATGTTTTCAAATGAATATATTGTGAGAATATAAACTAACTTAAACTGTTTTCTAGAGTAGTTCCTTAGATAGACTTTCATTAAGACATTCTATAGATGGAACCTGTATCTGTTATGATTATTCTCATCTCATTTTCAAAAGCATAGACTTTAATTTGTGCACACTTGGAAATGTATTGGTTAAATCATGGATTCCCTAATGAAATACTGTTAACTACCTTCCTTTAGATGAAGCTTCCAAGGAAGCCACAAAGCACCTATATGGTCTATTCAAGAAAACTGTAAAAGTCAATATGTACAAATAGATAACAAGGAAAAAAAAATCAATGGAATACAAGGGCAGGATGATGGATGTATTGTGCTTATGGCTAAAAAATATTGCTGAATACAAACATGATATCAAACCATTTATTTCATTAGTAAATTTGGTCATTTGATATAGGAAAGTTGAATCCTATCATTTGATAAGATGTCTTGTCTTCATGTAACTATTTGAGTGATGTGATTTTTTAAAGTCCGGTAGTGGGTGACACTTGGTGATTGCTTAAATTTTTATTAGCTTTAGTTACAGGGAAAATTGTACATAACTCTCAGGAATTAGTTTATCATAAATACTAGTTACTGATAAGTTGTAATAGTAATAATTGTGTAGTTTGTAGATTGATATCTATCATAAATTTGTTTGAATATCATCATTTTCAAGCAATAACAACTTCTTAAACGGTGCTAGTTCAATGGTAGACCGCCTGCCTAATTATAGGCAGGAGGTTGGTGGTTCATTTCCTTCATGCCCTATCATAAATTTGTGATTACAAAAATGATTAAATTCACATATATATGACTATTAGTAGCTAATTTCCTGTATCTTAGTTGTATTTAGCTTATTAATTAATATGTTAACATATAGTAGTTTATTTAGTCATATATTTGGTCATTAATGGTTGCAATCAGTGACTAAATCAACGACTAAATCAATGACTAACTCAGTGACTAAATCAATGACTAAATCCGTGACTAAATCAATGACTAAATCATTAACTATCATTGACTAAAACAATGACTAAATCATTGACTATCAATGACTAAATCATTATTTATAAATGACTAAATCAGTGACTACTAAGTCAAGCTATTAATGACTAGTGAAATACGACTAGCTATAAGATAGTGGAAATTTGCTACTATTAGTCACCGACTCAAAAATAGTCATTTATAACCTGAATTTAGTCATTTTTTAGTCATTAATTTCTCATTTTCTACTAGTGCTTCTCTATAATATTCTCAGATTAGATATCCAAGATCTATACTGTGTCATGATCAAATAATAATCTCTTTGGTGGGCCAGTATGTGTCATCTAGTATACATATAACAATTTTGCAGCGAAGGAGGGAACATACAGTACATTTTTTATCACTCCATGCTTTAACTTGATAGAACCCTTTCCTTCAAATTGAATTTGGGTTTAATCACCAGTGTGAATACTCAAACCATTAGTAGTTTATAATGAAGAGAATGATTCCATGGATGCAATCATATGATTGGAGGCTCCTAAATCAATGAGGAAGGCATTTCTAAACATCTAGACTTCAGTACATGGCATCTCTCATGATGATCTTCAGACCTTTCTCTAGAGTCAGCCTTTCTTGTGACTTCAAGGAGGGAAATATTATATTCTTTAATGATTTTTCCTATTTGATCAATAATATTCTTCACACAATGACTTTGTGGATGAAATCCTCTCATACAATAGGAGCATTGATATTTTCAAATGTTGTGTTGTTGCTCTTCTTGGAACTTGAGTCTCCATCGAAAGGATTATGCTTCTCCTTTGACTTCGAATTAATATTTTCATTTTGCTTTCCTTTTTTCTTCCCTTTATCTTACGTATTCCTAGATTCTGCAACTAACAGGGCCTAATTCATGGAGAAATTGAGCACTCCCATCTGAATCAATTTGTCTTTCTCTTGGATCAATGACTCTGCAAATGCATCTAGAGAAGGAATTTTCAAATTTGGTATGGATACTCTTTCATAGGGGAATGTGAATACAAAGAATGAGAATTTTGAGCCAATATTGCTCGAAATTGATAGCACAAGCTACTGATCCTTCCTTTATATCCCACCTTTATATCCCACATTGCTTGCATTACAAGACTAGGGATTTGTATTTCAAAAATAACTAATAAATTGTCTCAAAGTTTCTAGGATGGACTGCAATGATCTCATTCTCCAAAATATGGAATCTTAGCTCATCTTGTTTGTTGAAACAAAATTCAATCTTGGCCCAAACTTCCTTCGGTGTTTTGAGTTCATTAAGGTGAAACAACAACTTTGTGGAGATGTGGATGCACATGAAGCTGAAGGATGCATCTAACCTATTCATAAACTTGGATTTCTCAACATATTTTTGGGGCTTGACTTATCTTCCCATTTTCATCCTATATAGGCCATTGTTATAGAATTCTATCTGCATATATTCCCTTAAATCAATGTAATTGAAGAGTGTAAGGGTGTTGGGTGATAGAGAAGTTGAATTCCCCATTTCACTGTATGCTAATCGACAAATCTTGAAGAGCTATGTAGGTATCTAAAAAAATCACTACAAAGAAAACTTCATTTCACAAAAAATTGTACATTCAAACCTCTTCACCTCTACATGAGAACTTTTTATGAGTCCATCACACCCGGAGAGACTTCTTTGGACAGAATGCAGAGGGAGCAATGCTAAAATTCTAGGAATTGTGTGGAAACTCAACTCCTTCTGGTGCAAGTGGGGAGGTTTGTGAGGTTTGTTGCTAACCTGAACATAAGCTCTGATACCACATTAATTAATTTCATGAATCAAATATCTACAAGAAAAAATGAGAGAAATATGAAAAAGAAGTATGCATTGGAATCATAAAATCAATGTACACTGAACAATATATTCATGACATAAATTTCACATCAATTGGACAAGTGTTGCTCAGATTATAATTACATCAATATTAATTAATTAATCAATAATACAATGGTCATACAATAAATACAATTTGAATATCGTGGATAAGATTCAAATTCACCAATTCAAATTGATTGGTTAGCTAACTCAATGTGTATCATATAGTGGAGCTCATTAGTTTAACTTCAGATAACCAAATCATTCTACAATAAGTTAATTGGTGCTGGTAGGTGAGGGTACATGAATAATGGCACCCACACTCCCATAAATCATGCAAATTGGTACTAATCTTACTGACATTGATCTAACTAATGGTGATTGAATCATAACTGAGCATGAGTCACTACATACCATAGGAAACTAAAGGGAACTAATGGTGGTACTAAGAGTGGGTTCATATCATATAGGGATTGGTCCCTAGGGCTCCTAAACTTATGCAATCAGGTTTAGTAAGTGGAAGATGTCCCGTAGTTTTATCCTCCACGCAGTAGTGGGTGATGATGACCTCCTAATCTAGGAAAACTGAATCAAATAGAGTATGTGGGTAAAGGGAGGATTAATTAATCCTAACACCCCCCCTTAATCCTAACTTTGGACAACTAGGGCCAAAAGTCACCCATACAATCTAAATGAATAAAATACTACTTAATAAAATAAGGAAAATGGGGAAAACCTCATGGGACCCCCCCCTCAAAATAAGAAGGTAATCAGGAAACAAGCTGCCATACTTAAGAGAATTTTTTTCTCTCTCAATAAAAAGTTGTGAAAAAATTGTTGCAATCTGCAACTCTATGGAGTAGTAACGCAAAAAGTTGGTTCTTCTTTGCACTAGTTTCCTAGGGCTATGCATGTGAACTTTTCCATCTTCTTCTAATCTGGTGATGGATAGGAGAAGGAGTGTTTCCTTTGTCTCTTGTTTCTAGAGAAATAGTGACATGATACAATTTGTTCTTTAGTTAGCTGAATTGTGGATCAGTCCTTACCATCAAGTAGCATCTATCATGGAGCTTGTTGCACCTTATCAAAGGAAGTGAAATTGAATCAAAGAGCACAACATGTTCATTATAATACTAGGACCTCATTCTTATTTTGTCATATGGATCCCCAACAACATTCACAACTACTTTAAAGAGATTTTGTGCCCATTTAGGTCTCTGATTCAAAATAGGATATAGATCCTCTTGAGTTTCAATATCAATATGAAGATCATGGTGATATTGTTCCTCATCTTTTGAATATGAAACATTAGACAATATATCATTTGCAAAATTTGTATAGACAATGTTTCTACCTCCCCTTTCAAATGACATCTGAGATTGTATTGGATATGAGTATGGTGGAAAATGTGAGAAGTAATATATCTTGGAGGCATGGTTTGCAACACCCTTGGGTATAATATTCCTACTTGAGATATCTAAGATCTCTACTGTGTTAGAATCAAATACAACTCTCTTTGGTGTGTGTGTATGTGTCATTTGGTATACATATTAAAAAAATTTAACTACAAAGGGAACATCCAGTACATTTCTGTACACTCCATGCATTAAATTGATAAAACCATTTCCTTCAACTCAAATTTGGGTTTGATCACCCATGTGAATACTCAAAAAACTAGTAATTTATAATGAAGAGAATGATTCCCTAGATGGAATGATATTATTGGAGGTTCATGAATTAATGGGGAAGGCATGTGGTTTTGAAAATATAGCCTTCATTGCATGGAATCTCTCATAATGATCCTCAGTATTTTCTCAAGAGTCAGTCTTCCTTGTGCCTTCAGGGAGGGAAATATTGAGATTCTCAAGTATTTTTTCCATTTTATCAATGGTATTCTTCATACAATGAATTTTTGGATGAAATCCTCTCATATAGTAGGAGCATTAAGTTTTGTCCAATTTATTATTCTTATTTTTCTTGGAACTTGAGGCTCCATTGAAAGGGTTATGCTTCTCCTTTGATTTCGAATCAACATTTTTGTTCTCCTTTAATTATTTCTTATACTTAGCTTATGCATTCCCAGAGTCTCCAACTAAGAGGGTGTAATACCCTTGAATTAATAATTATTATTAATTATATTGGAAAATTACTTTATTTATTATTTATTATTTTTATTATTTTTGACAAAAAAGTCAAGGATAAAACATTTTGTAAAAAAAAATTTATTTAATAAAATATGCTGAAGGGGGGACAAAAGTGGATATAGTTTTTGAAGAGTGTCTACTAACCCACAAGAGGAAAAATACAAGTGGCAAAAACCATTGAGTGAGAACTCAAGATGCAAGAGTCATCATCCCCAAAAATTAGGTTACAACTCCTAGTTGAGTGCTAAAGAGAAGGAGGCTTGTAAATTACCAAGTCCTACAAAAAATACTATATATTAGTTTGTCCATGAGAAACAGGAAGCTAGAACTAGACGGGGATTAATATATGTGAAACGCAAGAGATGGTGCATTGAAATATTTTTCTCTTGTGGTTCAACAAACAGGCTCAGGGTTTTTGGAGCAAGTACCTTGGATGCTCTAAGAGTTGGTTGGGAGGAACAGCTTCTCTACTTTTGTTTTCACTGTATATAATTAGAATTCATATACAAAATATTCAACCTAGTTCTTATACGATTCATGAGTATTATATTTCAATCTATTGTTATAATATAAATTTGTAGTATTTAGTATATGTAGGTTGATTACATTTAAATGCTATAGATATGTGGTAGTTAATAATTACAGATAGAAACCCTTAAAATAGTATAACACCATTGCAACTTGTAGGACCCAAATGTAAATGTTAGAATCGATCCAGATCTACATAGCAAAATAAATGATGATATATTAAGTATTCATACATAGAAGAAACTTATAATCAAACCCAACCAAATCCCTTAATCCACTTAATAGGATGTTAGAGATCGAATCTACTAAGCGTAAATACTTAATGGTTGTTTGATAAAATAATTCATAGCTAATAATAAATACAACTATGAAATCCGTCTCTGGCTAGGCCATAACCATAGATACAAATAAAAAATATACTTTGTATATCCTAGTAGTTATACAATAACTTCTTTATTGTTCTCTTATCAATCGTATAGATTTCACAAATCAATTAACGAAAATCATGGATTCATGATTTTAGTCAGAACATAAATCTAAACTAAACTCATACGCCAAAAAACTTATGGAGATCGTGAGATCTTCTTTTCCTTTCACAAAATCACAGTAATTACAGAATGGCGAAAAAAACATATGGATCAATGATACATTATTTAACATCTTCAAGATATGCACAATATAACAAGACTTTCAAATCATAAAATCACTTCAATCTATCACAGACCCGAAGGGTCATGTTTTTAAACATAACTAACACCATAATTATGATATTTATCTAAACACATAGCATTAAAATAAGCACAAACATATTTGCATGTATAAAACCATTAACTTTATTACAAAACCAAATGCATAGTATGGTTGAAAGCCCATGTCATATGGATGCCAATCTCTATAAACCAACAATTCTCATCTCTTAAACAATAATAGGCCCTATGGTATTGTATAACAAACTCTTCAATCATTAATACTATGTACAAGAATGTCGTAAGTTTATTCATGGTCGTCATTAAAACTTATACAAGTTACATTCACATTATAGACTAAAAAACATTACAACGAATGTATTAAATTAAAAAAAGTTGTGTTCTACTAACCACTATATCACATGGTCGTAATACCATTGAGGATGGATCATGTAAGTCAAAATAGCCTTACACATGATTAAATCATTAAAAAAATTTGCATAGGCTCTAGGGCCAGTCCCTCTGTCTTGCTTTAGATACACAAGAAAAAATATGAAAATGTTATATACATCTACGATAATGACAGAGGTAAAATGTCTGTGAGGCCTTTACATTACAGGTGAAACCCTAATGGTTCCTCTCACAATTCTTGTTTAAAAATAAACTTAGATTTTTCAATATTAGACTTCACCCTTGTTTCCATGCCCTCTTCGGCTCCACCTGCAACCATTTTTAGACCGAGGTATGAACTATGTGTTAAAGCCTGTGTAAAACTAAGCAAAAGGAAATTTTTTTAAGATTTAGAATTGAGTACCGTAGCGTTTGGAAATGCGGGCCTGAGAGGAGGTGACCTGTAGCCTCTTTCTCCAGTTCCAACCTAGAAATTTATCCATTCCCTATCAGTGATAACTGCATTATAATATTACTTTATAATCCAGTAATAAACATAGAAAGAATTTGAGGACTTACCATAGATTTTGGAAATAAGGGAGAAGGGTGGCCTCCTTTGAGCACCCTTATCCCTCCGTAGATTGAAACAACTAAGGGACAAACCTTCATTAATTATTTAAAACATAACTATTGTAAACAAATTGACAAAATGCAGGATGGTAATATTACTCTCTTGTTGAAACAAACTAGACGCATGGCATAAAACATTGATAAGCTTGTCAAAGCTGTAGAACTAAAAGAAATTCGGTTGAGTAAAACTCCAGTAGCAGTTACCTCACTCAATGTCCTCAACAGAGTAAGAGAGGAGAAAAAAATGCCATTAACACAAGTAAACCAGAGCAATTTCTATGCAGAGCGGAGTTAGTCTCAACTAGCATCTTACTAACACACACAACGAAAGGAGGGGAAAGGAAAGAGTAAATGAGCATTTTAAAAACCGTACGAGACCATTCGATCTCATCATCCAAGTGTAGGGTGGAGATCAAACCCTTGTTCCAACTCAATTCATGCATGCGTTGTCAACTTGTAGCCAAGACATATCATTTAGTTCAACCCAGTACCATATCAAAATCACAGCCAAAACTTTATTAAAGGGCTTATGCACAATCATGGACTCCTCTAAAGACACTTTATATGCCACATAATACTGGAAAAACATGGAAAATCTGAATTTAGGTGACAATTAGGGGTACTTTGTTAGAATAATCAACCCATAGTTTACCCACTTAGACATTAATTTAATTATTTTTGTCTTATTAGCCTAGTTCATGTGTCCCACCTTGTGCAAGTTGTCTTTTACCTATCCATAGTGGTCAAACTTTCCTTATTTGACTCATGTAGCACATGGGAAAGCCCAAGGAATCAAATATACTTTATTCCTATCCTCCTAGGAACCCTTCTGCATTTTCTACTTTAGTCCCTGCTTTTTCAATGTTTTAAGGCAAATGGAAAAGCTAGACTAGGTGAGGTGAACTAGTTTTTTGTCCTCTCCATCCTCCACTCTTTTCTCCTTGAAAAATCATGTATGAGCTGCCATTCCACCACTATTTAGCTTGCCTAATCCATTTTTCCAATTCATGAGCTCCATGACAGATTTGGGATCAGCTTTTTACACCTATGGGGGATTTGCTTATTTTTAGTAAGCCTGCTTTATGCTAGATTCGAATTGCTCCTCATGCATTCAAATCCCTGATGTATGTTATTTATTCAGAAACCTATTATGTTACAGGGTTGGCTATTGTACACTGAGTTAATACAGTTTAGTGTTCAGCTCCAATTTCAGTCTCTTTTGTGAGTGATTTTGCATGATCAATTGTTAATTGTTGCGAGTAAAATTAATCTATCATTGGGTTCAATTTCCACATGGTATCATATCCATTGTAGATTGATTTCTCTCCTTCAAAATTGTTTTGCAGGTTCAACATCAGTGACTGGGAGCCTTCTACTGACAACCGGGACAAATTTTCTAAGCTATGGATCAATCACAGAAAACTATCTTGACTCCTTTCAATTTCTTTGAATGGAAAGAATAGGTGGAGATACTTTTGAGCATGAAAGGCCTCTATAGGGTGACTATGGCAATAGAAGCAGATCCCAATGCAGCTGGAGAGAAGATAAAATGGCACAACAGGAGGGATGATGCCTATGGTCTCTTGTGTCTGAGTATTTCCAGAGACCTCCTTTTTTATCTTGATGGATTGACATCACCAAATGAAGTATGGGAGAAGATTTTTGATCTTTTTGGAAAGATAGATGAGATGAGGGGACATCAAATAAAAAATGAGCTGATTTCTCTGAGTCCAAATAGCTTTGAATCCCTGCAGCTATATTTCTCCAAGTTCAAAGCACCAGTTTTGCAGCTGAAATAGTGTGGGATCGAAAAGAAAGATGATCAGCTCATCCTAGCCATCCTCTCAAATCTAGGCCCTAACTATTCAGTGTTTGTTTCGACCTTCTATGCCACAAAACTGACAGCTCGAACCTGGAAGATGCCTAGCCTTGCATATTTCATGGAATCTCTCACACAAGAACAGGACAAGCTGGTGATGATGAGCACCATCAAACCATCCAAAGATCAAGCTCTAATTGCTGGAGATTCGAAGGTGGATTCAAAAGGCAAAAAGAAAGCTAAAATTCCACCTGAGCAAAAGAGAGACAAGAAACAGTCTCCAGAGGATCCACAAGGTCCCAAGAAGAACTACCAGAAGAAGAAAAACAAGGGAGAAATGAGCAAGTGCGCATACTGCAATAAGGGTAATCACACTAAAAGCTCTTGTATGAAAAAGTAGATAGACATGCTGACCCAACTCCTAGAGAAGAATGGCATCTCCCTTCCAGAAAGCTCAAAGAAGAGAGAAGGAGGATCAAGTTCAGAAGACAGAGAGAGAGTTCATGCTCTAGTTGCTGGCACATCAAGCTCACCCATTTTTATCATCGATTATGGAGCTTCAAGACACATGGTTTCTACCAAGGAGGCCTTCTCCTCACTTGACAAGTCAAAAGTACCATCAATAGTACTGGGAGATGACTCTCTCACTGAAAGTTTAGGTAAAGGAAGGATAGATCTTGATCATGGTCAGTTCAGCAATGTGCTGTATGTTCCTGGTCTTTCCTCCAACCTCCTATCAGTGTATCAGATGACTCACATTGGGTCTCCTAAGAAATTCATATTCTCCCCTGATGAAGTTGAGATCACATAGATCTCAAGTGGTAGATTCATTGCAAAAGGAGTTGCAAATCATGCTCAAAAGGTATACATGTTCTCACACTTCCTACCCTACTCAAACCCTTTTGCTCTTCTGATTCATGCTAATGAAGCCAGCAAGATTTGGCATGAAATATTTGGCCACCTAAATTAAAAGTATCTTTCTGATCTTAGTGAAAAAGAGATGGCCATAGGGTTTCCCAAGATAAAATTTTCCAAAGGAGTCTGCCAAGGTTGTATCCTGGGAAAACACCCAGAGCATAAATTTGAGAGAGCTAGTCATGCGAGAACCTCTACACCCATTGAGCTGATCCACAGTGATATTGCTTGCCCATTCCCTCATATGTCCATGAGTTAGGTAAAATATGCATTGAATTTCATTGATGACTTTTCCAGGTATTGCTGGGTTCACTTCCTGAAACACAAGTCTGAAGTTTTTGGCCTATTCAAAGTCTTTAAGGCTTTGGTTGAGAACCAGTCTAGAAGGAAACTCAAGGCCCTCAGATTTGACAATGGTGGTGAGTATGTCAAGTCTAAGTTTATTAATTATTGTGCAGATACAGGTATTCAGATGCAGCATTCTATCCCTTACACACCACAGGAAAATGGTGTTGTTGAGAGGAAGAATAGATCACTGAAGGAGATGGCAACATGCATGATGGAGGCCAAAAATTTGCCACCAAAGTACTGGGCCAAAGCTATCAACTGTGCAGTCTATATTTAGAATAGGGTGCCTCATAAACAGCTTGATGGCATGACTCCCTTTGAATCATGGAGTGGGCACAAGCCAGATGTGATCCATTTCAGAATTTTTGGCTCAAAGGCTTGGGCTAGAATTCCAACAGAGAAGAGGAAGGCTTTGCAGCCCCAAAGCCAAGAGTGTCTTTTTGTTGGATACTTTGAATATTCAAAAGGGTACAAACTGATAAATTTGAGCACAAACAAATCCTTCATCGAAAGGTGTGTTCAATTCGAAGAAGAACCCCTTGCAGCAGTGGAAGTTGGAGAAGCCTCTTCTCCACCTGAACCTCAAGAAGTAAGAGTTTCTTGAACATGCTGATTCTAATTTGTCTTATGGAGATGAGTTTATTGCAGACCCTAACATCCCTACAAGTCCAAAATGGGCAGCCAAGACACTACATGCAGCATGAGAGCTAGCTGGGGATCCCAATGACCCAAGGAGGACTAGATCTCAGTTTGAGAGTGGTCTGTGCATGAAGGACCCTATGTTTGCTGAAAAATGATATTTGATGGTGGATTATAATCCTAAAACATATGAATAAGTAGCATGAGATCCAATATGGCAAACAACCATGAAGGAGGAGTTCAGCTCACTCCAGAAGAGCAACACATGGGAGCTAGTGGATCTTCCCCCAGGGAGAAAGTTAGTCCAGTGTAAGTGGGTCTATAAGACCAAATTTTCTGCTGATGGTTCACCACTGAAGTACAAGGCCAGATTGGTAGCCAAGGGATACTCATAGGTTCATGGCATAGATTACAATGAGACCTTTTCCCCAGTGGCAAAGATGGATTCCATCAGGCTAGCCTTAGCCATTGCAGCCTCAAGGCAATCGGAGGTACATCACATGGATGTAAAATGTGCCTTCCTGAATGGAGATCTCACTGAAGAGATATATATGCAGCAGCCTCAAGGTTTTGCTTCTAACCCTTCTCTTGTGTGCAGGTTGAGAAAGTCATTTTATGGGCTAAAGCAAGCCCCCAGGGCTTGGTATGCCAAGATCGATAGCTTCTTGCTATCACTGAATTTTGTTCGGTGCAAATCAGATCCAAATGTCTATTTGAAGTTAGTTAATGGTTCATTAATGATCATTGTGTTATATGTTGATTACCTCCTCATTATAGGAAGCTCAAAGGCTGAGATTGCTTCCTTAAAGGGTGCTATGAACCAAGCCTTCTCCATGACAGATTTGGGGCTCTTAAGTCAATTTTTGGGGCTTGAGATTGCTCAAATCAGTAACCAAGCCTTCTCCATGACAGATTTGGGGCTCTTAAGTCAATTTTTGGGGCTTGAGATTGCTGGAATCAAGGTGCACCAGTCCAAATATGCCTTGGACTTGCTGAAAAAATTCAGAATGAAGGATTGCAAAGCAAGCAAAACTCCTTTCCTTTCAGGAGTGAAGCTAGAAGAAGTTGATTCTTCACCTATGGTAAACAATACACTGTATAGGCAATTGATTGGATGTTTTTTGTATCTGACACATACTAGACCTGATATTTCTTATGCAGTAAGTGTGGCTTCTAGATATATGGATCAGCCTCATGAGATCCATTGGAAAGTATCCAAAAGGATCCTTAACTTTGTTCAGGGAACAATGACACATGGGATCTTCTATAAAGCAAAATCTGATCTTGATTTGATTGGATTTACTGACGGTGATTGGGCAGGTGATAGCACAGACAAAAATTCCAAATTAGGATATGTGTTCATGCTTACAGAAGGGCCAATCAGTTGGTCAAGCAAGAAACAGAGTGCCATTGCACTCTCATCTACAGAAGCAGAGTACAGAGGAGTTGTTAATGTAGCAACTCAATGTTTATGGTTGCAGGGTTTACTTGGAGAGTGTGGCTTCGAACCAGAGTACTCAACTATCATCTACTATGATAACCAGAGTACCATTTGAATCTACAAAGATCCAGTTTAGAAGCAGAGAACCATACACATTGAGATCCATATGCACTACATCAGAGAACTTGTGCATGATGGCACCATTCACCTACTCTTCTGTTCATCTTTAGAACAAGTAGTTGATATCTTCACCAAAGAATTTTGTGAGAAGACCTTCAGCAATCTCAAATCACTGCTGGGGATTTCTGATCATGCTGTGAAGCATGAGTGAAGACAAGATTCCAAAATTTTGTTTTACAGTCCATGTTTAAGGGAGGACTTTCCCAAGTTGGTTTTGCCTCTTTCCTTGTTTAAATGGACATGCAGTATGTAAAGGGTGACTATGCCTTGTTCATAGGCCCTATAATTTGCTGATATATTACTCATAAGTCAGGCTTAAGGGGGGGTGTTATAATAATCAACCCATAGTTTACCCACTTAGACATTAATTTAATTATTTTTGTCTTATTAGCCTAGTTCATGTGTCCCACCTTGTGCAAGTTGTATTTTACCTATCCATAGTGGTAAAAATTGCCTTATTTGACTCATGTAGTGCATGGGAAATCCCAATGTATCAAATATACTTTATTCCTGGCCTCGTAGGCACCCTTCTGCTTTTTCTACTTTATTCCCTTTTTTTTCAGTGTTTTAAGGCAAATCGAAAAGCTAGACTAGGTGAGGTGAACTAGTTTTTTGTCCTCTTCATCCTCCACTCTTTTCTCCTTGAAAAAGAATGTATGAGCTTCCATTCCACCACTCTTTATCTTTCCTAAGCCATTTTTTCAATTCGTGAGCTCCATGACATATTTGGGATCAGCTTTTTACACCTATGGGGGATTTGCTTATTTTTAGTAAGCCTACTTTATGCTAGATTTGAATTTCTCCTCATGCATTCGAATCCTTGATGTATGTTATTTATTCAGAAACCTATTATGTTACAGAGTTGGCTATTGTACACTGAGTTAATACAGTTTAGTGTTCAGCTCCAATTTCAGTCTCTTTTGTGAGTGATTTTGCATGATCAATTGTTAATTGTTGTGAGTAAAATTAATCTATCACTGGGTTCAATTTCCACATACTTCCCTAACGTATTTGAAGATGAATTAAAAATACAAAAGATAGGTAATTGAATCAAATTTCATAATATATAACATTTATGTAGAAAACATCTGTGTACATGATTATAACATTAGTTTATGTGAAATTGGGTTTTCAAATTTTCAGCACATCACAACATATATATTTGTGAAGGTGCAACACTATATGAGGTAAATGATGTCAATTTTGTATAAAATCTTGCAGACATATAAAGGACATATGGGTCTAGTGCAACGCTATTTATTCAGAATTTTTCATGAATTTATTTTTTTATTATTAATTACTGAAGTCAAAAAAGGTTGAAATGAAAATGTTCTGTGTGGGTGCAACACTTTAGGGGAAAAAATTAATGAAATCCTTGATTTCTATATATAAGATCATAGATGTTGCTATCTTCTAGTGCACCATATAGTATTCCTAGGAAATGGTGAAGGCATTCAAAAGTTATCATTTAAAATCAATCAATGTATCTATTTTCGAAAACTAATGTGTGTCATTTACAAAAATAATAATAAGTAAATAAAACATACTTTTTAAGGAACAAATTACATATTCAGAATCGTAATATCGTACTCTACAATATTCAAAATTTTCATAAAAAAATATTGTGTTTGTCATAGAGAAACATGCCATCAAAACTGAGCATATTCATATAGTTCTAAAAGAAAGGAAATAGCCCCGGTTTATTTTCCCTAGCCAATAGGTTCGGCAGTCCAAAGATACTTCCGAACATAATTCCAAACCTTATTCCCATCGAGTTTTTAAATTTTTATAACGCATATTCATTTTGGATATAGTAGCTTCGAGAGTAAAAAAGCGTTTAATAACAAGTTAGTGGATAGTCTTTGGGAGAAACCCCATCTAAAAAGAAAAGAACATGGTAATTATTGACCCCTCCAAAGCAGTTAAGTGTGGCAAAAGGACGACGCTTAGACTAAATTTTGTGAATGGTTGTTGATAATGAGGTCAGATTATTGGAGGTTCAAGGTGCTTAAGACATAGAAGATGATTTTTAGACTTAATGATTGAGTTTTATTTCCCAACCTTTCTCTAAGGCTCAAAACTCATATCTAGCTCTAAATATTCCTAATGGTACTAACACATCCACTATGAGGATAAGGATTGCGAGATCATTTACGTTGTTTTAAAGCATTATTTTTGTCCCTGGAAACACAAAACCATATTTAATGGCCTAAGGCCAATGTTTCTTCTCTCGACTATTTTGAGTCTCCACAATGTATACATTGTGCTCGAGAACTCATAATCATAGTAATATTCCCACTTGGAGGAAAAATATCTTCTTAAGATGTGATGTTTTTCATTCATGACATCATTCTTTGGTCAAGATTCATATAACATTAATTTAGGGCCTACGAAAAATGGACAATTATGTCCAGGACCTTGATATCCATACATGGTGCTCAAAACATCCTAGTATTTCCAAATACCCCACATGGAGGCTATGGATATGCTCATGAGTTCATGTACGATGGATCTAATTTCATTATTAAAACTATATTCTAAGAATTTTTCTTTATGGTACAAGGCCTATGTTTCCTACCTTAATAATGCCTAAGAACCATGGATTCATATCTACTATCGAAAACCTTATAACGACATCCATGTCACCACTCGAAGGAAAGGATAACTTAAAGAGGACATCGCTGGTCATTTGAGGTGTTATTCATGGTCATGGGTTCCTATAAGATTTGTTTAGAGTCCAATCTGAATGTTTAATCCCCCAACAATGTCGAAGGCCACATGACCCATACCTAGTGCTTGTAAGTCATGTGAGGTGATTCGAGGTATCATTTTAGGCCTTAGATGGATATAATATTCATTTATTGACTAAAGCTTGGTTTTAATTCTTCAACCATGTGTAAGGCTTCAAGAACCATTTCTACTATTTAAAACCTCTCGATGGCATGATTATCCCCAGTTTTTGGGTAGGGATAGCATCAATAGGTCCTCCGTGGTAGTTTGAAGTGTCCTTATTGACCTTCAATGACTAAGGGATTCTTTTAGGGCCCACAGTTTGGGTTTCCTCCCATTACCATGCATATCCCTAATCCAAGGCAAAAGACCCCCTAAAGAGGTCATTTTGGGTGGCTTGATACATTATTATTTCCCGTGGATCCATAGAAGCTTCCTTTAGTGTCTATAACTTGGGTTTATCGATTGCTTAACCATGTTAAGGGTATCTAAACCCATCCTTAGTGATTAAAATAGAATAATGGTGTCAATTCCCACACACAAAGATAAGAATGGCCTCAATGGGTAACATATGGTGGCTTAAGGTGTTATTGGTGGTCCTAGATTCCAGGAAGATTCATTTAGAGCCCAAAATAGAGGTTTCATCCCTTGACAATGGCTAATACCCTAGGGCCCTCCCTCCCATTTATATTTATTCCCATCCCACCAATCCCTTTCCTTTATATTTGTCCTCCCTCCAGTCCCCCCTCATATTTCTCCCCTACCCATCCCTCCATTCCCCTTATATTTCTCCTCCCTTCATCACCCCCATATATGTCCCCTACCCATCCCTCCCTCCCATGATTCCCTCTACACCTTCCTTTACCTCCTTTGACTCCCCCTCCATCACCTAACCAATGTAATGTTGGTCCATGAGCCACCCCATAGACCATCTGGATGGAATATTGGGAGTCTAAATGGTATTATAATGGGATAAGGGTGCCATTATAGGGTTTTGGATGGGAGGGATGGGTTTCTGGACATTGACTATAGTCATGGAAGAGAAGACAATAAGTCCCCAAATAAACACACATTCCTTATAGATGGAATATTTGGCCTTTAGTGGGATATGGGTGTCATTATGAGGTTTTATGCACTAAGGATGGGTCTCAGGGTCTTAACCATAGTAATGGGACTATAGTGTAACATAAACAAGTATTAAACCACTACACATGGCCTTTAAAGGGGATATTTAGCCTTAATATGGGATATATGTGCCATGATACTATTTTATGCATTGAAGATTATTCAGGAGGAGTTGACCATGTTCATATAGGAATCATTATGAATATTTCCATACAAGAGATAGTTTGGAAGACACTACCATGGTCAAAGGATAGGTCTGGAGGTCTTAACCATGGGTATGGGTTCCATTATAAGGTTATCAAGTGTAAATATTTGATATGCACTAAATTGTATATGCGATATATTGCATATGCGATTCAGCGATAAGCTAATAGAAACTATTCGTTAAGTAAAAATCAGTGTATTCATATCGCATATGCGATATAACAAATATGCGATAAAACTAACATGCATTATATCGCATATGCGATATGTGTTTTATAAAAATTATTGGGTTGCGGGATGTGGGCCATGTTTACTATAGCAAAATACATAATTCTTCTGAACTCGTGCATAGAGAACTGTTCAATCTGCAATTTAATCATTTCTTCAACAAATACACCGGTTTTGTACAAGTTTGTGTGGATTTCAATGGGTAATGTATGCAATATAGGTCGAAAGTCAGCGAGGATCATGATTACACCCAAAGAAGATGAAAATATAAAGGAAAAGAAGAGGGAATATTCAAGAAATCATTGACATTAATTAGATGAGAAAATACTTCCCATTCCTGCCCAACAGATACCTAATGTAGAGGCCGATGAAGATAATTCAACATTAAATCAAGATGGTTATATGGGAGATGATATTATTGATCCATTATTAAGTGGAAAATATTGTGAAGAGTTCAATAATTATGTTCCTCGCGATGCAAATGTGACTTTGCAACAACCATTCCAGGTGGTCTAATATCCTAATCGAAGTTGTCAGCCTGTAGTGGATGTAAACATCACGCCATCATTTCAAACGACAAGAAATCTTGCATCAAAACGAAAGAGAAATCCAAAACACATACAAGTGGATGAGAGCGAATTGGCTTCCATGGAAGGTAAGGTGGCTAAACATACTATACTTCATCATTTTTCTCAAATAATGAAAGACTAGTTTGATAACAAATCCGAAGCCAGTAAATGCCAATTTTTTTTAGCTTTGCTTAAATCTAGAAATATGGCAAGTGTTAGAAAAAGTTTAGGAATAAGAACATTGAATAATATTGAATCAAGTAATCACTTATTTAAATCTCTTGTTGCTGCATTCACATCGATTGGTCAAAACACTCGTTCACAAGACTGTAATGTGGCTCGTCACGTATTGGCTAAATCAATTGTATGTATATCCACAAGACAATGTCGTTTACTTAAATCCACATCACAAATTGTGCCTTTATGTCGAAAGACACTTAAAATATATTCAGTAAGAAGAGACAACCTTGATGTAGAGGGACAAATGGAAACATTATGGGCATTTAGTGGTAGGATGCCCCGCAAAGACATGAAGTTAGTTGAAGTAGTGAAGGGCCTAGTACACACGTTTTGGCATGATAACACTAGGCATTCTTCTAACAAAAAGGATATAAAACACTATAGGGGTTATAGAAACAATCAACCTCATGTTAAACATTATCTTGACATGACACAAACTCAATTGTTCGAGATGTTTAAAGTTTCCCGTGTAGAGCTAAGGCTTAGGAAAAGATCTTTTGAAAAATGCAACCCTTGGTATGTTAGAATCAATACCATCTGGAACACTTGTTGTTGTAGATACCACATGGAGTTTCATCTATATTACCATACATTTGCACATATATGTCATTTTTTGCATCCTAACCATGTGTAGGAATGCTCAAGTACAGTTCCGCCAATGTCATCTAGAGATTTCATCCATAGCATAATGTGTCCAAGGCAATATGGGAAGACACATTACTTAAATCAATGTCTAGATGGATTTTGCAACAATTTTAGTGTGCTATCAGTCTGATTGCATCCATGAGAGTGAATATCAAGCATTCAGGAATGTAATTGTCGAGAAGTAGAACTATCAGTATGATACATATCAGCTAAATGATTGGAAAGAAAGAAGGAATATTAAATTGGTGACTTGATGGGTAAATTGTTGAATATTGACATATTAATAATCATGTACATCTTTTTATGTTTTTATAACATTGTTTATTTTTTTACACCAGGTGCAAGTATGTTATTTTATTTCATAGTTTTGTGGAAAGATCCAATAGTACATTCAACATGTCAATATGGCATGGTGGCAAGACGAGCAATTCATAATATCCTAGGACACTTTCCCTCTTGGAACAATACTATTAGTGGCTGAATTTGTAGAAAATTACACCCTACAACCACAAAATGAAATATAGAGTCAATACTATCACTCTAAGCAGGTGATCATAATGGTCCATATCACGTATCAACATGGGCCAGATAGCAATGAAGAGAAATGTGTGATACTGAAAGAAAGCCACTTCTACATAAGTGACGACCGGACCCATGACATCCATTACATGCACAATTTCTCTAAATTATTCTATGATCATGTGATAGCTATGGATATAAATTTTTATCATTATTTCACTTAGTCAGATGGTTGTGCTTGGCAGGTCAAGAATGCACGTGTATTTGAATGGTTTTGTTTGTTGCACATAAAATACAAGGTGCCACATATATGGAACTACTTTGAAACTAGTCATGGAAAAGCAGAGCAGGATGGTGTTGGTGCATGCATAAAAAAATCCCTTTGAAGGGAAGAGATGAAGTTTATTGGTGCTCTCCTTCGAGACACTGCATCTATAGTGAAATGGTGTGCATCTATCATGGGAGAACAAGCAAAAAGTAAACATCTAGTGCGGAGAATATTTTGGGAGGTGAAAAATGTGGACTGATCCCAAACACATCAGGTGAACACACTACATGGAACTCGACACTTTCATTCAATTAGAAGCTCAGACAACTCAGCCCTACAAATTTGGATAAGATTGGAGGCTTGCTTTTGCAATTCCTGTAGCATCGATGAATGGGATGATTGTGAGTATATAGATACAGTTGATACATGGGATCGAGTGACACTTGGCACCAATTTCAAGGGTGTTAATGAAATAGACCATTTGGAAGATGATTAGACACATATTTCTGCACACTATGATTGTATATCGGATCTGATACAAGTAGGTACAAAAAATTAAATTAGTAGTACCAAAATTAGAATTAGAATTTATGTATTGTTAACTCGACCTAAGTAGAATTTAATTTATGTAGAAATTAGAAATGCAAGACCTTATTTAAAAAATGTATTGTTAATTCGACCTATTTCCTTTCACAGCTCAGATATATGCAGTGGTTTCCTCAAAAAATAATGAATGGGGTTCTGACTATTGGTTGGCACATTGCTTAGAGGGGAAACTAACCATTCTCGGACCTGTTACAGATGATGAAAATATTGAATTCCCAACTTGCTAGATGGTTATAAAAGGGGAGTACTTGACACTTGCAGCACAACATAAAAGGAAGGGTGGGTATTGATCTTAGGATTATAGAGAAGGAGCTATTGTATACCACTTAACCAACCTAGTAGTTGGTATAAACATCAAGTTGCACACACTTTCAAACAAAAATAGGTCACATGTACGATAATTGCTACCTCATATAGAGCATGAAAGATTGACGGACACCATCGGCGGCAGAGATGATCCAGATGGCCTACTCGTCTGAATGCATTGTCAGGTGCATTATTTAACCTTCAAAGTGCATGCTGAAGTAGAATTTCAATTATTTAGCCTTAGTTTATTCCCAATGTAATAAACTTGTGATTTATGGATACCATTCACATACATAATATTATTCATAGGATACTCGACACTATAAACACGATCGTGCAACCTCAGGTGATTTATCTATAAATCATGTTTGCACATTTTTATTAGGTTCTCTTTATTTTCTTATGAGAGTACTAATGTTTATCCTTTCATGTGCCTAGGATACAAACACCATCTATGGCACATTGGAGGCACCGAGAAAAAAATGGTGTCTTTAGACACCAACATATAGAAATCAGAAAATAACATGTTCTCGAGTTGTTGAAATTAACTTTTTTTTTTTAATGTTTTTTATATTAATGTACATTTAATTACATTGCTAGGTCAACTCTTGCAACTATTTCATTGGTGGGTCAACGCATGAAAACCCTCGACCGTGGCTATGTTGGTAGGTTTCCATATCATCCTAGTCCATACAGACTTGGAGGAGCCAATGACATGCAATTTTGCTGCTCCATTTGTTTTTTCACTACTGGACCAAAAGTCACCAAGTGTCCCCGAATGACATTTTCATGCGACTTTCAACTAGACATAACTCAGAAACCAGAGTTCAAATTGAAGAATTGTCGACTCTGTTGGTGTCCTTGAATGCGATTACCTCTAGGTGGCTCTCTCCCTCATGTTTTCAAGGACCAGTGACTTCATTGTGCATTAATTTCATAAACTAGTGTTTTGCTTAGCTTCCTTTAAAGCAACTGTTGTATTGCTAGGTAAACTCTGCAAAACCCTTGACCATGCCTATGTTGGTAGGGTTCCCATATCATCGTAGATATCACACACTATATTATTCTTGTACTAAATTATAAGCCAACAACCCTATGAGATTGAAGTAGGGTTTCATGAACTACAAATTGCATGATATAACTAGGTTTGAGAAGTTATGAGATGGAACTAGGGTTTTATGACCTTTTTACAAGTTATGAGATGGAAGTAGAAACACAAGAACATCAACAAATGGAAAACCAACTAGGGCTTCATCAACTACAATTTGCATGCTATCACTAGGGTTGAGAAGTTATGAGATGGAACTAGAGTTTTACGACCTCTTTACAAGTTATTAGATGGAAGTAGAAACACATGTAACTGAACAAATTGAACACCAACTAGGGTTTCATGAACTAAAAATTGCATTCTATAACTAGGGTTGACAAGTTATGATATGGAACTAGCATTTACTAACCTCTTTACAAGTTATGAGATGGAAGTAAAAACACATGTACATGAATAATTGAAAACCAACTAGGGTTTCATGAACTACATATTGCATGCTATCACTAGGGCTGACAAGTTATGAGATGGAACTAGGGTTTTATGACCTCTTTACAAGTTATGAGAAGGAAGTAGAAACACAAATACCTGAACAAATTGAACCAACTAGGGTTTCATGAACTACAAATTGCATGCTACCACCAGGGTTGGGAAGTTATGAGATGGAATTAGGGTTTAGTGAACTCTTTACAAGTTATGATATGGAAGTAGAAACACATGTACATGTACAAACTGAAAACCAACTAGGGTTTCATGAACTACAAATTGCATGCTATCGCTAGGTTTGACAACTTATGAGATGGAACTAGAAACACATGTACATGTACAAATTGAAAGCTAACTAGGGTTTCATGAACTACAAATTGCATGCTATCACTAGGGTTGAGAATTTATGATATGGAACTAGGGTTTAGTCACCTCTTTACAAGTTATGAGATGGAAGTAGAAACACATGTACATAAACAAATTGAACACCAACTAGGGTTTCATGAACTACAAATTGCATGCTATCACTGGGGTTGACAACTTATGAGATGGAACTAGCGTTTAGTGACCTCTTTACAAGTTATGAGATGGAACTAGAAACACATGTACATGAGCAAATTGAAAACCAGCTAGGGTTTTATGAACTACAAATTGCATGCTATCACTAGGGTTGAGAAGTTATGATATGGAACTAGGGTTTTATGACCTCTTTACAAGTTATGAGATGGAAGTAGAAACACATGTACCTAAACAAATTGAACACTAAATAGGGTTTCATGAACTACAAATTGCATGATATAACTAGGGTTGAGAAGTTATGAGATGGAACTAGGGCTAAGTGACCTCTTTACAAGTTATTAGATGGAACTAGAAACACATGTACATGTACAAATTGAAAACCAACTAGGGTTTCATGAGCTACAAATTGCATTCTATTACTATGGTTCACAAGTTATGAGATGGAACTAGGGTTTAGTGACCTTTTTATAAGTTATGAGATGGAAGTAGAAACACGTGTACTTGAACAAATTGAACAGCAACTACGGTTTCATGAAATAAAAATTGCATGTTATCACCAGGGTTGAGAAGTTATGAGATGGAACTAGGGTTTAGTGACTTCTTTACAAGTAATGAGATGGAACTAGAAACACATATACATGTACAAATTGAAAACCAACTAGGGTTTCATGAACTACAAATTGCATGCTATCACTAGGGTTGACAAATTATGAGATGGAACTAGGATTTAGTGACCTCTTTATAAGTTATGAGATGGAACTAGAAACACATGTACATGTACAAATTGAAAACCAATTAGGATTTCATGAGCTACAAATTGCATGATATCACTAGGGTTGAGAAGTCATGATATGGAACTAGGGTTTAGTGATCTCTTTACAAGTTAGGAGATGGAAGTAGAAACACATGTACCTGAGAAAATTGAGAACCAAGTAGGGTTTCATGAACTACAAATTGCATGCTATCACTAGGGTTGAGAACTTATGATATCGAACTAGGATTTAGTGACCTCTTTACAAGTTATGAGATGGAACTAGAAACACATGTACATGTTTGTAGGGTATGGTATGGTATATTAGTATTATATGGTATGTTATTATGGTATGATGTTAGTATCATAGGGTATTGGAGGGTATGATATGGTATGGTATATTAGTATGGTATGGTATCTTAGTATCATGGGGTATGGTATGGTATACATTAGTATTGTAGGGTATGGTATGGTATAGTTCACATGCATGCATGACTTATAAGTAGAAACACATGTATGATGTTATGATGTTAGTGTATCGAATTTAGGTAGTGTAGTGTATGGTTATGATGTTAAAAAGTTGAGGATAACCATAATGTTAAAAAGTTTATTATAGTTGAATTTAGGTAGTTGTATGGTATGGTTATGGTTATGGTGTCTAGTGATTATCTCCCATGACTTACTTAATCATTACTCAATCTTAGTTGAATGAGCCATAAATTATTCCTTTAAGTATTGGAAATTCATACTATCACATAGGTGAACCACACATATCATAATATCACATAGGTGAAACACACATATCATGTTCCAAAATCAAGTCAACCATATATGTATAAATTTGAACCTTGCTTTTGTATTATATATGTATACAAATAATGTTACAAAAATTGGCATGCCACATGGCCATAATACAAAATAATGGATGAAATTGTACATCTATGTGTATACAAAAAAAAACGTTACATGTATGTATCCCCCCTACACATTTATTCTATTTATTCCACCTTTCATTGACACTGTCAATGTCTTCTAAAAATTCTATCTTTCTTTTTATGTTGCTCAGTGGTTATCCCCAACGATGAATAAGAGGGACAAGTTGCATTAGCGAATATTACAGAAAAGCCAAAATTTGTAAGTTACTTTACCAACCTATAAAAATTCTATGTACATTTGTTCAAATTCGGAACCAATATAACATTTTTACTTATTGTACGTGTGTAGGTAATGGTGGGTTGTGGTACCTCACTAGTAGCGACCCCAATTGGGTGCTCTTCAAGCACCACTTGCTCACTATCAAGCTGCATAAATAGATATATATATGTCAATTTCAACAAATCAATGGATGCACGAAAAACATACTTGCATGTACAAATAAAACTATACTAAATGGAGGGACAATGCATTTTTCAAATAAATCGAGACATACGTCTACATTGGGGGGTGGGGAGGGGGTGGGTGGGTGAGCGAGGACCCCGATTGGGTGCTATTCAAGCACCACTCACTCACTATCATGCTGCCTAAAATAATATATATGTCAATGTCATCAAGTCAATGGGTGCATGAAAAACATACTTGCATGTTCAAATAAAACTATAGTACATGGAGGGACAATGAATTTTTTAAAGAAATAAAGACATACCTATACATTGGGGGGGGGGCAGAGGAGGTGGGTGAGAAAGAACCACAACTGGGTTCTCTTCAAGTACCACTTGCTCACTATCAAGATGCATAAAATAATATATATTTCAATGTCACCAAATCAATGGGTGCACAAAAAACATACTTGCATGTACAAATAAAAATATACTACATGGAAGGACAATGACTTTTTCAAAGAAATTGAGACATACCTATACATTGGGTACGGTAGAGAGGTGGGTGAGCAATTACACTGATTGGGTTCTCTTCAAGAACCACTCGCTCACTATGAAGTTGCATAAAATAATATATATGTCAATGTCAGCAAATCAATGGGTGCACAAAATACATACTTGGAAGTACAAATAAAACTATACTACATGGAGGGACAATGACTTTTTCAAAGAAATCGAGACATACAAGTACATTGGGGGGGGGGGGGGGGAGGTGGGTGAGCGATGACCCCAATTGGGTTCTCTTCAAGCACCACTCACTCACTATCAACCTGCATAAAATAATATATATGTCAACGTGAGCATATCAAAGGGGGAGACAAGGAAAAAGATACTTGCATGTACAAAAACAATATAATCAAGATAAGCAATATATAACCATACAACATGAGTGAAAAATATTTTTTTCAAAGAAAGCAAAGCATACATGTAACTGGGGGGGGTAGAGAGTCAGGTCACCCATCAAGATATCATGCTACGTAACAAAAAATTAAATATACAATTAGAAAAATTAGAAAAATTAAAATCATGAATTTTTTATTATTAAATAATGATGACAAAGTAAAAAGTAAAGTTCTTAAACCTAATGCTAAAGAACCAAAACCATATGCATCATGCACCGCTGCATCAATGTTCTCAACATCAATCGATGGACTATGCAAATTTGGGATTTCATGGGACACTAGCTGTATATTTATTCACATAATTTGTTAGATAATTAAATACAAATAAATTATGAAACAATTGAAAATTTTGATATAAAACAAAATATAATATGAAAATAATGAGTTTTACTTACATATCGAAGTAATCCATCATCCCGTAACTCTGAAGCAGGCCCATAGCATATTCCTCCACATGCTCTGCAAGGGTGTGGAATAACATGATGCTCTGAATGCTCTACATCTTTAGTGTGATCTGTAGATGGATCTTTAGTGTGCAATGGGTCAGCCTCACAATTTCCAATTGCTTGGCATACATTGCCTTGGACAATAGTCCCATGTTGAAGCAATGTATCTTCCAAGTCGAATAAGGCCTCATGTGTATCATCAATCAATAGACCCACATGAGGATATACCCGAGGGGGTTTTGGTGTGTGTGAAGGGTGTGGCACACGGTTAGGATCAATTCTACCCTCTTCTTTATCTTGGGGAATTCCATGACCCATACCCTGAAAGTCTAAAATATTGAAATAGTTCACATATTATCCAAGGATAAATTCTGCATACAACTTGCTCAATAAATAAAATTTGATGTCCATATTCCCATGAGGGTCTTCATCGAAGACCATGAACCAGTGATCCATCCAAATGGATTTCACATTTGGTTCCATGCACCAATCTACGAAAATGTGTGCTCGACTAGTGGGTGGAACCAATCTTGTGCTAGGGTCCTGGAATAATGTAACCAATTGGTCTTTGGTTGTATTTAGGTTTTTTATGTCTTTATATCTCGAACCATTAGAATAGTATTTCCTCGTGGATTCTCTGTACGAGCTAATATTGTACAGAGCTCATTGGGCATTGGAAATTGTGTTTGTTGTGGTGTCCAATGCCTTAGCTAATTATTTTCTCAAATTGTCCCCCCCCCCTATAAAATATGAGCTAAGGTGCATCAATGCGCCCAAACGAGCCAAAACCTGTGAATTCTGGTCTTGTTCCCCCTCAGTGTTTGGGTTTCTGTCCGTGTTTGGGTTTGTGTTTGGGTATGGTTTTCGGTTATTAGTGGGTCCATTTTTCACAATATATTCAACATTTCTTCTATCCATTAAGATTAAAACAACAAATTACAAATTTTTTTAATATATCATTATTTTATTTAATTCAATTTTTTATTAAATTCATTTTAACAAATATAAAACTATGAAATTAACAAAAACAAAAAAAAATTGAAAACAATTGTGGATGATATGAGTACTTACCTTCCATTGGATCCAGGCCACCTCCAAACCCACTTCTAAAGGCTCTAACGCAAAATGTTGGTGCGGTTTTTCACTACTACGATTTTTCGCCGTCTCGATATTGCCACACTGTGCAAATAAAAAAATGAGGCCCACGCCCTCTGTTTTATTTTTATTTTTTGGTTTTACATATCGCATATGCAATTTGTAAATCTTTAAAAATGCATATGTGATATTGGCTAACTAACCTTAGCCTCGTCTTTGGGCTTGGGTTTTTCCAAATGTCGCATCAATAACGCATATGCATTATTGATTTACATTTCAGAAGTGTGTTTCCAATTTATAAAGTGGCACTAAAAGGTGGAACCAACTTCATGCGAGTTCCCTAAAACCAAATCATTACATATCATCGAACCTTATGTCTTGGTTACGAGCACCCAATCATATATCACGCCACGAAAAACCTAGCGTATATAATTATAACCATGGCTAAGTTAATAATTTCAAAGATAAATCTTATATTATGGTTGTGGTTGTATGCCTTAATATATAATGGTAATAGGACTGGAATCTAATGCTTTCACGGATTATTCCAAGGTCCATCCCCTCTTCATCATACCATAGTATATAGTTATATAAAAAAAAACTCACCATTCCATACTAACACCTTAGCGCTAGTTTAAGCCAAGGTCATCAAGGTAACTATTATCATAGCATGGAACTATGTAATTAAAAACAAGGAAACTATAACATAAGCATAGTTTGGATTTATGCATTTCAATCCATAAAATATAGTTCAAAAACCTTATGATATAGCATTAACACCATGATCATCAAGGAACATAAATAATTAAATTAAGGAAAAGAAAATTGATGGTTTCATGCCAAACATAAGTAGTATAAACCCTTGCTTATTATTCATATTAAGAGGTATTTGTATGGAGGACCATACACTTACAAACCCTAGGCCTCTCATGCTTAGGGTCGTGTCTTTACATACATAGTGTAAATTATGTTAAGGCCAAGCCTTGAAAGTAATATAAATAAATACATAACATGTAAACAAAGTACATCACCTGTGTGAACATGGATGAAGGTTCCAGAAGGAACTAGCCATCGTAAGCTTCAACAACCTATCATAACCAACAATAGTAAAACATATGATTCTACTAAATAAATGTAAAAGTAATGCATGTAAAAAAAATTATTTACGATTTTTAGGTGTATTACATAATGGTATCAGAGCACGGTTATAGCACTAGGAATAAATCGACTCAACACTAGAACTGCTACATAAAACAAAAAACTAACTTCTAGTTTATTTTGTTTAAATTCTCTTACAAAAAACAAAGACAAGAACACCTATATTTTGTAGGAAACATGGCATATGCAGAGATGTCTGCAGAAGAGGAACATCACCCTGAAAATCCTTTGAATAACGAATAGGATAAATTAAGAGATGGAGAAAATTGGGTAGACTTAAATCATAGCAAGGATAATAAATCTCAACTAAAACTAACTATTAAAGAGTTAAGTTCTGGATTAAGAAAAGTTAAAGAAGATAATGAACAAATTCTAAAGGCTCAGGAATAACTAAATTCTACTATGTTAGCCAAGATCCATAATGACGAAAAATAAAGATTAATAAGGAATATGAACAAGAAATTCCTAAAATTACACCTCACAAACGTAAGGGCATAAAGATGGAATTTTATAGCCATAAACCTGGCACTTCAAGTGAAGAGTCAGTTAAAAACCACATAAAATAACAAGAGTCAAGTGAAAGTAAGTGATGATAACAAAAAAAATGAACTACAGAACCTATGAGGAAATCTCTCTGGAGTTTAAGAAAATCAAACCAGCCATGTTTAATGGTGAAATTGAGAAGGGTGAAGAGGCAGAAGCCTACTTGTCTGGAATGAAATTTTTTTTTTAGATATACAACTACACGGATGAATTCAAGGCTAAAATGGAAATCTATAATATGACTGGAAAATCATATATATTGTGGAAAGAAATAAAGAAGGTTAAATGGATAAAACAGAGATATGTAACTTGGAAAAAATTTTAAAAAATCTTTAAAAGAAAGTACTTATAAGAACAAAATTATGATGAAAAGGATAAATAATTTTATGAACTAAGTCTAGGAGCAATGACGATGAAAGAACTTTGTAGTAAGTTTTTAATTCTACTTCGTTATGTTCCTTATATAATTTATGAGAAACCTAACATACAACGCTTCCTTAGTTGTTTTCCCATCATGTTCAAATAACAGATTGAGTATGACAATCCTAAGACGCAAGAGGAAGCGATGAGGAAGGCACACTTCTATTATGACCAAAACAAGAATAAAAGGGAAAGTATAGCAACTTGGAAAAATAAAACACCAAATAGTTTTTGGCCTAAAAGAAGAAGAATAAGTTTGATAAAAACATAGGAAATACCTATAGGGGATATCGGAGTAATAAATACAAAGGCTTTAAACCCCAAAATTATGCAGTAAAAGAACCTTCAGCTATCCTTAATACGAATATAGGACAAAAAGAACCGTTAAAATGTTGGGAGTGTGGAAGGACACACTACTTTAAATATTTTCCAGTAAGAAAATATAATTTTAATGTTCATTCTATCGAAGAAGCAATTACTGTTGGGGACATCACAAGGAGCATGCCAAGAATCTGTGGCGCATTGGAAAACCAGCAAGAAGACCACGAGACTTCTATGGTTGAAATTGAAGGTATGATAAAAAATTAACCTATCTCTATTTTAATTAATCTATGTGAAAGCCTAAGATATATATCACCTAGAATAGTTGAATTATGAAAATTGGTACCTGAAAAGTTTGACAAATCATGGCTAGTACAGTTAGCCATAGGAAAAAAACAAAATGTTACTAGTCTTGTTAGAAATTGTAAATTGATGATGAATTATTTAATTACGCATGTTAATGTAAATATTCTTCCATTAGGATTCTATGATTTATTAATAGGAATGAATTGGATAGAAGGACATCAAGTTGTGTTGAATTGTTTTGTTAAAACCTTTACATGTACTGATGATAATGGAGATCGTAGAAAAGTAAAAGGGATCCCTAGGAATGTGACCATCAAAGAAATATCTGTGTTGCAAATGAAAGGATCAGTAAGAAAAGGATGTAAAGTGTTTGTTTTCTATATAATGAATAATACTGAAAATGATAACAAACTTAAACTAGAAGACACAACAGCCTTGAAGGATTTGAAGAGATCTTTTTGAAAGAAGTCCTCAGACTTCCTCCAAAAATAGACATTCACTTCATGATCATTCTGATACCTGGGCTGGTACCAACATCGAATGCTCCCTACCAAATGAATATTGTAGAACTTACAAAGCTAAAATGACAACTACAGGAACTAATTGATAAAAAGTACATTCGACGTAGTGTCTCTCCGTGGGGAGCACCTATCTTGTTTGTAAAAAAGAAGGACAAAAAATTAAGATTATGTATAGATTATCGACACTTAAACAAGATGAATATTAATAACCGTTACCCACTACGATAGATAGATGATCTATTTGATCAATTGCACAGAGAAACTATCTTTTGAAAGATATACTTAAGGTCGAGTTACCATCAAGTATGAATAAAAGATGAGTATATATTTAAAACAACATTTAAGACCTGTTACAGTCACTATGAGTTTCTCATAATTCCTTTTGGGTTGAAAAACACACTTTTTACATTCATGTGTTTAATGAACAAAATATTAAGAAACTACCTAGATAAGTTTGTGGTTGTCTTCATCGATGGCATATTAATCTACTCTAAGAACGAACAAGAACATAAAGAATATTTAATAATAGTTTTGAAGGTACTAAGAGAACAACAACTTTACACAAAATTCAGTAAATGTCATTCCTTTAAAGATAAGATTCAGTACCTCGAATACGTAGTGTCCAAGGAGGGAATCTTAGTTGATCCAGACAAAATAAATGCCATCATGTAATGCTCAGTTCCTAAGAATGCATATGATATCAGATCATTTATCAGGATTATCGAATGCTGCCGAAAGTTCATTGAAGGCTTCTCTAAGATTTCCTACCCCATAAATTCTTTACAAAAGAAAGGTAAAAGGTTTGGATGGACTAAAACATCCACGGAAATCTTTAACAAAATAAAAAACCTATTAACTATCACTCCAATCTTAAAGATTGTTGATCCATTCAAGGATTTCGTCGTGTGTACCGACACTTGCAATGAAGGGCTAGGTGGAGTTTTATTAAAAAAAATAATTATGTTGTGGAATATGAATCCACGAAACTAAAATAACATGAGAAAAAAATATGCAACACACTATTTAGAACTTGCTGCCATAATTCATGCTTTAAAAATATGCCAAACATTAATAATTTAGAAGAAAATTTCTACTAATGTCAGATAACATAAGTTTTAAATACTTATTTGACCAACATAATTTGAATGCAAGACACGCAAGATGGTTTTCCTTTTTAAGCGAATATAATTTGGAAATCAAACATATAAAAGGAAAAGAAAATAAAGTAGCAGACGCTTTAAGTTGTCATGCAGATTTATTGTTTGAAAGCAACAACTATGAATCTGATCTCGAAAATCAGATTCTAAGCGCTGATAATTATGATAGAGAATATCAGATTTTAAAAGAAAATATTGCTAAAAATGAACAAAATAAAGTAAAAACATATTTCATCCTAAACAAACAAGGACTCTTGCTACATAAAAGCAGGTTGTACATACCAAACATAACAGAAATCAAACTTACAGTCATGGATGAGCTACACAAAATATTGTATTCTGGGCATCTTGGAAACCAGAAAATGATCACTATAATCAAGAACAAGTTCTTTTTTCCAAATATGAAGAAATAAGTGGCAGAATACTTATCTCATTGTCTTGAATGTTAGCAAGTTAAGGAAGAACATCAACATCCCGGAGGTTTGTTGCAGCCACTACCCATTTTAGAATGGAAGTTGGAAACCAATAGTATGTATTTTATAACAGGCCTACCAAAGAATTTATGACATCATGATTGAATCATGGTCGTAGTTGACAAATTATGTAAATATTTTCATTTTATTCCTGTTAAATCCACCTATAAAGTGGCTAACATTGCCAATATTTTCATGAAATAAATATTCAGGCTACATAGTGTATAGAAATTAGTAGTCTCAGATAGAGACGCAAAGTTTACAGGAAATTTTTGGAAGGCCTTGTTTGAAGGTTTGAGCACATAGTTAAAATTCAATACTACATATCATCCACAAATGGAGAGGCAGAATGAAAGAGTCAATCAAGTCTTATAAGGCATGCTGAGGATGTATGCCATGGACAAACCAGTTAAGTGGGAATATTACCTACACTTAGTAGAATTTGCAATAATAATAAATTTCAAGTTTCTGCAAGTATGAGTCCGTTTGAAATATTATATGGGTGTAAGTGTAATACTCTAATATCATGGAGAAACCTATTTGATAGATTAATGTTAGGACTTGATTTATTAAAATATATAGAACTAACTGTGGAACAGGTACAACAAAATTTAAATGATGCCCAAGATAGGAAGAAAAGTCACGCTTATTTAAAAACAACCCCTAAAGAGTTCCAGGTGGGTGATCATGTGTATATAGAGGTAAAGTGCAAGAAAAGTTCCTTGAGACTGGGAAAGTATTCAAAATTTCCACCCTTAGCTAAATTATGGTCGATCAGGTACCAGTTAGCCCTACCACCCAATATTAAAATGCATAATGTGTTTCACGTTTCTATATTGAAAATATATGTTCATGATGTTTCTCATGTGATTGATTGGGATGTAATCTAGGTGGAACCTGAAGGAGAGTTCCAAGTGGTTCCGGAGCGCATTCTCGACACAAGAGAACTTTTAATCTAGAACCGTACCATCGAACAAGTTAAGGTGCAATGGAAGCACCTTATTCTGGTAGAAGCTACTAGGTAGCTGGAAATTAATATGCATGAGGCATATCCAGACTTGTTCCAAGAAGATGTAATGGAATAATAAAACCAAAGTTATAACACTGAGAACAGTGTTATATTATAAGTGGAGGTGTATGTAATACCTGTGAATCAATAATTGTTATTAATTCTGCTCAAAAAATACTTTCTTAATTATTTATTATTTGTTATTTTTTTGACACAAAAGTCAATATTAAAACATTTTGTAATAAAAAAAAATTTATTTAATAAAATATGCTGAAGTGCGGGGGGGAAGTGGACATAGTTGTTGAAGAGTGTTTGCTAACCCAGAAGAGGAAAAATACAAGTTGCAGAAACCATTGAGTGAGAACTCAAGATGTAGGATGCATCATCCCCAAAAATCATGTCATAACTCCTAGTTGAGTGCTAAAGAGAAGGAGGCTCATAAATGACTAATTCCTACGAAAAATACTATATATTAGTATGTCCATGAGCACCAGGAGGGTAGCATTGGACGGGGATTAACATCTATGAAATGCAAGAGATGGCGCATTGAATTTTTTTTCTTGTATGGTTCAGCAAATAGGATCGGGGGTTCTAGAGAAAGTAGCTTGGTTTCTGTGGGAGTTGGTTGGGAGGAACAACTTCTCTACTTTTGTTTTCCCAGCAATTGGTGCGAGGTTCATATTTCATGTTCCTAAATGTTGTAGATTATGTTTCAAATCTATATCTGAATTATATTAATATAGATTATAGTTGGTTTTAGTTAGATTACTAATGTTATAATTGAATCTTGCACCTAATGGATTGAATCATTTATTTCTAAAGCTGCAGAGTGTATTACTATATGAACTGTGTATTTCATGTTGTTTTGATTTTTCCTAGATCTTCCTTAATCTCCATTGTCGAAATTAATTATCGACCGAATCTATAATTTATGTTTCTAGTATAGATCTATAGTATTCACTTTATATAATTAGAATCCATCTACAAAAATATTCATCCTAGTTATTATACGATACATCAGTATTAGATTTCAATCTATAGTTATAATATAAATTTGTAGCATTTAGTATATGTAGGATTATTACATTTAATTGTTATAGATCTGTAGTAGTTAATAATTACAGATAGAAACCCTTTAAAGAATATAACATCATTGCAACTCATAAGACCCAAATGAAATATTAGAATTGAACAAGATCTACATAGGAAAATCAACGAGGATATCTTAAAACTTGTAATCAAACCCAACCAAATCCCTTAATCCACTTAGTAGGATGTTAGAGATCAAATATACTAAAGGTAATTACTTAATGGCCCTTTGATAAAATAATTCATAGTTTATAATAAATACAACTATGAAATATCTCGCTGGCTAGGACATAACTGTACGTACAAATTAATGATCTACTTTACTGTACCTAGTAGTTATACAATAAGTTCTTTACTGTTCTCTTAATGATCATATAAATCTCACAAATCAATTAACGAAAATCATGGATGCATGATTTCAGTTAGAACATAAATTTAAACTAAACTCATATGCTAAAAAATCTTACAGATATCATGAGATCTTCCTTTCTTTTCAAAAAATCATAGTAATTACATAATTGTGAAAATAAACCTACAGATAGAGGATCCATTATTTAAAATATGCACAATATAACAAGACTATCAAATGATAAAATCACTTCAATCTATCACAGATCCGAAGGGTCGTGTTTTTAAACATAATTAACACAATAATTTTTGTTTACACGGTCGTAATTCCACCGTGTAGATATCTGCCTTAGAATCTACAGAGGCAAAGTCTCAATTCTTTTATATGGTAGATGCCATTACTTATAGATATCATTGGATCGAGTCATGTAATGATATTTATCTAAGCACATAACACTAAAATAAACACAAACAGATTTACATGTATAAAACCTTTAACTTTATTACAGAACAAAACCCATAGTATGCTTGTAATCCCATGTCATATGGATGCCACTATCTATAAACCATCAATTATCATCTCTTAAATAGTCACATAGCCTACAAGGTATACAAAATGCTTCAAGAATTAATACCATGTACAAGATGGTCGTAAGTCAATTCATGGCCATCATTAAAACTCATACAAGCTACATTCACATTATAAACCGAAAAACATTACGAGGAATGTATTAAATTAAAAAAAAATTGTGTTTTACTAACCACTATCTCACATAGTCTTAAGATCATCGAGGATGGCTGCTGTAAGTCAAAATAACCTTACAAAGCATTAAATAAGTAACAAAAATCACACAGTATCCATGGCCACGCCCTACGTCTTTCTTTAGATACACAGGAAAAAACTGAAAACGTTATATACATCTACGATAATGATAGGGGTAAAATGGTCGTGAGGCCTCTACATTATACGTTAGACCCTAAGGGTTCCTGTCCCAATTCTTGTTTTAAAAGAAACTTGTCTTTTAAATAGTATCCTTCACCCTTGTTTCCATGCCCTTCTTTGCTCAACTTGCAACCATTTTTAGACCAGGGTATTAACTGCATGTTAAAACCTGTGTAAAAACAAAGCAAATAAATTTTTTTTTAAGATTGAAAAGGGAGTACCTCGATGTGTGGAAACATGGTCCTTGGAGGAGGTGACCTTGTTGCCTCATTCTCCAGTTCCAACCTACAAATTTTTCCATTCTCTGTTAATGATAATCACATTATAATATTACCTTAAAATCCAATAATAAATGTAGAAAGAATTTAATGACTTACTATATATTTTGGAAACATGGGATAGAGGTGGGCTCCTCCAAGCACCCATACCCCTCTGTAGCTTACAACCACCAAGGAAAAAAACTTCAGTAATGATTTAAAAGAAAAAATATTGTAAGGAAACAGATAAAATGTAGAATGGTAATCTTACTTACTTGTCGAAATATACTAGCCACATGGAAGAAAATATTTACAGGATCGTTGAAGCTCTATAACTGAGAGAAAGTCGATTGAGGAAACCTCCAGTAGCAGTTAACTCACACAATTTCATCAACGCAGTAAGAGTGAAACAACACCATTAACACAAGTAAAACAAAACAAGTTTTATGTAGAGAAATGTTCTGTCTTAGCCAACCCCCAACCTACAAACATAATCAAAGGAGGGATAAGGACATAGTAAATAAACATTTACAAAACCCTACGGGACCATTTTATCTAACCAACTAGGTTTAGGGTGGAGATCAAACCCTCATTCCAACTCAAGGCCTCGCTCCGATGTAACCTCGTAACCAGGAAAGATCATTTAAGTCATCCCAATACCATTTCAAAATCATGGCCAAAAATTTATTAAAACCAAATCATTAGATACCATCAAACCTTGTGGATTGGTTATGAGTGCACAATCATATATTACACCATGAAAAACCTAGCGTATATAATTATAACCATAGCTAAGTTAAGAAGTTCAAAGATAAATCTTATAATATGGTTGTGGGCATATGCCTTAATATATAATGGTAATAGGACTAACATCTAATACCTTCATAGAATATTCCAAGGTCCATCCCCTATTCGTCATACCATAGTAAATAGTTATATAACAACCAAATCACCATTCCATACTAACACCTTAGAGCTAGTTTAAGCCAAGGTCATCAAGGTAACTATTATCATAGCATGGGACTATGTAATTAGAAACATGGAAACTATAATATAAGCATAGTTTGTCTTTATGTATTGCAATCCATAAAATATAGTTAAAAAACCTTATGATATAGCATTAACACCATGATCATCAAGGATTATAAAGAATTAAATTAAAGAAGAAAAATAACATAGAGTTTGATGCCAAACATAAGTAGTATAAACCTTTGCTTTTCATTCATATTAAGAGGTCATCATATGGAGGACCATACGCTTACAAACCCTAAGATTTTCACACTTAGGGAACGTCTTTACATACATAGTGTAAATAAGGGAAATCCTTGAAAGTAAAAGAAATAAATACAAAATAGGTAAACAAAGTACATCACCTATGTGAACATGGTTGAAGGTTCTCGAAGGAACTAACCATCGCAAACTTCAGCAGCCTGTCATAACCAGAAGGACCAAGATATTAAAACTAGCAATAGTAAAAAATAGGATTCTTCAAAATAACTGTAAAAGTAATACATGTAATTTTTTTTAATATTTACAATTTTTAGTTGTGTTATAGAGGGCTTGATTCATGGAGGCATTGAGAACTCCCATCTGAATTAATTTGTCTTGCTCCTCAATTAATGACTCTACAAATGCATCTAGAGAAGGAATTTTCCAATTTGGGATGGATAATCTTCCATATTGGAATGTGGATAGAAAGAATAAGAATTATTATCCAAGCTTGCTAAGAATGGACAGCACAAGTTGCTCATCCTTCCTCTATATCCCACATTGCTTGCATTGCAAGACTAGGGATTTGCATTTCGAAAAGAACTGCTAAATTACCTTGAAGTTATTAGGCTCAAGTGAAATGAGCTCATTCTCCATAATATGGCCTCTTAGCTCATCTTGTTTTTCAAACAAATATTCAAGCTTGTCCCATCCTTCCTTCGGAGTTTTGAGTCCCTCAAGGTTGAACAGAAACTCCCTGGAGATGTGGATCCACGTGAAGTCAAAGGATTCATCTATCTTATTCAGAAACTTTGATTTATCAACATAATGCCTGGAATCAACTTATCTTCCCATTTTCATCCTTTACAAGACTTTATAACAGAATTCTATCTACATATCTTCCCTCAAATCAATGTAATTGAAGGGTGTAACGATTAAAGCTAATAGAGATGTAATATTCCCCAATTTTGTAATAAATTTTGAAAGAATATTTAATTTTTGTTTTGTTTAAATGTAATTGGTAGAACCATATTATGGCAATAGGTCCTTGAAGGAAAAATGTAACTCAAACATTATGCTTGAAATAAAAATATGAATGAAAGGAACAAACATGTTATATGAGAAAACTATGCATGCGAGAGCGGTGGACATGAAGGGTCACTCTCAGGACTGTTACACCAGGAGTGGGAATTCCAACATGGTGCTAGACTCACCTTAGGGGAATCAAGAGGTAGTGGAGAAGAACTTCCTGGGAGGAATTGTCCGTTAGCTGCAAAAATACCTAGGAAAAATGAAAAAGAATAAGTAAGGAAGCATATGCTAGGAGGCGAGACGTCTCTAAGTATGTTGGAAGAAGGAATTTCTTGTTGTGGGTGCACCCTATGTTAGGAAAGGGTTTCTCATTGGATAACATGAACTGATTTTTAATTTCACCACTCTCAGCATGAATAGTTTAGCTTGAGGGTGATTAAGGACAGATGGATATGGGCCTAATCTACAGTTGTGTGGAACGTGGATGCATCCATTTCATTGTGGTACACTTTTATCATAGGTTCCATTTCTGAGTATTTATTTTATAGCTCATTGAACTGACGATATGTTTGATCTATGTTGGGTTATGTTAAAATGCATATGAAATAACAAAATAGTACTTTAGATTCATTGTCATGAATATATGATTTCTGTATTGTTGAAATGGTTGTGGAGTATTGTAATTGGTAATTGGTAAGTTTATTGGGTAATTTTTGTCAAGCATGAAATTTATGTTGTATTAAGTAGGCTTATGGTATACCTATTTGTGCAGGAGTATGAGTCTCCATGTGATTTGAATAATACAAAAAACACCAAGTGACCAGTGCAAGTCCAAAGAAAAGTTAACTGCTAAAAGGTTAAGAATTCTGTGATCCACATTTCGCACTGCAGAAAGAGGAAAGTAGAAAAGTTAAAGTTAAGTCTTAAAATATTAAGACTTCCACAATTCGCATTCCGCATTGTGGAAAGTAGAGAGCAGAAAAGTTAAATTTAAGTCTTAAAATATTAAGACTTCCGCGAACCCCATTCCGCATTGCGGAAAGCGTAAAGCAGAAAAGTTAAAGTTAAGTCTTAAAATATTAAGACTTGTGCGATATGCATTCTGAACTACAGAAAGACAAAAGTGGAAAAGTTAAATTTAAGTCTTAACTATTAATATTTCCATGATATGCATTACGCACTAGAAAAAGAGGAAAGTGGAAAAGTTAAAATTAAATCTTAAATATTAATACTTCTGTGATCCACATTCCGCACTGTGGAAAGAGGAAAGAGAAAAAATTAAATTTAAGTCTTAAAATATTAAGACTTATGTGATCTACATTCCACACTACAGAAAACTGAAATTGAAAAAGTTAAAGTTAAGTCTTAAATATTAAGACTTCCGTGATCTGCATTCCGCACTATGGAAAGCGAAAAGTGGAAAAGTTAAAATTAAGTCTTAAAAGGTTAAGACTTCTGGGATCTGCAATCCATGCTATGGAAACATGAAAGTGGAAAAGTTAAAGTTAGGTCTTAAAATATTAAGACTCCCACAATCCACATTGTGCACTGCAGAAAGCAGAAAGTGAAAAAGTTAAAATTAAGTCTTAAAAGTTTAAGACTTTTGCAATTCGCATTGTGTACTACGGAAAGAGGAAAGTAGAAAAGTTAAAGAGAAGTCTTAAAATGATAAGACTTTCATGATTCGCATTCCTCACTGTGGAAAGCAGAAAGCAGAAGGAACGGATTAAAGTCTTAAGAGTGTTTAGGTTTCTGAGTTCCGCATTCTGCGGTAGAAAGTGAAAGGCTAAGAAGCAGAACACCTAAATGGCCGTAGAAATGGACTTCGCATATGTTTGTTAAATGTTGTTGATTGTTTAACTTAAGGATGAACTGTCATGAAAGGTTTTATCCAAAATTATGTGAAAGATTAGTATGCATAATTTTTTTTATATATGCATTTTGGCAGGATATATGGGTATGTCACATATGGTATCAGAGCCACAGGTTCAACCTTGTCGCCCTTTGAGGAACATCTAGTTCTGCTACATTAAGCAGAATTTTGTGCTAAACATTGTTATGTTGGAATAATTATGTATCACAGGAATTGTCTATCACATGGATACAATTATGGCCTCACAAAATGAATCGGAGTACCCACCTGAAGAAGGTACGCCAATACCTCCCCCAACATAGCTAGAACTATCACATTATGAAGCTAGGTAGGTACTGGAACTTGGTGAAGAATCTGATAGTGGAATTGTAGAGCTTCAAGGTAGAAAGTGAACAACTGAAGAGGGATCAAGAAAAAAATAAAGATCTCAATGAGATACTATTTCAAATCTTGCAGGAGAGGAACAATGAGGAATAACCCCCAGCAGAAGCAGGGAGGAACCCATAGGAAGGGGACAATGCCAAAAGAAAGGACACCTCCTCATAAGAAACTCAAAAGTCTCAAAATCAAGCCTAGAAGATGGGTAAGAGAAAGGTGGATCAACTAGAAGGAGAATTCAAAAAGATCAAACCCACCAGTTTTGATGGGGAATCAAGGACTGGAGAAGAAGAAGAAGCTTCGTTGTTGGATCTTAAAAAGTACTTCCAGATATACAACTGTGCTAGAAACATGAAGGTAAGGATGGAAGTTTACAAACTGAAAGAAAAGGCTAGGATTTGGTGGCAAGACATGAAGATCTCCCATGGATTAAATGAAAATAACCTTGAGTGGTCAGAGTTAAATAAACTCTTCAAGAAACAATACTTATCAGAAAACATTTATGAAAGATAGAGCAAGGAATTTTATGAATCGAAACTTGGTCAGATGACCATGGAGTATCTCATCAATAAATTTATATATATGTTACGGTTTGTGCCGTACATTACAGATGAAAAGGTAAATATCCAGTGATTCCTAAGTTTCCTGCCACCGTCCGACAAAGATCAAATTGAATTTAATAAGCCCAACACTCTGAATGAAGTGTTAAGAAAAGCAATATTATTCTTTGAGCAGTATAAACAGAGGAATGAATGGAAGGACAAGAAGCCAGAAAATTTCAATCAGTAGAACAAGGGATTCGAGCCACCACCATGTAGGAGCATGCCAAGGAATCCTCAAAGAAGTTCCTACAACAAAAATCGATAGTTTCAGCATCAGGACATTAAATCTATGCAATTTGGACCAAAAGGGGTTGTTGGGACCCCTAAAGAACCCCTGAAGTGATGGGAATGTGAAACCCCCCACATACGAAGGAATTGCCTACTCCTCTATGAATCCAACTAGGATATACACAACCTACAAGAATCTTCCACTGTGGGAGATATTGGCAATAGTTTCCACCGAATCAATGCATCTCTTGAAGATCGACAGATGGATCATCCATTTGCAATCGTTGAAATTGAAGGTACTATCTCTAATTGAAAGATATCTATTTTAATTGATATAGGAGCTGCCTTAAGTTACATCACTCCTTAAATGATGGAGAACTGTTAGCTCACCAAGTTAAAGCATGCAAAGCCCTGGTCAGTTGAACTAGCCACCAAAGTAAAAAGGAAGGTAACCGAGTTTATTGCTAATTGTGAAATTTCTATACAGAATCACGTAACTAGGATCAATTTGAATTTTTTTCCTCTGGGGTCATATGATATGATTATTGGCATGGATTGATTAGGAAAGTAAAGAGTAGTATTGAATTTATTTGACAAAACATTTACTTATATGGATGAAGATAAAATTGTTAGGAAGGTAAATGGTTTTAGTAAGCTTGTTTCTTTAAGACAGATATATGACTTGCAATTGAGGAAGTGCTTAAGGAAGGTTTGTAAGCTCTATGCGATAAAAGTTTCTAACCTACTCCTTAATGAAAACCCAACATCTATAAGGGACCACTCGGTGTTGAATGAATTCATGGATGTGTTCCTAGAATAGATACCTGGACTACCCCCTCAAAGAGAAATAAACTTCTCCATTGAAATCATGCATGGATATGCTCCAACATCCAAGGTGCCTTATTGGATGGCTATCCTTGAGTTAACTGAATCGAAAATCCAGCTACAAGAACTACTGGATAAGGGTTAAATAAGACCTAGTGTATCACTTTAGTGAGCCCCATTTTTATTTTTCAAGAAGAAGGATGGGACCCTAAGACTGTGCATAGACTATAGACAACTTAATAAAGTGACCATAAAAAACAAGTATCCTCTGCCTCAGATTAATCATCTGTTCGACCAAGTGGGGGGAAAAGAGTCTTCTCCAAATTCGAGTTGAGATCTGGTTAGCACCATATCAGGATTAAGGAGGAAGAAGTTAACAAAAAAGCCTTTCGGACCCACTATGGGCATTGAGAATTTATGGTGATTCTTTTCAGCTTGACCAATGCCCCTGCCACATTTATATGTCTGATGCATGGTATCTTCAACAATTTTTTGGATCAGTTCATGTTAATTTTCATTGATGATATCCTGATCTACTCAAGGACAAAACAAGAGCATGAGCATCATTTCATAATCGTGCTACAGACCCTAAGAGACCACCAACTGTATGTTAAGTTTGAGAAGTGTGAATTCTTTAAGAAATAAATTCAATACTTGGGACATGTCATCTCTGAAACAGGGATTGCAGTATATCCATAGAAGATAAAAGAAATTCTAGAATGGCATGTGCCTAGGGATGTCGCAAACATTTGATCTTTCATGGGACTCACTCAGTACTATTGGAGGTTCATACAAGGGTTTTCAAAGATATCCTACCCTACTACTTCCTTATAGAGAAAGGGACTAAAGTTTGTATGGTATATAAAGTCACAAGAGAGCTTTGAAAATTTGAAAATACTGTTAACCATGGCCCCGATCCTAAAGGCGACTGACCCCTATAAAGAATACACAATTTTCACTGAATCCAGCAAGGAGGGGTTGGGAGGAGTACTATATCAGGAAGGGAATGCGTTTTGTTACAAATATCGCAAGTTTAAGGATCATGAATGTAATTATGTGTTGCATGTTCTAGACTTGGCCGCAGTAGTACATGCCTTAAATATGTTGTGTCACTACCTGTTAAGGAAAAATTTCCTTTTATTAACATATAACAACTATGGGAAACATTTGTTTACTCATCCTGGACTCAATGCCATACAAGCATGATGGATTTCTTTCTTAAGAGAATTTGACTTTGAAGTGAAGCATATCAAAGATAAGGAAAATAAAGTGGTTGATGCACTGAGTCACAGAACTCATGAAGTATATGAGATCACCGCGAGTCACATAGAAGGTGATCTATTGAGTAGAATAAAATAAGCTAGCTTCAATGATGCTGAATATGGAAATATACTAAATAAATTGCTAACATAAGAGGTAAATTTGAATGGGACAGAAATCAAGGCAGACCAACAAGGACTAATTTAGTTGAAAAGAAGAATATACATGCTTAATGTTGTATATTTAAAACTATTTATTTTGAATGAAATGAACAAGCCTCCTTATGTAGGGCACCCTGGTTACCAAAAGATGGTAACAACCCTCAGGAAGTAGTTCTACTAGCCTAATTTGAATGAATATCTAGTTGATTACCTTTCTAAATGTTTGGAATGTCAACAGGTGAAGGTTTAACACCAACATCCAACAAGTTTGTTACAACCCTTACCAATTCCTTAATCGAAATGGGAGGTCATATCTTTGGATTTCATTACAGTTTTTCGTTTGATTCAAAAACAACATGATTCAATTATGGTGGTGGTTGATAAATTAAGCAATCCTGCTCATTTTATACCTGTGAAATCAACTTATAAGGCTACCAATGTTGCATAAATATTTCTGAAGGAGATATTTCAACTTCATGGAGTGCCAAATATGGTAATTTCTGACCGGGATGTGAAGTTTACATCCAACTTTTGGAAGTCATTGTTTGCAGTGTTGCAAACAAAGATTAAATTCAGCATAAGCTATCACCCTAAAACAGATGCACAGACATAACAAACCAACCAATTCATTGAGGACATGTTAAGGGTGTGTGTCATGGAGAGACCCACTAAGTGGGAAGACTATTTGAACCTAGCAGAATTAGCATACAATAATGGCTACCAGGCCTCTGCCAAGATGAGACCATTTGAAATTCTGTATGGAAGGAAATGCACTACCCCTATTAGTTGGGATAGTCATGTAGATTGTTTTATGATAGGACCTAAAATGTTACAAGACATGGATCAGACTGTGTAGGAAGTGTAGAAGAATCTGAAGGTGGTGTGGGATCACCAAAAGAGTTATGCTGACTTAAAAATACAACATAAAGAATTTTTGAATGGAGACCATGTTTACATCTGAGTCAATACCAAAAAGAGCTCCCTAAAACTTGGAAGCTACACTGAATTAGCACCATAGTTCTATGGACCTTTCAAAGTCTTACAAAGGATTGGACACGTGGCATACAATCTGGCTCTTCCAACACATATAAGAATTCATAACATTTTTCATATTTCATTACTAAAGAAATATGTATATGATTCCACCGACATCATTGATTGGAATGTGGTACAGGTGGAACTAGAGGGAAAGTTTCAGGTGGAACCTATGCACATTCTCGATAGGAAAGAAACTGTGCTTCAAAACCGAGTCGTCGCTAGGGTTAAGGTGCAATGGAAGCACTTTAGCCCAGAGGAGGTGACCTAGGAATTGGGAAATTCCCTACGAAAGGAGTTCCCAGGTCTGTTCCTAGAGAGTATGGAAGACAACTAAGAACATTATGGATAGTGTCACATCAAGGGGGAAATGATGTAATATCCCCCAATTCTATAATAAATTTTGAAAGACTATTTCATTTTTTCTTTTTTTTAAATGTGATTGGAAGAACCAAAATATGCCAATAGGTCCTTGAAGGATAAATGTAACTGGCACATTATGCTTGAAACAAAAATATGAATGAAACGAACAACCACGTTAGATGAGGAAACTACGAATGCGAAAGTGGGGGGCCTAAACGGTCGCTCTCATAATAGTTACATGAGAAGTGGGAATGCCACCATGGTGCACAGGGGCTTCACTTTTTGACCAATATCCTATCACGTTAGTTCATATTGTGGGTTTTAAAACTATCAAAAATTGAACCAATATATTGCAGGTATTAGGGGGGATGAGAGGTTTAAGGTTGGGGTGGGTAGGGTGGTTTATAAGGATTGAGGTATAAAAAGGGTTGGGGAGGAGGTTTTAAGTATTGGGAGGGGGTTTCAACAAAAATCGTTTGGGTCAATATCTTTGGAAATTAAGGGTATTCTTTAATATCCCAAGATCGCACGTGCTATGTGAGAGGTTCACTAAGTGAAGTCCCCGTGGCATGGTGCTAGACTCACCCTGAGGGACTCGAGAGGTAGTGGAGTGGAAATTCTTAGGGGGAATTGTGTGTTAGCTGCAAAAATTCCCAGGAAAAAAGAAAAAGAATAAGTAAGGAAGCATATGCTAGGAGGCAGGACTCCGCTCATGAGTATGCTGGAAGAAGGAATTGCTTGTTGTGGGTGTACCCTGCATTTGGAAAGGATTTCTCACTAGAGAAAAGGAACTGAGTTTGACTGTTACCACTCTTGGCATGCATAGTTTAGCTTGGGGATGATTAAGGACAGAGATATCTCGGCCTAATCTATGGTTCGGTGGAATGTGGCTGCTTCCATTTCATTGCAGTTCACTTTTATCATAGGTTCCATTTCTAAGTATTTCTTATACAATGCATTGAACCGAGGATATGTTTGATCTATGTTGGGTTATGTAAAAATGTGTATGAAAGAACGAAATAGTAGTTTATATTCATTTTCATGAATGTATTATTTATGTAAATTGCTGAAATGGTTATGGAGTATTGTAATTGGTAATTTGTAATTTTATTGGGTAATTTTGGTATGGAATGAAAGTTATGCTATATTTTCCTTTGTTAAGAAGGATTAGAGTATACCTATTTGTGCAGGAGTATGAGTCTCATTGTGATTTGAATAATAAAGAAAACACTGAGTGACCAGTGCAAGTCCAAAGAAAAGTTAGGTCCTAAAAGGTTAAGACTTCCATGATCCGCATTCCACACTGTAGAAAGCGGAAAAGTTAAAGTTAAGTATTAAAATATTAAGACTTCTGTGATATGCATTCTGCACTGCGGGAAGTGGAAAAGTTAAAGTTAAGTCTTAAAATATTAAGACTTCTGTGATCCGCATTTCACACTACAGAAAGTGGAAAGCGGAAAAGTTAAAGTTAAGTCTTAAAATATTAAGACTTTCGAGATCTGCATTCCACACTACAGAAAGCGGAATTCCAAAAATTTAAAGTTAAGTCTTAAATATTCAAACTTCCATGATCTACATTCTGCACTGTGGAAAGAGGAAAAGTTCAAATTAATTCTTAAATATTAAGACTTCCACGATTCGCATTCCGCACTGTGGAAAGAGAAAAGAAGAAAAGTTAAAGTTAATTCTTAAAATATTAATACTTCTGTGAGCTATATTTCGCACTACAGAAAGAGGAAAGAAGAAATGTTAAAGTTAAGCCTTAAATATTAAGACTTCCATGATCCTCATTTCACACTGCAAAAAGCAGAAAGTTAAAATTAATTTTTAAAAGGTTAAGACTTCCGCGATCTACATTCTGCATTGCGGAAAGCAAAAAGTGGAAAATTTAAAGTTAAGTCTTAAAATATTAAGACTTTTGCGATCCGCAGTCCACATTACGGAAAGAGGAAAGAGAAAAATTTTAAATTAAGTCTTAAAAGGTTGAGACTTCTGCAATCCGCATTCCATACCATGTAAAGCAGAAAAGTTAAAGAGAAATCTTAAAATGATAAGACTTTTGTGATCCGCATTCTGCACTGCAGAAAGTGGAAAGCAGAAGGAAGGGATTAAATTATTAAGAGTGTTTAGGTTTCCAAGTTCTGCAATTTGTAGTATAAGGAAAAAGGATAAGGAGCATAATGCATAACTTGTCGTAGAAATGGACTTTGTGTATGTTTGTTGAATGTCGTTGATTGTTTAACTTAAGAACAAATTGTATGGAAGGTTTTAGCCAAAATTATGTGAAAGAATAATATGCACATATTTTATATATATACCCATTTTGGCAAGTTATATGGATATGTCACAAAGCATTTGAATTATCCATTACATTATATGTTGATCAACAAATCTTCAAGATACATAGGTACCTACAAAAATCACTGCAAAGAAAACTTCAATTTGCAAAAAATTGTTAGTTCAAAAATCCCCACCTTGACACGAGCTCTTTTTTCGAGTCCATCACACCCGGAGATACTTCTCTAGATAGAATCAAGAGGGAGCAATGATAAGATTCCAGGAATTATGTGGAAACTCCACTGCTTCTGGTACAAGCATGGATGTTTGTAAGCTTTGTTGTTGTCTTGAACATCAACTCTAATTCCATGTTAAATTTCATGAACCATAGATCAACAAGCCAAAATGAGAGAAATGTGAAAAGAAGTATCGAGTGGAATTATCAATCAATGTAAATGAGACAAGTATTGTTCATATTATCATGACATCAATCTTCATTAATTAATTAGTAATACAATGGTCATACAATAAATAGAATTCAAATACTGTGGATAATATTTGAATTCACGGACTCAAACTAACCAGTTAGCTAACTCAATGTGGAAATAATCACAATTGTAGCTCACTAGTTTAACTTTTGATAACCAAATGAGTATACAATCAGTATTGTCATGATGGTAGGTGAGGGTAGGTGAATAATGATTCCCACACTCCCATGAATCATGGAAAATGGTGCTATTATAACCGACTGTGATCTAACTGAAGGTGATAGAAGCATAACTGATCATGACTAACTACCTACCACATGCAGCTGAAGGTGACAACTGATGGCACTCAAAGTGGGTTCCTATAATGTAGGGATTGGTCCCTAGGGCCCCTAAACTTATGCCATCATGTGTAGTAAGTGGAATATGTCCTTTATATGTGTCCCCATGCACTAGTGGGTGATGATCGCATTCTAAGTTAGGAAAAATGTTCATCAAATATAGTATGTGGGTAAAGGGAGGATGAATTAATCCTAATAGTCCAAAGGCGCGAAGAGCCTCTCTCCTACTCACTCTCGTACATTACAATTGAAAGTTACATGCTTGCTCATTTCCAACCACTTACATCATTGTTCATTCCCAAGTCAATGTTAGCCCTAACCTGTAAATGTTCAAATTGTTAGTTATAGAGAAAAAGAAGTCATTTTTCAAAAACATTTGGATATATGTTTAAAATATTCATTTGATGGTAAAATGTTTTTCAATTTTGAATTTCTTGTGGAAATCTAGATTTTATAATTTTATATGGGTTATTTTACTCATTAACTACTAACTACTCTTACTATTCATTATTAGCTTAAAAAAATATAAGTCAAGAATTTTTTGGAAAACTATTTGATTATAAGAGTAATAATGATAATCAACTATTTGTTCTCCTAATATTTAACCTATTTTGAAATAACTCATGCAAGGGGGTTGTTTCCCTGCCAAGTAGTAATACTTATTAGACATTTTTGTAAATTAAAAAGAGTTTGCACCTCAAGAGACTTGATCCCTATGAGCGCTTGGTAGAGCCATAGTTAGGATGGATCTATACAAGTTGATATTGTGCAAAGTGTCATTTTTGTCAATTCCCCAATGACTTAATGAGGACATGTTATCATTAGACCATCTCTGCTTAAGGCGTAGTTTGTTTTGACTTGATTTTAAAGAAATTTTAGGAATTCTCTCGTCACCGATGTTATGTATCTTATATTTTTACATGAGATACCTAGTCATAGTGATGCTCTCGATCGGGGAAAGAGCCACTTCTATGAGAAGAACAAGATAAGGTGTATTGCTTTTAATTTTAATGTTACAAGTTATAAAACACTTATGGATTTGACCAATCTTTCTCCAAGAATCTCTAGAAATGCTGCAACGCCAAACTTCACATCCATATATGATAACGAGGATGGCGAGAGTTTCAAATCATAACTTCTTTTTATCCCACATGACGAGGTTGGATGATTTACAATTGTTTTCAAGACCAAACTAAGCTTTTCACCCTCCATTAATCCATTTCTCAATGATATAGTTCATGTAGATCTTATGGTAACAAATTATTAATAAAATAAAACTATTGGGTTGAGGGGAAGTGTCCATTTATTAAAAGAAATGTGTAGAAGAAATTTAGATTTATTGGGTGGAGAAGGCTCATTTCTACATCCATATGTCCCATAATAAAAAATAAAATAAAATAAGAATGCATTCATAATTGCATTAATGTGCTTTAACATAGTGGTGAGATTAAAGTGTGCGTTTATGCCATAGATATTGGGGTATATCAATTTTTTTCTATAAAAAAAATAAAAATAAAATAAGAATGCATGGATTAGTGTGCTATAGCATAGTGGTGTGAGGGAAGTGTGTCTCCCATAAAATAATAAAAGTAAAATATAAGAATTCACAATTAATGGTTTACAAATTTGATCCCTAGTGATTTTGTAGAACCAAAAGTTTAATTGGGTCGATACCAATTTATTTTTTGAAGGGGTGAGATAGTTGAGAGGAGACACCCAAAATCCAAGTAATTAACTAGTTGAGGGTTTGGTGACATGGAATCCCAAAGTGATTTTGATGGCTTATATGACTCTAAGTCATGATTTCTTAAGTCAATATCCACTAATACAAACCAAAGAAATAATAATAAAAATCCAACTACTTAACTAAATAGAGTTGGTATTGCTGAGGCCTAATCCCAAAGTGCTTTTGATGACTTACATGAGTCTAAGTCATGGTTTCTTAATCCAAAAGCCACTTTTACAACTCAAAATAATAATAATAATAAATAATTAAATATTTCCACTTTTAATTTTGCTTAATTAATTTAAATAAAAAATAATTAAATCTCTTGCTTTTAAATATACTCCAACTGACTCAAACATATTTTTTAACTAACCCTTTATACTTATAAGGGATTCTTAATTAATTTAAATAAAAAATAATGAAAACTGTCCGCTTTTCAAGTTACTCCAATGAAGTTGAATAATGTCGGCGCGGAGAGTATGAAACCTAATTATTCGGGTCAATTTGAGATACATTGTATATAAATATGCATAGTCCCTGATAATGTCGTGTTATTAAGTGCAAGTTCATCAACTACTTCAAGTCATATATGGCTGCAACCGGAAGCTCATCTTCTTCGGTCGACGCCTCCAGTTATACGGATGAAAATCATTCGTCAAACGATGGAGCTCTAAAAGTCTCAAGAGAAGGAGTTGAACGCTCATCTATGATGGAACAGCTTCGTAATTCCCAGCATGACAATGGCGAAGGGAAGGGGATAATTAGTAGAGCAGGTCACTTTGATGAACTAACTGATGGAAAAGCTTTGAATTCAAATCACTTTGCTGAACTCACTGGTGGAGAAGGGAAGGGTATAATAATTAGAGGAACAGGTCTGTTTGATGAACTAACTGGTGGAGAAGCAGAAAGCTCTCGTATGGCCAGCATCAATAATCCCCAAATCAAAACGGGGATTCATCAAAGTCTGAGTGACAGAGAAGTAGAAATGGACGGAGAATTTGCAAGGGATCTTGAATGTGGTTGCTGTTATTCGGAGTTTCGATTAGAAAATATGGTACAGTGTCCGAACCGGCATCTATTTTGTTTCAAATGTCTAAGGAAGAGGGTAGAAGAAATAATATATGGAGGTCTCAAAGCGCATGCCTTTCTAAGTTGTATGGATACTGGTGGCTGCAAGGAGTCGATTCCTTTGTCAGAGATTCAGAAATCTCTACCAAAACAAAGTATTGAAAAATATGAATATCGCCAAGCCCAACAAGCTATAGCTGAAGCCAATCTTGAAGGCTTAGTTTATTGTCCATTTTGTAACATTGCATATGAAGTAGACAAATGTGTACAAGTTTTGGAGTGTCCAAACACAAAATGTCTGCAGGCTTCTTGTATCCAATGCAAGAAGCTGAATCACTTACCATTACTGTGTGGAGAAGTTCAGAAAATGCCTGATACCCTTTGCAGGGAAGTTGAAGAGAGGATGACAAAAGCTGTGATCAGAGAATGTAACATTTGCCACGCCGAGTTAATCAAGATAGAGGGTTGCAATACGGTGAAATGTAGCTGTGGAAATATAATGTGCTACGTTTGCGGAGAGACAATTTTGCCCGAGAAATTTCATTTTTGTATGTGTCTTGTTAATCTTAGAGCAGAACGAGGGAAACGTTGTCCAGTATGCAAGTTGTGCAGAATGATAACGGAATTAGTAGAAGTTAATGATGCGCTGGATGCTAAGGAGGAGGCTTTGAAAGAATTGGCAGACAAGGAACCTAAGTTGCTTGATATGGAAATTGGACCTCCCCTCAAAAGGAGAAGACTACCGGAAATTGGACCTCCCCTCGAAAGGAGAATACTACCGGAAATTCGACTTCCCCTCAAAAGGAGAGGACTACCGGAAATTGGACATCCCCTCAAAAGGAGAAGACTACCGGAAGTTGGACCTCCCCTCAAAAGGAGAACACTACCTTTCTCTCAGCTCGGGTCACCTCGATACCTTCCCCTGAATTCGTCCAACTTCCAAGAATTATCTCCAACACGAAATTTTGGAATCTCCAATTATGGAGAATTCAACGAACTTCATTCTGATGGTGAAGCTGTAACTCAAACAGGAATCTCTGGAATCTCCAATTATGGAGAATACAACGAACTTCATTCTAATGGTGAAGCTGTAACTCCAGCACGAATCTTAGAATATGATTCAAACATGGCTGAACCATTAACTCCAACAGGATTCGTCGGAGATGGTGAGCACCATTCAGACATTATTGAACCTGCACCACTGTTATTCGGACATGATGAGCAGCTTACAAACATGGATTTACAAGTTCAAGAAGATCGTGGCATTCAAGAACAACGAGAAGAGGAAGAAGCAAGTAGTATGCCTTAGGTCATTAAGTAATTAGATCAGCTTTACTATACAGCAAATCGTAAGTATTAGTGTGTTTTCAGTTTCTTTTTAAATGAATTGGCCAAACTGTTTATACCAGATTTAATTAGTGAGGATGGCCATATTAGCTTCGGTGCTATTATTTTTCAGTTTGGTTCTATTATTTCGGTTGAAGAATTCGTTTTTTCTGAGATTCAGTAATTGTCTTTTGACATCCCCTGGGTTATCTAATCAAAAACTGTTTTGAAGTTTAACTTTTCTAAAAAAAATTGTTATACTATCTAGTTCGTTAAATATAAAATAGACTGACCTAAATTTTTCTGTACTATTGGCTTGAATTTAATTATGTTTTGGATTCAGAAGGTTTCTGACATATTTTTTATAAATCACACCAACCCAATTAGACTTTGTCATGGGAAAGGGGCATATAACAGTGACTGTGAAGAGAGGTTTTTCGAAAGGGAGAAGAGCACTTATTTGCTTTTGATGTCCCCATTACCATTAACTCATCGGGAAAGAGAGAAAAAGGGAGTTTAGATTTGGCTGAGGGTGAGATAGGCTGGGCATATTTATATTTCTATTGATCGGTCAGGACTTGAATGAAAATAGGCATGTATAGGCTACAACATGGACGGGGTAGGGGTAAATTGTCAATACTTTAGAAATCGCATTGATAAAGAAAGGCATCCTACATGCCATTATACACCTGCTGCTCTACTTATTATGGCATGCAAGGAAGACTTCACTGAAAGACGACGGTTAAACACACTGAAGAACAAAGAAACTGTCAACTAATAGATTGGTTTTAGTGCAGTAGATAAGGCAATTGCCTAAAAGAACTTGAGTATCCAGGAATGCAAGAATATATATATGTAAACGCTTCGACCTATAAAGGCTTAGAGAGAAGTAGTTTGATCAGAATAAGTTTGGTTTATTTGTTTTTAATTGACTTGTGATTCTTGTGAGTCCTAATACTTGTTTTAATGATGTCTTTGCTAATGAAAAATACGTATGAAATGATGTTTTTGTTTATGAAGAATATATATATGAAATGATAAATGATGTTTTTGTTTAGGAAGAATATATATATGAAATGATAGCCCTCTTTCAAAATTTGTTGAATGTGGATGGTTTATTTTCATTATGTTTTCTTGATTACAATGCATTCTTCTCTTGTTATTTTTATTTTTTTTCTTGTTATGGATAATCTTGGATGGATAGTCTTCTCGCCAACTTATAGTTTAACCATACCCTTCGAAACCCACTCACAAAACTCATAGAAGTAATAGAAAGCACGTAAAGACCCACACCCTCTTCTTTATATCCACATTTGTGATGTGACCCTATGAATACATAAGAACATTAGGTGGCTTTGAAAACGGTTTGATGGCTAGAGGTTTGTAACTTGCACCCATGCCTTAATTAAGGAGCCTTGCTAGTACTACTTTTATGCTCCTTCAATACCCTGTTTGACGGGTGCATTTAATTTAATTCCCTTAGTGCTTAACCTCACATTGCATACACCAATGCCAACTATAGTAGTGAACTTTTCGTTGTGGACAAACATAATTATACAACCAAACTAAGTAATTAGAACCTGCGTGTATAGCATACATGTAACTACATGGTAGGAGAATGTAGTCACTAAGTAATTAGAATGTGCATACATACCATACATGTAACTACATGGTAGAAGAATGTAGTAAAATGGTGGCATCTACGACTACAACATTTTCGAAAATATTTTTATCGTTATTTGAAGTGATGGGACTTTATTGCCCCGAGCTAATAACTACTAGTTTCTGTTTAGGCAATGTCATGTTTTTAATTATGGCATTTTTATACCTTCCTCCGGCTGGTATATTGTAATCGGTCGAATTCAAACTGCGTTGACTTTGGGTATTAGTTGGTGCATATCGGTGCATATTTAAAAGATTAAAATCTCTATTCCAAACTTTAACTTTGTAACATGAAAAATAGCAATTTTTAAATTTATTAAAATGGTATTTATTTGTGTTGCTATTGGTTAAGCAAGGATGATGTCATCCTCGAAGTTTACTATCTGGATTTGGGTCGACACCTGGTAACAATGACATCATATATAACTTTTCACCTACCCGCCATCTGTTATTCTCCCACTATCTCTTTCTACGAAGGATCTCCGTTTACCTTTGCGTCCAGGTGCATATGATTCTCGGTTCATTCAAAGCTCGGAGCCTCAGAAGTATTGGCCGAACTCGTTGAATAGTCGTGAGTTTTCTCAGGCCGTACAAGATTACAATTACAGGGCTTTTCATGCGGCATCGAAAGGTAATTCTTCAGGAGCAAAGCGAGGTTTCTTAGATGTTCTCGGAGTGAATTTGATGCATGATTCTGGGTTCGGGTTACCGGAACTGGACTCGAAGGTGTTGAATCAAGGACAGCCAAGGCCTTTCGTGTTTCCTTGGGCTGTTACGCAGCAGTATGCCTCTGCAAATGCTTGGCAAATGAATTGGGAGCAGAAAAACAAGCAGAATTTCTAACAATATCCCAGGGCTATAGTGCCTAATGGGATTCCAGACGAGAAAACGAGCAATCGATTAGTGGAGCCTGTTATATCGAACACAAACACTCAATCTGTAGGGAAAGCCTCCAACGAGAGTCAGAAACTACCGGCACCTGTTGCTACTACAGAGAAGATACAAAACCCTCCCGAGACTGAGCACGCTCAAACCCAGAACGGAACAGCCCTAAGGTCTGTACAACATAACACCTTGTTTTTTTGGGTTTGTTTGTTTGGTTTTTTGTAAGTTTCTTTTAGTGTAATACATCTTTTGAGATTTTGGGTAAAACTCAGCTTTTTCCTGAGTGCATTTTATTCTTTTTCGCGGTTACAGAGTACCCCCGGTGGTAGGATGGCCTCCTATCCGGAGCTTCAGAAAGAATTTGGCTGCACAACCCAAAGTAGCCGCGGCCCCGCCCTACAATCCTCCACCTCCTGTTGCGGTTCCAGGGGAAAAGAAAATCAATACCATGTTCGTGAAAGTAAATTGGCAAAGTGAATACATAAAGTACTACATGATGTACCCATACCCACAAAGCCCAAAGCAGCTTCCAAATTGGCAGTGAATACATAAAATCAACTTCCAAATTGGCAAAGTGAATACATAGAGTACTACATGATGTACCAACACACACAAAGCCCAAAGCCAGCTTTCAAATCGGCAATGTGGATACAGACAATACTATCTAAACTATCCATACCCACAGAACACAATACTCATTTTTCAAAATAGAAAAATCTACTCTCATATGGCTAGTAAACAAACAACATATCTCACAGAAATACACATCGATTATAAAGCTTTATACTGAAAATAACAATGACTTAGATAGTTATGCGACAAAAATAATGAACAGTATTGCATGTCACTCCAAAATATGAGTGACATAATGGCAGAGAAAAGAACCAATACAAACCTACAAGGCATAAAAATAACTTGCATTTACAATACTGTTCTGAACTTCAGCTGGAAGTTGAAGCAGTAGATTAAAATTCGTATTACACCCATTTCAAAACAAAAACCAAGTAAAAATAACTTTGAAGACACAGGAAATAATATGCATTTACAATTCATATTCATTAGAAAAGCTCTGAACTTCAGCTCGAAGTTAAAGCATGAATAGAAAAAAATTCAGAAACAATGACAAGATCCATAAAATCACTGGCACAGGCTGAAAGAGAAACCAATATATGAAAAATTAATAACCCAAAAACAATGAAGTCCATTCCAAGTTCAAGAACAAGGACTGTCACAACAAACAAACAAACAAACAAGAGAGTGAAAGAATGAATTACATACTTCCAGTCGACGCAAGCGCAAGTTTCTCCGCACCCACACTCTGGGCCACGTGTACATGTGCTTGCCATACTTATTATCTTCTTGTTCTGTTAATGATTTTTCCTGCTCTGCTTCTTACTTGCTCTCTGTTAATACCAAAGTTTATGGTTCTACTGTTCACAGCAATTGTTTATCAGTCTTCAGTTGCAAAGTGAAGATATGTGATAGAGCTAGATCTCCATTGGGCCTTGTGTATATATGCAGGTGATAGGTGATGGGTGTTGATCATTTGATTATGAGGGTTTGCATGGCAGCAACGTGTCTAGAAGAGCCGCGCCGTGCACGCATCTTCTTCTTGTCGATGACAGAGTATTATTGATATCTATCTAGAGTTATCCCGAAGAAAGAGTATGGATAGCTTTGCTACACGGACGGATAGGAAACAATCTAGGCATGTGGTGTTTGTTATGTATACGTGTAAGGCATTGGGTGTTTTCTATAGATTAGATTTTTGTGGAGTCGGTTGTGAATATTCGCTTTGATTTGCTAACATTTTTTTATTTTTGAGGCAAAAACTTATTATAAATTTGTGGTCAAATTGGCAAATCAGAACAATCGCTATTCCTCATCGCTCTTATTTATGAAAAACCATGTTGTTGATCTTGAACGGTTAGACTTTCACCTTTATGTGGGTCTTTGGTCATAATGGGTTATTAATATATATATTTTTTTCATCGTTAGAATATAAGTTTTTAGCTAATATTAATTAGCACTTTAAAGTTAGTGAACAATGGTAGGTTACAAGTTATTTGTTACTTACTCTAAACTAGCAGACCCACATAGTTTGTGATTGAATCACATGGATAGGGATCAAAGCGCAAGATTGACTAGAAGGCTTATGACAGTTACGAAAAGCTCTCTATTGCTCTCGATGAAATGTTCTGAGGCTCTATAAATGGTTTGTTTTCTGATCACTCAAACTTGAACCAAAATTTTGAAAGAATTATTCTGAATCTTCGCTTTCTTTAATTGCAGTAGCTCAAACAGCAGATGCAAGTCCTTTGGCTGAAAATAATAATAATCAGGGTAGTCTTTTGAATGGAAGTGACTATGTCTTTGTGTACGAGGACAATGAAGGAGATCGCATGCTTGTTGGAGATGTGCCTTGGGAGTAAGCATCATATGTTATCATCCTTGCACAGATTTCTGAGTAAAAAATTGTATTTGTCAGGATGTTTGTGAATACTGTGAAAAGATTGCGTGTAATGAAGAGTTCAGATGCTGGTCGTCTGGGTGAGTATTCCAAGATGAAGAAAATAATTCCAAAAGTCTAGAGAAACTCCATTACAATTTGAAAACATGATAGGGAAACCATGCCTAAAGCAATGGTGGATTAATACATAGAACTTGCAAACTCGGCATATCTCTTCTTCGGACGTGAAAGATCTCCGCGCCGGAGACTACGGCGCAGAACAAATTTCATTGTAGTCTATGCGCTTTTGTGCGTTCATCCTCTGTAACTTCATTCGCTGTTGATGGCCTGGAGTCTCCATCGAATCTCGGCAAAAACACTACTAAATTTTGTCAAACTCCATGAAGTATCTGAAACCCTGCTGATTTATGTTAAACTCGATCGCAGAGTCCTCCTACTGAATTATTTGAGGCTCCATTAAATTTCACAAGATCCGACTCAACTCTCTCAGAAGTATTACAGTTAGTCAACCGATGATCATCATTATGTAAATGAAGGAACTAATAGATGAAGTTGGCTACAAATGAGAGAGCATACTTTCTCTGGTTTTGAATGTAATTAATTGGGTCTGAATTTTGACATTCAACTCTGTAGAACTCTAATGGCATGTAGTCGTCATTATCGATAATCTTTTAATGATTTATGTTGTTGTTGTTGAGGCATAATCTCAGACCCCCTTCCGTTGTCATGGAGGGATGGTCATGGAATGGCATCATGCCATGCCATGCCACGCCACGCCACTTTGTTGACCAATGGATGTTTCATAGCATTACAGGATTTCCCTTGCCTGAGGATAGCGATCGTTGGCGCACGGCGAAATTGCAATATGCGTAGCTGTATGATGTAAGTCCAAAAAAATCAAAAGGAAGTTTATATAAAATTATTTCAGGATTACCATGAGAATCTGTATTTTTTAAATTTAATTTTTTTAATAATCTAATAACTAGTATTCATTCATCTTTATGTGGAACTATTATCAGATATTTTATTTTAATTTGGAAATTATTAAAATGTCTTCATCTTAATCTTGAAAATATTAAAAATTCGAAAAAGAAACTTAGCATGGTGCTTCGTCTAAAGGCATTTTACCTTCAATTAACAATTTGAATTTCACTTTCTAATATTAATATATAATATTGCTTTTTTTTATGGTAAAAAAAAGGTTCGGGCATTATGATTGTGTATTAGTGTTGCGAGTTGTCATTTTGGGTTTGGTTTTTTATTTTATGATTTGGTATCTGCCGAATGACTAGGTAAATGCTTTAGAACTTAGTTGTTTTTACAAGAAAGCAACTTTAGTTTATTGTTATTGGGTAATATTGGGCTTTGTTGACTAGGTTTGATACTTGCATATTTCTTTGAGCTTTGAAGAGTTATGCATGTAATTTTACTTTTGGAATTTTAAGTTTTTTTATTTGAAAATAATAATAATAATCATTATATTTATACTTATTTAATTTATTTATTTTAGGAAAGAAATGTACGTAATATGTATCCAATTTTGAAGATAATAAATTTATAACTTATTTAGTCTTTCTCAATTCATTTAAATTTGGGAACAATAAATTATCCAAAGATGTACCTAGTGTGCATTCAATCCGAAGCTAATAAATTTACCAATCATTTATTCTTCATCTATTCATTGAAATTATGGGACTATAAATTCATTATCTCTTCATCTCAGGTTTCATGTTTTTTTCCCAACAAGTAGATATATGCATGTTATTTGATAACAATAGTTTATTTTGAACTATCTATAAATTATTCTTGGAAAATCCATTAT